>JAVJGI010000050.1:106774730-106902230 GCA_035590275.1 Ibycter americanus | reverse complement strand
AAAACTCTCCCTTCTTGCTCTTACCTTTCTCCTCACTAAGGATTCATGGTGGAAATGATGGGGAAAGTAATATTTTTAAGTGCTGGTATTTCAAATTCTTCATATGAGAGGTATGGGGGATCAGTGTCTCTTGAAGATGAAGCTTCTGGGTTCTGAGCATTTATTTGTCCAAAATATAAGCAGATTTGTTGTTGAGAAACTGTCCTGGCTGAAATTCCTCCTTTCCAGGCATGCTCCTTCAAGCTTTTTCCTCTTACAGCCACCATTTTGCACTGTGCAGGGCTGTTGATATCATGGATGCTTGCTGATAGGACAGATGATAACAGTCTGGGGGAAAGAGCACCAAATGTAGATAATACAGATAATGACCTTTTGTCTTAATGTAGGGTTCTTCTTGCTATTGTCCCCATTGTGCTCAAGAGAGCAGCAGACTTTGATAAGTATTTTTGATCACCTGCACCTGTAAAAATGACCGTGGCCATTTTAGAGTCCTGCTACTGTTTTCCTTGTCTTTTGGATGCTCATAATGAGGAATGGCTCTAAAATCACTTAGGAAGTAAAGATGGTACCAGACAACATGGGACATATTAAGTATGTCATGCTTTTCTCCTAGGACGTGCAAAAAGATGAGGGCAGGGAATGTTTGCTTGTCAGGATCTAGAAGGCATTCAAGGGGCCTTTTTTTGAGCAAATGTCCTCCCTGGGCAATATCAGATCCACCGGGTTCCTTTAATGTAGTGGGCACCAAGCTGCCGAGTGGACTTTTCTGGAGTTTATCTCCTGGCATGGAGATACCCTTTTCTTTCTAGACCAAACTAGAAAGAGGGAGGCTGTGATGACGTTAGAGGGTGCTTAATTATGTTGGTTATTTCTAGGATGTATGTTTTAGGATTTATGGATTCCTTGCTGATTATAGTGATTTTACTCATGAGGGTACGTGTTTATCTGCTGGGAAAAATCTGCAGTACACAGGACTCTGTTGCTGCTGTCATTAGAGTCCCATAGTCTGGACTAACCAGTCACCTGTGTGTACCCTTAGCACCCAAGCTTGAAAATCCTCTGCCATCCACATCCACATACAGTGATATACTTCTGATTTCAAGATACCAACTAGCTTCAAACGATCAAAAAGGATTTTAAAAATCCAGATTTTCTTTTTATGCTTTGCACTGAACATAGTAACAACAATGCTGTATCCCCTGAGCCTCGATCCAGGAAAACGTATCTGTGCTTAACTTCAAGCATTTGGCTAATCCTGATGACTTCATTTGGATTACTCAGTTGCTTAACATTCACCAGGAGCTTAAAGCACTTTGTGAGATGAAGATACATTACTGGACGTACCGCTAGAGCTCCTTGCACTCTGTAGTGAAGACCATAATGCTGCACAAAGCACAGTACGGTTTCAGCAGCCTTTGTGGCCCATACACTGAATTAAATAAAATGAGTGGAAGTTTTATCCAATGAAAAGGAATCATGTAATCACTTCACCAGTCCTGTTTAATTTTATATTTAATTCAGTGTGGTTCAGACAATTATGTATTGTAATTGTGAATGAGCCATAGTTTTGGTTGGTTGTTTTGATTTTTTTCCTCCTAACCGTGTGTAATTGCACATATAAGTTAGGCCAATGCTAGGGGGGAAATAACTGGAGCAGCGAATACCCAAGACAGAAAACAGGTTGTTTTGATACTGTCATTTAACATGATAGCTGAGTATGCTTGCTAAAGGATGAAGTCCTGTCTCTAGGGCAAACAGTGAATCAAGGAGTGGCATAAGTTGACATTTCAACTTACTCATCACTGTACTAGTCTGTCATTTGGTCTATGGGCTGTAGGACATGTGTAGCAAGAAGGGCAGCCACTGCAGGTTGTGTCTGTCTGCTGGAAAAAAAAAAGTGGGAAGGTGCTATATTTAGCAAGAATGAAAAGGTTTTCTCCGTGTCATCTGTGCTCCAGGGACTCTGAGGCCTGCTCATGAGACTGGAAAAGCCAAAGGGTCTGGAAGAGGAATTACTACATTAGCTCCCCACCCCCTGCAGGGTCAGGTAAGGGAAGGGACCAGTGCAACCAGTGCTAATCCAATGCTAGGAACTGTACAGCCCTTCTGTGAGGGACTCCCATGCCCCAGGAGGCTGCTCTCACTAAGGTGATTGGGAGCTTTGAGCTAAATACCTCAATCTAGTTAGGGGGAAAAAAGGAAAAGGGGATTTTTTTTTTTATTCGAGGTTTTTTTCAGATTTAATGAGCTTTTCTGTCAGGTCTTATTTAGGCTCGGCAATACGACCTGTAATAACTTAACACTGCCTAATGGGATGGCATATTGAGTGTGGATTGCTTATCGCTACATAATCGCAAGTTGTACTGATAGTAAAGAGTCATATTGTTAGCACAGTGCTTGGAGGGAGGAAAGGAAGACAAAATACATATTATTTGGGTGTGTGTTTATAGCAAAGCTCTGTCTATACACATTGACAGTAGAATTAATTTCTCAATAACTTCACAGGCGGCACTGGTAACAAAGCCACAGATTCCTGAACTCCAAGAAAATAGGAAGCGTAAATATTTCTAGTTGTTTGGAGAAGTTGCTATTTATGAGCTTGGCTAAATCATGTGTTTGTTTCAGGTTTTTCTGACAGTCTTTCTGTGAAAGGTGCACCTGTGAAGGGTGTCTTTCTAATACAGCATCCTGCTGTTAGGGCACTTGTGAGGCCTAGGCAAACTGGACACAAATTTCATTTTATTCTCATATCAAGAGCCCCCTGGAGAGATATGTCTTAGAATATTAGTGTCTTCAGCAGCAGAGCCATTAAAGCAAGCACACAGGGAATCACCCATCTGCACAGGCTTAAGGATAAGAACATTGCTGCAGAAGCTGATCTCCAGACTGATGTTGCTATTTAATGTGGCTTCTAGCAAACTGTGAATAAAACTCTCGGCTTGCAGATGACAAGCTACCACACTAGACTTGCAGGTTCTTTCAGGAAACCAAAGGAGACACAGCTGCAGTCAGGCTGCATTAAGCCAGACCTGCAGTCCCAACGCAGCGCAATGGCTGCAGGAGAAGGGCTTGATTCTAGTGCAATGTCAGTGGGCATGGACATCTTTTGTTCATATCACATATTCCTTACTCATATTTCTTCCATTTCTTTATGAATCATAAATACCAGTGATTAAGGGCAATGCTCACTGTTGCAGGTTATGAAGTTACGTAAACATACAGTGCTGCTTCATTATGCGATGGGCTACAGCTCCCAGAGCAAGCAAGCAACCAGCAGACCCAGTCAGCTCAAACTTCTCCATGCAGAGCTCTTGAGATGGATGGCTCTGGGGTGTCTGCGCTCCCTTGGCAATTTGAGGATTAATGATCCTGCAGCTGGTGCAGGGGAGCCGTACCAGCAGTGTAGTTGTGCCTTAGGGACTGGGAGACAGAGTCTGGGTTTACGCTGCCTGCACAAATAAGCTTGAGCCTCCTCACCTTTGCTAGGGAATACGTCCTTGTCAAAACTGGAGTCATCACACTAAATCCATGAAAAAAACCAACTCCCTTAAAATCAGTAATGAACAATTATAAAGTCATTTTTGGTATCATGACTACTTTTCAAAAAAACAAGAACCTCAGAGTTATAATTTGTAACTGATTGGTCATTATTTGCCTGTAATACAAGGGCCAACATTTTCAAATGTGACCAGCAATTTTAACACCAGCTGTGGTTTGCCCAACTTGAAAGCTGCTACTTTTGGGAAACTTTTTTAAGAGTAACTACTGAAAATCAAGCTTCCTATCATTCAGATCAGGTAACTGGAAGGAGCAGTGTCTGAAATCACTGGTTGCTTTTAAACATCTTGGCTGTGGAGAAGGGAACACTGCTCAAAACAGTTAAGATCATATCAAGAGGATTTTTTTATTATTATGTAAGCGATAATTGGCAGCAGGAAGGAGGGATTCAACTTTCTGTCAATAAATTGATATTAACAGCAAGTCTCCATTTAGGCAGTACTTTTTTCTCTGGTATTCTGACTTGAGGCACAGTCTGCTCACTGAAGTGACTGCAAGTAGGAGCAGTTTGGTTGGTGTGCTCACAGCATGGCACATTCAGAAGGTTTTTCCCTTCTTCACTCTAGCTTTAGGACAATGCTTTCTCTCATCACCCCTTTAAAACTGTGGACAGCTGAGGCAATGATTACTTAAGAAGAAGAGCAGAGTAAGGAAAGTGGAAGTAGTTTCTGTATGTGGCAGCTATTTTTGTGTGTGATGCCTTCTGCTTTGTGGATGGGCAGCCTGCACTCAGTGCAAGTGTGAATAGTCACTTTTGCAGGACTTCAGGCATAGCATCTAGGGTGCCACACATGCCTGGGCGAAGCTCTAAGTTTTGTGAGGGGTCAAATACTGTCATCCTTTATATCATGGTGAGCTAAGCCTCTCTCTCTTACCTGTTTCTCTATCTGTCCTTTTGCATACACAGGGAAAAACAAAGAAAGGCTTTGAAAGACACTAGCGCTAAAGTGGTTTAGGCTGTGCTTTTGGTGGAGGAAAACTTCCTTCATCAACAAACTGTAGATCAGGACTCACCAGCTGCTTAGGATGATGGAAAGTCACTATCACACTGATGCACAGAGATAGATTCAGATTGAGGGAAGCATTTGTGGAAATACCCCAATGAAGAGGAGAGAGCACTGTGTGTGCAAACACATGCATCTATGGTTACCCCAACCCCCCCCAAAAAATACAGACTTGAACTAGCGAGGAGACTTGTTTCTGAGATTCTCCCTGAGCTTTCCTGCGTATCAATGCAGAAACTTCTGCTGGTATAAAGACTTCTGCTGGTATAAAGCTGTAAGCATGACTTCTGCATGCTTGCTCTGATGCTGCTTGCATTCAGGGTGCTCTGCTCTTTTCCTTGTGACGGTAGTCTGTTCTATTCTTTGCCCAGGTTTTTCTATGCAATCTGAATACCCCTGCGGGTGTGATTCCAATTTTGGGCCATATTCAGCAGCCAGCACAGTGCTGGAAATTATCACTGCAATGCAAACACCTGGCAAAGTGAGCTGAAGTGCACCTCTAGTGTTGTGAAAACTCATTTTCAGGATATCGACGATCCTTGCAATCAAGGAATATTTTTGTCAATGGGGCCTTATTATATTGCTCTCTATGATGCAGTTGGGGAATTGGGATAGGCGGACTTCATCTAACTTTTGATTGGACACCTGAAAGAGGAAATAATTTGCTATTACAAACTATACATGCAATTCAGTACAAGAAAACGATGTAGGAAACTTTGGGGTTTTCAACACATTTGCTTGGCCTCAGAGACATCTCCTGTTTACCTTTCCTATTCCATGGGCTTTTGTAAAATTTCATTTTGCTCTCTCAAATGTTTGAGAGAATTAAGCTTTAAGCTGAAGGTTAACAGAAGGAGCTATTTTTCTATCCACTTTTTTTAATATGGATGTAAGAAAATTGACTATGATTTAAATTCAGGTAACATAAGTAGTAGTATTTACAAAGACCTTGAAGAAGATGTCTCCCAGTGATTTGCCAGTGTATTCTAGCAAAAGTATTATACCATGAAAGTCAACAGAGGGATGGTTCAATGACATAAAAATACTCCTTTGTTTTTCTGGAAAGCTTCCCCATTTAAAGTGAGCAGATACAGAGTGGTTTTCACAAATGTGTACACTTTACATAGATATGTTCCTTCTCATGCAATCAGTATTGCTGCTGATATTGCTGTTGCTTCTAGACAAGTATCAGCCATGTGTTTAATGTTGCTCATCTCCAGAACATGTTCTGCAATTGCCTGACTAGCCTTCACACCTCCAGCGAGAGGAGAGGGGATTTAAATACTGTGTTCATTTTATAATCTGGAAAAATGAAAAATCTGTAAGTCATACACTTATAAAAGTCCAGGTGAGAAGCAGAAATAAAAGAATAGCATATTTATTACTTTATCATTCAAGAGTAATTTTTAAAAGTCTAATTTGATATGGTATAGGTAGCCTGAAAAGACTCTAAGAAATGGTGGATGGATGAAGGACCATCCAGGAGTGAAAGGGGAAGAGTCCAGAAGCAAGTTTGGCTCAGACAAACATGGGAAGACTTCCTTCCTTTACACTGTGGAAAAGGAGGACTGGAAGAGGTAAAATGATGTGGAAAAGATAGGAATGGAGAATAAGAATGTATAGAGGAGCTTGATGTGTATGTGGAAATTTTAAAAGACTTGAACATGTTGGAGCAGAAGGATTCATGGTAAAATGTTCTGTTTGTAAGCATATACGCACTTTGCAGTATCAGCATGTGATTACTTATGGCAGTAATTCTCAGCTGTATCTGTCAGGCAGCATACTACCTTCAATATTTTCTTTCTACAGGTGTCTCTTCAGCTGAGAAGAAGAACCACACATACATAGTCACTAGTGGCTCATCAAAGACTTGGGTTCACAGTGATATGGTTAGTTGTTTCTCTTTGTTCTATATCCTGTCCCAAAATGGTTAAGAAAATTACCTGAAATGATGGTAAGGTACCTGCAGGTTGACCTGCTACACCATATCAGTGCACGTAGCATGTGACATTGCTGTCTCTCTACATGATAATATTGCCATCTCCCATACTGGCAGGAAGAAGGAAACACTTGATGAGCAATTAATGGTATTGCAGAGGTTCATGCAATGAGAAGCTCACAGGGGAACCTTGCTGCCTTTCCTTGAATTCTTACTGTTGCGGCACTCCAGTTGGTGTCAGCAGCAACAGTTTAACTCACTCTTCTTGACTTCATTTCCTGGGAAGTCATAGTGATTTATTATTACAGTAGTACCTAAGATGCCTTAGGTTTTTGTCGACTAGCCTGGAAAGGCTGGTGTGTAGTAAGGGGAGGCATGGATTTTCAGCTAATGGGCTGTGCTGTACCAGTTCTCCATGTGAGCTGGTCTACCCAGCTCTGAAACTGGAGAAAGCTATCTCATGCTTAATGCACAAGGTCATCCCACTGCACTCAAGGTATCTGGCTGAGGGATCTCTAGAGCTTTGCAGCTGCTAAATGTCTCTCTGAGTCCCAGGCCAACGGCTCAGCTCCACACTAACCTTCCTCCCATGAGAGTGGCCTTGAAAGCTCAGATTTGACCAAACTCAGGGGGGTAACGTAACAGTCCAATAAACACTTTGTATCGTCCTGAGGAGATTTTGGGGTTTAAATGAGGACCACCTCTTCATAATCTATGAGATTTTTCTGAATGTTAGGAATGCTGTTTTGTAAAGAATGTGGTGGTCACTGCAAACGTTACTGAATAATGAAATAAGAGGCCAATGCAGCTGTGTGAGATAGGGGAATAGACAAGGTGAACCAATTATTCTCCTACCAGCCACAAAAAGTCTGTTTATATATGAGTTATGTAACCCAAGCTAACACTTCACCAGGCAATACTTCAGCTGGAAATTATGAACACCTTTCCCACCTCACCACACATGCTATTTATCAAGTCCAGAGATACAAAAATACAACTTTGAGGATAGGTATAAAGAGTTTTTAAGAGCCAGGTTGAGAATCTGTGTTAATATTGTGCTCACAGGTAGTTTAAAGACGTCTCTGTCTGACCTGAACAAACGTGAGGGTGATGTGTCAGAATGTAAAATGAAGAATAAAAAAAAGGCAGAACAGAGCCTTTTGGTAGAAGTGTTAGTTAATGTATTTAAATAGCGTTGTGTTGCAAGCCACTGAACGTCTTAGTAGCTGCTTAAATCAAAATGCTCCGTTCAGGAGAATTTGTCCTAAACATGCCACCAGGCACCCAGCTCTAAAGGTTTGTGCTTTGTAGGTGAAGAGAATAAAGTCTGGAAGGAACGAGTCTGTTCCCGCATGGCTCGCCAGCCGCAGGCAGAAGCGGCATTGCCGCGGCCATGCTCGGGTGCCACAAGGGCTGGCAGGCTGAGGGGCCGGGCCCAGGGCGGTCACCAGCCCCGGCAGGCATCGGGCTCTGTGGGGTCTGTGGCCTGGCACACTCTGGGCTGGTGTGTGGGGCTGGCCAGGGCCAGTGAGGCCTGCGGGGCCCCCCAGGCCCTGACACACCATGGGTGGTTGAAGGGTCTTTGCCCGTTCTTGCCATAGTCTTTCATTTTCCCTCTAGGAACCAGCTTTCTGAAACATTCCCATCAGGTATATTTGCAGCCAGGGTTACGGCTTCTTCAGCTCCTTTTATGTACCACGAAGCAGAAAAAGGAGACGCTCTTCAGCTACTGCTCTGTCTTTCCTCTCACATCTGCACCTTCAGAGTCACAAAGTATGTTCTAAAATTAAAAGAACAATAAACAAATATGCTGTTGAGGTGCAAATGGCAACAGGATTTTAATATTATTTTCAGGCTTCGGCTTTATTAGCATTGGTTATTAATGATAAGTGTGAAGTAATTACGTGTATAATTATTATAATTTTTATTATTAGCATCATTTGCCAGGTGGGAGTGTCTTCTCCTCAAAAGCCAACCCTCTGACATGGCCAAAGGGGCTCTAGGTTTCCCATCTAACTCCATCAGACCTCACTTGCTTCAGACCTTACTATTTTCTCCATTTTGTGGTGTAAAATGAGGTTATGTTTACATCTTTGACTGTATTTTTAAAACACTTTAATGAGATTCAGTATTTCTCCTTGCCTATGGTAGCAGTAGCCTGGAAAACCTGTGCCTAGCGCTGCCTGGTGTCACTGCTGGAGCAGGCTGTAAGTACGGGGGGGGACGAATATTTTCCTTTCCTTTAGATGAGGAGCCTGTAGGGATTAACAGAACAGTAAATAAATCCATTCTGTGGGCAGATTATAGTCTAATTAGAGGTTTGTGAAGTTCTGGCTCTAATTTACAACCTCTGAATTTTCAGGGAGTTTTGCTTTTGAGCAAATGCAGAAGTGCTATGTGAAATGAACTGGCCACTGAACTGCCAGTGGCTTCCACACAACATCAGCAGTTGACCCAGATCAACTGAAAATTAGTCTCAAACAGCACTTGGTTTTAAGTTCAGGAAAAGTTCACGTATCTGTCCATTGTGCCGAGGTTCTGAATTATAATTGCAGATTTGCAGCATTCTAATTTTATTGTCTTTAAACAATGCTGTATTTAAGCTAACTTGTGTGCGTTTCTGTGTTCGGTGTACGAAAAGTTCAAAAAACCCCTTGTAGATTTACAACAGAGATTAGGGTAATACTTGCCCTTCTACAGAAGTCTCTGTCTTCTGATGTCAAACCTGTAAAATAGGCTAAGTTATATTTTTTTCCATTTTGCTTGTGTTTTCTTATCTTTACTTCCCGACCAACACAGCTAAACTGTCAGAAGTCTTTGGTTCAGGCATAAACTAAAACATACAGAATTTATATGATTTTGGGTTCAGGGATAAGTTTATTATAGGGTCACAAATAAAACCCCTAGTTACTGACATCTAGGCTTGTATTTTGGCATTGAGGCTCTCGGGACTGGGATGGGGGTGGAAGGAAAGTCGATGCCTCTAGGTTTCACAGAAAGGACCACACCCCACTTACATCTGTGAGCTATACAGACACCTCCTCTGCACGGGAAATTAAATCTTCATTGACAAAAACTGTTGAGAAAATAAAATATTGATCTTGCTTGTGAGACTTTTATGTTAGTCAATTAAATTAGTACAATACCTTTCCTACTAGTAAAATAAGAGTGCCATTACTATATGGAAATATAATGTTCCATAATATTTTTATTGTGAGACAGGGGATACCTCTTACAGCACTCAGAAGTACAGTTTATACATGACTATAAAGTTAGTTGTGATCCATAAACAGCAGATATAGATTTCAGATATAGCTTTGAAAATCAGTTTAAAGGAAAGTGCCTTATTCTTTTTGCAATATCATATCAAGTAGCATCATTTTAAAAAAAATCATAATCTCTTCTAATTTTTTTTATACTGAAAGACAATGAAACATCATTCTAATATTTAAATTGGAATATGAGTCTGACAATATTTTTACTACTGCATCTTCTAAAATTAAAAACCCTTTCAAAACTAATAATTATCTAGAATCCTTGTCTACTGCAGCTAGACACATAAATGTACAAATATGGGCATACACGAATGGCTAGTGAAACATAAGAGACCTAATCAACTGAGATTTGGGTGGGAGAACTGTGTTGCGACGACGTGACTATTTCTCTACCAAATGATGAGATGTGAATATGACTTGGCAGGTGCAAATGGCAGCTGTGGCTTCCTTTTTTACCAGACTAGTTCGTTCTTTCCCCAAGATCTGTACTTTCTTGGAAGTACCTCTAGTCTCTGGTGTATTTGTGAGTGTATAAATAAGCAAGCTAGGCACCCAGCTGTGGATACTTACTTATGGGTATGTCTCCCTCCCACTTCGAACCTTTACTGAGCAAATCTGTTGCATAATATAGACAGGAAGCTACTCCATCTTGTATGAGTTGCTTGTAATATGGAACATACCTACAAAATAATAAACGATTTTCATTTTAAAGTATTCGGTAACATATTGTTTGAAATGTGGTATCCTGGCACACCTTCTCACTGTGATTTGTCCTCACCCCACACCAAACCCCTCCGTAACTGTCCCAAATGTGTCTTAATAGGGAAAACAGAGCGTATTAGTCTACTGGGACACAAATAGCATCTGCTATTATAATGAGAGAGTTCATAATATTGTTTAACAAAACAACTGTTCAGTTGTTTCACTGATGCATGGGAGGGTATATCCTATACATCTACTTACCATATATCTGACCAGCCAGCGTTCACTCTCATTCTTTCTGCTCTTTCAAAACATCATTAATAGTACTTTCCTGTGAGGCTGGCTTTTTCATCTGAAAACTATGTCTTTATACCCCTTCTCTTTGGATCAGCTTGACTGTAGTTCCACACTTCAGCTTTGACTGTCCAGTTACCAGGAATAACCACTGTGCCTTCGAGCAGTGTTAAAGGTTCTTCACTAGAGAGCTGTCTTTCTTAGCAGAGCTTAAGAGACAGGGCATCAGCACTGAAGTCTTCTTTTTCAGCTATGGGACAGTCTTTTGTAGCTGGTATTTAAGCTACCAGTTTTGAAGCACTCCCCAGGTTAGTTTTAAATACAGATTGCATGCTTGCAGTATGAAATCATCAAAATCTGGTTTCAAAAAGCGTAAGCTGGGTTGCAGGAGCATGTTCTTTTTAAAACTGACCATATTCTCAATCTTTCCCAATCTGTATAATCTCTTAAAACCCCATTTAATTCTTCCTATTTTTTGTTATTTGCAAGAATAAACTACTTATATCAGGGCAAAGGTTTTATTATGAAAATTGGTGCAATTTGATAATACATTAAAGAAGGAGTAAACATTTGTAATGACAGCAGTTAAAGCACTGAGTTAAAGCACATTGCAGACAAAGATTTAGCAAGTGAAAGACGTATCTCTCTAGCAATGGCATGTATAAATAGCCCACAAAAAGTGTGTAGTCCATGTTATGGTCTGATGGGTATAGCTGTTGTGTGCTGAGTTTATTTAGCCTGTGGTCACCCTCCTCTTCAGCAATCTATGAGCTGCGTGTCTGTTTTTCTTGAGGGGCTAATCTCAGAGACTTGCTCACCTCTCTGAAATTGTCAGTTTCAATACACCTTTAATTAAATAATATGTAGAAATTATTTTTGATTATAAATTTTTTTAAAGTGATATTTTGATGAACAGGTTTCAATCATTTCTCAACTTCTAAGTCATCTAATACTATCTGTTACCAGTTTTGGAAAAAAGACCTACATGAAGCCTTTGATAATAGCAAAAAAAAATGCCCACATGCATGCAGACACATTTTAAGGGCTATTAATTCAATAATCAGTAAATTAGAAAGGGTTGATTTGTGTTAAGAAAAACTACAGAAGGCAAGTCTCATATATATCTTACATCATTCTTCACATCATCTGTGAACTTGACCCATGAGCATTATCTCAGACATCTAAGTTACTATATTATGAAAGTATTTTTCCACAGTTGAAACACTAAATAATGCATAAAAGACTTAGTTCCAAATACTGCAGTGTAGTTGCATGAAGGATGGATCCAGAAGTCTTTATAGTTTGTATGCTACTGAAATTTTCCTTAAAATAAGAACCCAAAGCAAGAGATATCTATTTAAAAATTATTTTGGTGCATGGTAGTTCAGTAACTGTATAAGCAGCCTTCTACCAGTTGTACTATCTTACTGGCTTTGCATAGTCAAAAGTAGGTTGTGTTCTCTGCTTTGATTAAATCCTTGTATTTAGTACTATGGCAATTTCATCTCTCATTTGTAAAGCTCAGGCTGTTTGGCTTTCTTGCCTTGCAACTCGTGTGTGTCTTAGTAACGTCTTTCATTTCTTATTTGCAGTCTAGAACTGTGAGCTGCAGTAAGATCTAGTTTGGTTAACTTAAAGATGACAATAATCCCCTAAGTGTAAGAAGAGCAGAATTTAATTTTCTGTAGTTTTTTCCTTTCCCAGTGGAAAGCAAGAAGTTCTTCCTTTTCTTTTGAGTTATGACTCACTTCTCCAGATTTTGTTTTGATCTGAGTAATTAGTGTTTTTTTGTCTTTTATTCTTTATTTTTAGCAGCCACAGTCTATCTCCCACTTAGTTGCTGGCATGAAAATATTAGCAGAAAGATGTTGCCTCGAAGGGTAAGGAAAAACCATTCATAAAAATTTCAGTGAGGATTAAGTGGGATTCATCCAGGAAAGATCAAGGGTTGAAAAAGATTGTTATTAAACATGTTTATAGAGTACTTTGAGAATACGGCATATTCCCTGTTCCAGTAAGCTCACAGCTCAGTTGAGGGGGGGAGAGATGAGATGACTGGTGAGGAGAAAAAGGAAGGAAGGTTCCTCAAAGGAGGGAGTTGAGAGAGGAGTGAGAAGTTATTTGGAGTATAGGAAATGTGCGATAGTGCTGCACACAGAAGGGGACGCAATGTCAGGAATGAGAGGAGGCGACTAAAGAGCCGAGGGAGCCTTTAACAGACCTCATCACAGTGTTGGCCTCTTCCTTTGTGAGTGAGACGAGGCGTGGAGGAGGCTCGAGACACACTTCTAGCTCTCTGTCTCCTTGGGGGCTGTGAAATCTTATGAAAACCTGTTTCCTTTTGAGTTGCCTTGTATAAAAATCCCAAATAAAAGTAATCTTAAGGGGGATATCAGTAGAAAAGTTTGAACACCTCTATTCTTTTGGAAAAGACACATGCTATGTGGCTAGACCTAGCAGTAATGATATCTCATCGACACTGTCTCCTGGGGTGAAAAACAGGATTACGTGAACTTGTGCATAGACAGAGATGACTGTCTGCTCAGCCCATGAGAGTGGGAAAACCAAAGCTGAGTTAACTCAGTGTAATAGTCCTTGCATTAGCATAAACTGAAGGAAGCTAATGAGGGGGAAGTCCCACCTCTGTTCAGTGACCAGTAAAGTCTCACCGGACTCCCATTTCTGCTGTCTGTTGGGCTCAAATCATGAGGACCGGGTTGCTTCACAGAGGCCGACTGCTGGATATGGGCACTGAGGCTCCCCAGCCATCCACGCTTTGGCAGATTGATCCAGGCCCTGCAACAGGGTTGGGGACCCCCTTTTCTCTGATTTGGAGCTCCTTTGGGTGTCAGAGTGGCAGAACTGCTGCCTTGCTTACAACCACTCCTTCTATTTTTAGACCGTATACAGAGCAGCCACAAAGGTACATCCATACCTACAGAGAAGCTGAAAACAGAATCCCCTAGCACAGAGTCTGTAAATTTCGTATGTAATTTTCTGGAGTAATTACCCTATATTCTTTAAGGGGTACAAACAAATACAATTTTTTTTTGTATGTGACCATCATGTCCAAAAACACAAGCGTTCTGGATAATGAATCAATATCTAATTAAGGACATCACCAAACTACACTTATTTCTCAGACTTAGTATCTTCCCACTGGGAATATTCACTAATCTCTCACTGATTAATTACTGTAAAGACTTATGCTTCTGGATAATTATAAGATGTGTGATAATGGATCAGACCTTTAATCCATTAAATCTGGTATCTTGCTTCTGACTCTGACCAGTAGCTAATGCATCTCAGAAAGGTGAATAACTCCATGCTGCAAATACTCTATTGTGGAATGTGGAAGAAGGAACCCTTCCTCACCTCACTGGGTAATTGCTTTGAAGTATGAGATATAATTACCATTATCTTAGTCCATGTAACTATGTGTCATAAAATGATGAGTACTTAGTGTGTGGCAGACTGAAAATAGAAGGATCTGAAATAACCTCTGTTGGGTAATAGAGCTGGGGTATGTCTAAGAGAATGTGGTTAATCATACCAAAACTTTGGAATCCTTTACTCACAATCAAATCGTAAGATTGCATCTAACATCTATTTTTTAATAGCAGAAAAAATACGCTTCTGAGAAAGTCACAGCATATTTTAAGAGTTTAAGATACTTCAAAATGATTTTCTGGTTTGTTACCTATAGTGTGGCTGGTCATTTGTTGCAGTGAATCATCTCAAGGAAGCCTTGCAGGGAATGTATGATGCCAGCTGCTGGCTTGAAAGGCAGCAGGGTATAAGAATCCGTCGACATCCTAGGAGGGCCGCAGGTAGAGGCTGTTGGATTGGCATTGCATCTGTGCAAGGGTCATCTGCAAGGGGCTTGTCTTTGGTGTTGGCCTCAGGATGTTTTTGATAAAAGCTTTTTTGGTATAAAAGAAGATTCTTTGCCTTCACAGAGCTGTTGTTTAATATGGTTTTGTTCTGTTAAGCACACTTCTTTGCACAACTGCAGCCTCAACCAGTGGTGTCTGGGTGCACACGATTGCAGTATCCTCTAGGGCTTTATGCTGCTTTATGGAAAGAAACAGTAGGGTGGAGGAAAGCAGCTTCTCTAAAGCACAAGAATGCTGCTTGGGGTGTTATATGGCTCAAGCTTAAAGAGGGGAAAAAGAGTCCTCTGGGTGCAGTAGAATTTTATTTTTGTGTGATACCTTAATTGATGATGTATTGAAGCAGAGTCTTACTGTGACAGCAGGAGCATCAGCTCTGCTCTCATAGATTTCTTATCTACAAGACAGATAAATGCAAAACAAGTGATGGTCCATCTCTGTCCACATGATTAGCACCCCTGCAATGGGAACTGAATGTTGGATGCTGAAGCCCCATCCCAGGCCTTTGATTTCAATGAGGATTTTTTTTCCGGAACAAACTGATGAAACAAACAGGATTTAGACCAATGCTTTTCTTCCGAACTAGATTTTGGAAACTGACCTTGGTTCTGATTCCACATAGGTTTCATGTGATGGTGACTCAGTTGAATTAAGTGCACTTACTTTACACAGAGATAACTGAAAGCAGAATCAGGCCTTACATGTTGACACATATGGGTGACTGTATAACCAACTGGCATACAGTAGGCACCATTAAAATTTTGACATTTACTGCTCATAGTAGTTAAATTTACTGTGCTATTTGCAGTATTCCCAAGTCTAAGAGTAGGAAATCCTTTAAATACTGCAGTAAAAGTAAATCCCATGGTGTGATAAATGTCAGGATTTAAAGGAACCCAATTTTGTTGTTGATGTTTTGTTCTTCTTTATAATGTTATGTTCAAACTTTTTGTGTCTTTCTTTTTTTCTGACTCTGGTGGTTATTTTTTTTGAGCAGAATCTTTCCTACTTTGAAACTGGCTGAAGCCTGCATTAGTGGGATATTTCCTTAAACATTCTCCTTCTAGAGACCTCATCTTTCCAAAGAGTGTGCATCACATGAAGGGCACTTGAGTTTGCTTTGAGGTGCCTGTGAGCAACCCTGCTGGATCCACCTACTTGCTTCTTGGTTACACCTTTCATTGGGGAGTGGAGGGGCTCGGAGAG
The DNA here is from genome assembly GCA_035590275.1 of Ibycter americanus. NCBI lineage: Eukaryota > Metazoa > Chordata > Aves > Falconiformes > Falconidae > Ibycter > Ibycter americanus. The sequence goes on along the minus strand of JAVJGI010000050.1, from coordinate 106,886,359 downwards.
TTGGTCCACTGATTTCCACCACTGAGGGCTTCCGCTGGAGGGAAACCTTAGCAGAGAGCTGATGATGTTGGCTTTCCAGTGCCTCTGTTAGAAGAACCTAGCCCACCATTTTGACACTATTTTCACAGACGTACACAGCAGCACTTCTCCCTCTCTTGAAATTACAGAAATTATGACAGTGTTGGAGGAGATTTTAAGCAAAACAGGCACTTTTGCAATGATACCAGACCAGATTTAACAAAATACTTAGGTTCCTAGAGACAAATGATTTTGTAAATCTGTCTGATTCACACAAACTTTGACTCTTAAGTCTCAATCTACATTTAGATGGTTTTGTAAATCCTACCAAATAATTAGTTGCATCTTTAGATGCCAAAAGACCTTCTCTAAATGCAGTCTGGGAGTTAGTTTATGAGCAAATTTGAGTCTTTCCCATGAAAGCATAGATTCATTTTTGTGGCTAGATAGTATTCATATAAAATACAATGATCATTTTGAACAGTAACAGGAGTCTCGCTCACCTGTCCTCCCATTCCACCTGCTCTATTCTCCCCCACCCCCAACCTAAAAGGAGCTGGTTTAGGATTGGGAGACCTGGAAGAACAGTAGGAAATTCGTGCAAAGACTGGAGCAAGTCAGTGCTGCAGAATCACCTGTGAACACTTGTCCCATCCGAAACAATCTCCACTTTTGTTATGACAAGGAAGGGAAGAGAAACAAAGAGTGATAGTGAAAGGATGGGGGAAAATGAGAGTTATTGCCCTGGCTTAAGTGCACAGTATATTTTTGGAGAAGGGTTAATAGTGTACTGCCAGTAGACTGGTTCCTCTCCATGTACAACAACTGTTGGGGATGTCCTCTCAAATCTGGCTACTGCCTGGTTAGCTGGCATGTGATATAAAGCAGGAAATATGAGTGTGCCAGGCGTATATAACTGTATGTGTGCCACTCCTGGTCCATCTGCAGAGCAATACTGCACCTGCCAGTTGCTTTAGCTGGCTGAGGGGAGGAGGGAAGAAAGAGAGAGTATGTATTATTAGACAGGGAAAGCCCACCGTCTTCTCATTTTCCTTTCATTGCTCTGCTCATTTCCTTTGTTTTTACAACAGAGTTGAATAAATACCACAGTATGTTTTCCAAAAGTGGCTCTTAGGGACTGGGTGCTTTTGGGGTGCTGCTCATGCAGTAAAAACAACTTGGAGTTTTGGGTTTTTTTAGTGAATAAAGCTGCCAGTGTATGAAGGTTTGTACACCTCTAGGTATCATATATCTTGACTTTGAACCCCATTTTTCCATGTAGGGAATTATATTAATAATTTGGAACCTTTTCCACAAAAAATCTGAATTGCCTATAAAGCAATACATTTCCTTACTGATCATCAATCATTTTTCTTCTGCAAAAATTTCCAGCATCCATTAAGAGCCTTAAATCATAAAACCTAACTGCTCCTGAATAAATAAAATTTGGAACTTGATATGGATGACCTACTATTTCATCCTGTAAGTGACAGAGGACTGAGCCTGGGGATGGAATAAACCAACATCACCTGACATAAAGGACATTCCATCTTCAGTATAGATAGCAAAATCTTCATCCCAAGCATCTTCAAAATTTGTGAGTATTCTTGGACTGGTTTGGGGGTTTTTTTTGCTTTCCAAAATTCATACTGTCTCTCAGTGGGAGAAGAAAGTCTACATGTTTTCTTGATCCAGATTTTAAAAAAAGTGTTATTGCCTTGGGGCCTCTCCAGTGACTCTAAGAAACTGTTGTTTCTCCTTTTCCACTTTTCTCCTACTACAATCTCAGTATCTGATAATTTCCCTGCAAAAAAGATTTATGAAATCCAGATTTCTGTAGACTCCATCAATGGTGTTCTGGAAATAGCAATCAGAGCTAAATTTCTGCATCCTCAGTAAGTGTTAGGTTTAGCTCCTGCTAGTAAAAAGAGCATGTGCTTTTGTGTCAGACTGGATCTATTGCACAGAGCCCACGGGCCCCCTTTTTCTGCTATGTTGGTATGTATTTGACTTTTGTGGTCGTGTACAGGAAATAAGTGTGATGGGGAAACACTAAATGTCAATACACATGCCTTCATGGCAATCCCCTCCTTGTTGTCTCCTCATAATGGATTTATTGATTCAAACTTTCTCTATCATCACAAACACAACGTACATGCACACCACGCCAGACTGCACAGTACAACAGCCAGACATATGATATCCAAGTTTGTGATGGTGATGGTGAAATGGTGACAGGTCGGGATTACTGCTTTTATTGCCAAGGAGTCAGGTTGTGGTGATTCATGAGACAGCTGTTAGAGGGTGAGCACATTAATAATGTGAGCTGTGAAAACAATGTGTGGCGATGTCAAAAGCTACTTCTCAAATGACACAGTGATGGCAGAAGTTTTTGGGTATTACATGTTTTCACAAATGATACTTCACAAGCCTAAATAACATAGCTCATTTCTACACATTTTATTATTAGTGTGAAATAAATGTAATTAAAATAGGTTTTTAAAGTGCCAGGTGGCTTGCATTGTCTGTTTATCAGGTATTTTACTGCTGCTCCATCTCACACTCAAGTATATTTACTCAACACCTCTGACTTCAAACAGGCAAACCCTTTTATCTGATTTCACAGTATATTCTTCTCACAGTGGTGGATGTCATCATCATTTTCTCTTGACATTGTTTTCACCACGTTTACTTACTTCCATTCTTACTTTCCCAAGTCTCTTTTCCCTTCAGTGCCTCCTGCAGGCACACGTTTTGCCTGATAAGAACCAGAATAATGCTGCATGCAGCAAAAAAGCAGCCATGTGGCTGCACTGCTGTGACCCAGCCCTTTCTCTGCCTATTCCTTCCAATTCACTTCTAGTATTCAATATTCAGTTCAAAATACAAGTCCTTTGGGGCACAGAGCAGATTTTTGCAGTGTTCTTAGAGGCATCAAGTTATTTTGGGAGGTAGTAGGTAAAGTGCAAGTATGCCTATTGACACCAGTACTCAGATCTGGTTTAGAATGAGAAAGTAACTGCTTAGCAACTAAAGCAGTGCTTCCTCAAAATAACAACTAGGAAGTCCAATTCACATTAAGTAGTATATTTTTGATGGGACACCATGAGATATAAAGCACTCTGTAGCAGAAGTAAAGATGGTAGAATCTGTCCTGAAACAAATTAAAAATGGAGTCCCAAAATGACAGCAGACTGGTTCAGCCAAAGGTCAACTCATCTGTGAGTTAGAAGGAATTAATTTTCTAGGCACCAGCAAAGCAATGAGGCTTATCAAACAATGTTATTTTCCATCAAGAAAAAACATCATGGCAGCCTCTGTTTTCTATTTTCATACATTTCTAGTTTAAAAAAAAAAAAAAGAAGAAAAGCAGAACAGTAAACAAATACATTTATTGCTGGAATGGTGATTCTACTTATTTCTTTGCATGGATTATTCTACAACACCAAAGAGAAAGCTGAAGAGGTAAAATTCTGGTGAAACTCTAGCTCCACAGTGGCCACAGACATCCTGACTTTTGGTCATGGTGCACTCCCAATACACCTCTCATTTCTCCCCATATCCCTCAAGGATCATCTGCAGTGAGGTCTGGTTCCGTATTACTGTCCAGCTACTCTAAACTGATGTTAAGGACATTTGCAATGCTGCAAACATGCATTGCATAATATCTCATGAGATCTGCTAATCTCTCATTAGCCACCTCCTCCTCTCTCTTCCTTCTCACTCCCCTCCATCACGAGTGCATTGCATTTCCATACCCATACTGTTATTAAGCTTCAGACATTGGTACAAGGCATTTGTACTGAAGGAATGTTGGTGTTCACCTGCCTTCCTTGTACCCTGCATTATAAATATATCTTGCTGCCCAAACATATACATGTAGGATCTGGAGAGTGCTGAAAACCCAGCACTCTCCTGACCACTATGACAGTGAGAATAGCCCAGCAGTTCTCAGAGATCTAGCTTATGACAAATTTCTTTAAATCAGACAAGATCTTAAGTGCCCGTCATAAGTCAGTCATCCTTCAAGTGCTCCCATTTCCTCCATGTGAGCTCTTTACAAACTTATCCATCTGCGTTTATACATAAGACTGTGGTGAAAAACCACTGTAAGAACTAGGTCTACAAGAAGATATGTGGGCTAGGTGTCCTGTCCCTAGAGGAGAAGTATCACCTGTGCTATATAAAACACCATTTCATGAGGATACTCCCTACTAATCCCATAACCACGGGCCCTTGCCAAATCTCAAAGGAAGCTTGGCAGAGTAAGGTGGAAACTGAAGATTTAGCTAAGCAGAACTGCAGCTTTCAGAAGATTGTTGTTCCATTGCTGCTTTCTGGCCTTGGTTTAGATGCTGCAGAACTTCATCACCTTAGCAGTGGAATCTGGGCTTTTCTTAAACTGAGCAAACACAAGCAGTGGCTTGTCTTCTCATGCTCATCAGCTTTTGCATCCATCCTTTGCTTTCTCAGGTGAAGCTGTAATCACTTGTTGAAAGAGATTCAGGAGTTGGACATTTCTGAAAGGCTATGTGTTGTATCAAGCAGGTACCTTTAAGTCACATCAGAAGTGAGTTCTGATTCAGTGGCTGAGTTGCAAATCCAGGAGTAAAAAAATGTTTCCCATTGACCAGAAGCAGATTTCCCTCCTGCAAACCTTTTTTTCAGTATGAATTGGAAAACAAGAAATGCCTCATTTTAATCCAAGATAAAATTTCTCTTTATTTTGTGTATTTTTGATCCACTAAAAATCTCATGTGCTACATTTCAAAACAAAATGTTCCAAAAAAGAATGCCATGATACTGCTTTTTAAAAGAGTGTATCTTATTAGCTTTAACTTCATCTATTTTTGAGTCTTTTTATGGCTGAAACTATTCATTGAATTTAAACTAAATATGTGGGTAGCTGTGGTCAACCTCAGACTGCATATTTGGTGGCTAAACTGTTCTCAGGGGGGAAATGCCCTACCCTAGTTATAATATCTAATTTCTTCTTTAGCATCACCTTTTGACAGAAGTAGACAAATATTGGGATTTTGGTTCTATTTATTCCTATCAGTGCAACAGGGCATATTTAGCATTCCTGTCCTTTTCCTTTAAGAAATAAGTACTTTTCTCTAACCAGTGTGTTCTGAAACTAATGGTTTGGGGACAACCTTCTGTAATGAATGGTTTGTCTTGTCTATGTATTCATTTTTCTCTTCACCAATAACCTCCACAGAAATCTGACTTTCTTCTGCATATCAGGAATGTATGGGAATGTTTCCTCAACTTCCTCTCTCCAGCTTGCTGCAAGCTGTAATATGCAGGTTTCTCTCCTTGCATTTTCTTATTTCCTTTGTAGACTGCTCTTGTTAGTTTTAATTACAGCAGTGGAGGACAGTATGCTAAAGAGCTCCCCAAGGAGGTGGCACTAATGGTCACATGTCCCCCCTGAGTGACAGCATCCGTTCTGGTTGCAGTACTACAAAGACATGGGGGCAATTCTTGTATGGTTTGGTAAACGGACTTTATGTGAGAAGATAAATTAGCAGGCATCTGCGTTTCCTATTTGAATAGGCTATGTGTGACTCAGTAAGCCTTTTGTTCAGTGGGCTAAAAAATGGCATGCAACTCCTCATCAGTATTGAAATTTTAAAGCATATTAAATTACTCTAGCATATTTTTGAAGAGTGTAAAGAAAAAACTGTAGTGGATTTAGCACTGTGCCTTTCAAACCGCCAACCCCAACACTGAAACAAAAACCTAAGAAAATAATAGCAGGAAAAAAAAAAAGAATGGTTTGTATATAGAAAGAAGCTAAGACACGTGAAATATTATTTTCAATAGTGGTTTTATTACAGTGTCAGTGCACACTATGTGTGCATACCTATGCTACAGATTCTCGTCGCTGGTTTTGTGACTTGTATAAAGCATACTGAGATTTACATCACAGGATTTAACTTTTGGAGGTGTTTTTACACCAACCTTTGCCAAAATTCAGCACGTGATTTTTAGTTTGCACCCACTGTTGCATTTGCCAGCATTTTTGTGAAGTAAGAACACTAAGCTATGCATACTGTGCGCTGTTAACATACGTTAGCTGTGCCTTGTGGCAGTATTCAATCAGATGAATAAATGGAACAGTATGTCAATGCACAGTATGATTGCAATTCAGAATCATATGGAAAAGTTGGTATTGCAACATCTGCATAGACACTGTCATAACATCAAGGAAAAAAGTAATAATGCCATTCCTGTTTCATTGGATCAAATACAAATAGAACAACCATGATCTAACATGGAAGGCATTTTGAAAAAAATTTTAATGGTTTTTGAAAAATAATTATCATGAACAACACAAAGGGAACAGAAATTGGAACATGGTATTTATACAGTGCGTGCTAAGTCTTTGAGTGAGACTTAGTCTTTGTTTACTTAGTCTACAAGAAACAGATTTCACTATTCACCTCTCAGATGAAGCCATTAGCATGTTTTTTGGATGCTATCAAATACTGGTGCTACCAAATAGTGCTACTTCTATTACTGTTGTTAACAGCTATTATTATTGCAGAAGGAATAATGGCATATTTATGATTCCAGGTGACATCAGAGGAAGAGTTTTATTTTTCTTAAGAGGGTCTCTTAAGAACCAGGTTCTGTGCCTAAGGAGAAAACAGAGCATCTATATCAAGATCTGTTAAGAATAAAGATCGGAATTTTCCATGTTGTCCAACGCTGCAATAGTCTTGCTTTCTTACAATGCCAGCCGAAAGCAGGGAGGGAGGAGGGTGGGAGAGGAACAATAGATCAACAGTTCTCTCTATGTTTAAAAATTCACAGCACCTCTGCTACACCAGAATATTATGTGACAATAATGTTAGGCCTCTGATTTATACCAACAGATGCAGGGAAATTCCAAATTAAGGCTGTCATTCTCCCCTTGCTGCAGATCCTCTGTTGATACAACTTTATGTAGCACCTCTGAGTTCGGTGGAGAGATGCCAGTTTACATCAGCTGAGGATCTGGCCCACTGCGGTGCGGAGGCCTTAGCTCTGTTTAAATCAGATCCACGGTTACTGGTAACGCAGTTGCCTCATTCTTAATATATATTTACAACACACAGGTGTAAAACACACAGAGGAAGGCCATAAATTTGGAAGCTCACTATTAAAAAGCCTCCTGGTTATGAATGGATTTTTAAAATGTTCCCTTTGTTTTATCTTCAAAAGATGTAGACTGGTCTAAAAATATGCAAACACTATGCCTTTAAAACACCAAATGCAAGTGAGTTTTAATAACCTATCAGGATCTTAGTCCATCATAACATTTAATCTGTATTACATCTCACTTCCTAATCGCTACTTTCATTCCAATTGTGAGCAGAGAGGGTGGGGGAGAGATGAGAATTTCAGATAAGTGCCAGTAAAACAAGTTTGTTCTACAGCTGGCAAGCGCTGTGCACACGTTAACGGTGCCTTATGGCAGTATTCAATCAAATGATTCTATAAACTAAAAATAATCACTCTAATACTAATACCTATTATTCTTCATTGTTGCTGGTCGCTATGGTGCTGCATCTGACTATGAAGAATTCACCGCCATTATTACCCTCAGTGTCTCTCTCTCTCTGAAATGTGATCTAATTGCAGAATCCACACCTGTTCGACAGTTCAATAGAAGCCTGCTTTTGATGGAAGCAGACTTTCAAGCACACACACACGCTCATACACAGGCACACGCACGCATACAGGCACACACTCGCACATGAATGCATGCACGCACAGACACACACACCAATTCACGGAAGACTTCAGCTGGAGGAAAAATAGAGTGTGAGTTGATCAGAAAATAATATTGTGAGGAGTAAAAAGAAAAAAAAAAAAAAGCTTGTGTTTTGTGGTCATTGGAAGATTGCTGATGGGTGCATAAATAAAGCATGCTGGAACATCTGTTCTTTGTTGTGCATTCAGCTTTTTAATGTCTTCAAAGAGCAGCACTGACGCATCACTGACTACCACTCCCCATTCAAGCAACATTTTACCAGAAAATAATAAACCTTCCTGGTGGGGTGCAAGGAGCCAAGGCATTTGGGCAATGCCATTAATTTGGAAATATCTCTTTTTCTGGGATTTTTAAATATCTCTCCCTTTGAATGTTGTTCAAATTTTGGGATCCAGCCTGGAGTCCCTATCAGCCTGAGCAGTAAATCAGCCTGAATATTCCACTCAAGCCTTTTCTTTCTGTACCAAAAAACAGAAAAAAAGAAAAGCAGGCTGCTGTCAAGTCAAAGTTTATGCACATTTTCCCTCTCCTCTTAATTCTATTAATGTTAAAAATTCTGTCCAGAGGGATTCTTTTTTCCTTAAGTTACAGTATTTATTTATACTGCTAAAATTCAGCGGCAGTGAAGACCCCTGACAGTTTAACAATATTGGCTGGTTATTTTGATACACTGTGCTAGGCAGCAAAAGATTAAAACCAGAGCATCCTAGACTGAGAGAAACCAGCTTGAATTCTAAAATAAAATTTTAGCAGCATGGATTTCTCTTGCCATAGGCTATGAGGCTACTATGAATTTCAGATGCATCTCCAGAGCTGTCAATGAGGTGGAAAGATGGGATTGGCATTACAAAGATTTGTTGCAATGTGATTCAATGTAATTGCAATCGAAGGTATAGCAACATTAAATCGCAGCTGAGAAAGAGCTGTTTATGCATGTACAGTATAGGAACAGGCATTTGCCCTACCACTCTAGGACCATGACAAGGTTTTTTGGTTTGTTTTTTTTTTTACTACTTCCTTCTGCTCTGCTCTTTCTTTCTAGGTCACAGCTCAAAGATATTGGAATACCAATTAGATGCTGGTGGGTTACATTCATAATGAGCCTGATGATGGTCTTGTGACAGTATGCTTCAGAAAACACAAACACCTTTTAGGACAGTTTGGTAATTAGACACTATAATGTCTCTTTTCTATGCTAAGAGGTTTTTGGCCTCTTGATTGTTCATCTTCATTTTATCTGCTCTGACAACTAACTGTTGTTGCATAGTCCGGTGCAGTGAGTAGAGGGTAGTGGTTCAGGCATACCACTGGTGTCAGTGGGTACTATTCCTCTTGCTTTGGTAGCAACATCATCAGTCTCTACAAAGCATCTTAGCAAAGTTTTGCCTTCTTAGACCAACTGGAACCTGATCTTAGAGCTGCAACTTGGGGTTCACTCCAGTCGCTCCTAAGGAAAACGATGTTATTTTTTACTGGAAAGAACATGGGATATATATCTTGGAATATTATAAAGCCTGTGGCATGACTGTGTTACTACTAACATCAAAGGGTGAGTTGCTATTGATTTTAATAAGAGCAGGAACAGCATCACCAAGATCATTAAAGTTCTCACAGTTCTTTGAGATCTTCAAATGCAATCAGATAAGAACAGAGGGACCGTATTTATCACAAGCATTGAAAAACTCAAATGAATACATTTGAGGCTTACTGAGGTGAAGGAAGAATCTTCCTATGGATGATATCCTTGCCCCTGCAGCTCCTTAGTACCTGACATTTAAGCAATGGATTTCATTCTCATAGCATCGCTGACTAAAAGAAAATGAATGCATCCTGATCTTGTGGCTGGGGAACCGAGGCACAGAGCAGCTGGAACAGCTTTCAGATGGAGTCTCTCACAGAAATCAGATTGGAACCCAAGATTTTGAATGCCACCCACCTCTGTTGCTTAGCATCCTTCCTGCTCCTGGCACAGGGCTGGATTCTGCTCAGAATTGCCTCTACCTGGTCAACATAGTGAAGAGAGGAATGTGATCCTTCTTAACACATCTTTGGCTTCTGTGGTTGTGTTATGATTTTGCTCTTTAACCCAAGAATTTTTTAGAAGGGTCACAGAAAGGGAACAGAAAAAAACAGATGTGCAAAGAAATTGTTTTACTGACAACAGAAGCAGGACAGGTTGACTCTAATAACACAATATTTAAATGTGTTTGTTCCTCTGCTTAGAGATTCTTTTGCAGAGTTCCATTATGCTGTACTTACATAGTAATTGCTCATTGACCATTTAATTACACAAGGCTGTCACCTTTACTCATGCTCGGTACACAGCTTCCAAATAGTCACTTTGGTATCAAGGAGGTGGGGGCCAGTTCACCTGGTAGCGGTAGTCAATATGAATAGGGGGAGCAAAACCTGGCCTGCAATAATTACCATGTAGCGACATAGTGTTTACATAGTAATTACCTTATTATTTTTATGGAAAAATACATGATTATTTTTGTCCTCCAGCCCAGAGTGCAGGCCACACAGTAATTACTTTTGGGCATAAGTATAATTGTACAAACACACTTTTTATCTCTCTGCTTCTCCTCTGCATGCAAGCAGTTAGATGTGTTCACAGCACACAGTTACTCTGGGTGTTTACCACTGCATCTTATTTAAGTCCTGAATCAAATAGTTGCTTCCTGGTACATTGGCCTCATATATCAAAAGGACATAGTGAAGAAAATGTTTGGGTTGTTTAGTTTTTTGTTTGGTTTTTTTTTTGCCCCTCCAGAAAGCTATCACAATGTCTACCTAGATTTACTTTTCTTTGCACATGATTCTTCATCAGCGTATGCCTCTGTCCCAGGCATGCTGGGGTAACAGGTCAAATCCTTTTGCCTCTGGGAATGCCTGTAAAAATCATATTTAAAAGCTAAAATGGACTGAGACATATGTACTGTGTGTCCTTGACAGATGGGGCCAGATACTTGCTGTAGTCTGAAAAGAATATATTGACTCACTAGCTCATCTTCTTTTCATAGTGAGAAGTAGTCCATTGATGACATTTCATGATGTTTAAGATGTGGGTAGCATTGCCTGAAAAGACAGAGCTGGAGGGAAGGGGGAGATAGAGATAATGTTAGTGAATCAACTTGCCAATGTACAACAAAGGTCAGTCTCAATCCTGAACTGACACTGTAGGTGGATTTTTACAGCATTTGTGACTGTTACTAATTGGGACCAAATCTGAACGTTCTGCAACACGGCTCAAAAATAGCTTAGACCAGACACAAGGATTTATTTGCTGTGCTTTCTGGGCATCAGCTTCTAGACATTGCCATGATCAGTGCAGAAAGTGAAAGAGACAACTGTGCCTGAGCCCTGGATGAGAAGGGACCAAAACATCAGTTAACATGAATTTATTGAACATCAATATGTTTGTGTCAGTTGACAACTGAAGAGGATTAGACCCAGAACAGACTCATAAGAATGTGATCAGCTGGCATACAATAAATATCTTTAAGAAGAAACAACTTATTTGAATAATATTGAGCAAGAATTCAGGTGAGAAGTACCTCTAATATATGAGACATGAACTCTATATTTAAAAGATGTATATATTTTTTAATGTTCAATCTAACTTTAATGTCACCCATGAGTATCTCTTAAACCTGCTTGTCTTACCTGTGTGCGCTGTTCATTGAAGAAAAAAATGGAAGACGATACAGCACAACATCACCTAATAATCTAACTCCCACTTTTTAAAGGAAATTGTCAGATATCCTATTTGGTACTTGGCTATTTATGTTAATATGTTACCTGAAATGTAAGTAGATTTGGGTGTCTATTGCACGAAAGACATGACAAAGATTTATAAAGCTTCATCACAATGAGTAGAACTCTCTGAGAATATTGACAGTGACTAATGCTGCCTAAGTCTCAATGGCAGCACTCTATACCTTACCCATTTTCTACAGAAAACAATCATATTACTACCGATTAGTTCTTTCTATCCATAAATGAAACCCCCCCTTGCTTATTGATTCACTTAGTTCAGTCATTTATGATACACTTGAGTAGATATATTCTAGTTAAAAAAGGTTGGGATGTGTTCTTCTGGTCATTGATGGCGTTGGAGAATCAAGTTTGCAATCCTGAGACATTTCAGATCTCTAATAAAACCTGCATAGACTTTTGTGGCTTATAAAAAGCATTTTTGGCCTTTGATCACCATGTGACTCAGCACACATATATCTGGCCAGCAGAAAACCAAAGGAACACATCTTCTTTTAGCTAACTGCATGTTCTCTGCCAAAAATATGTAATTCATTGTGGCAGATCCTTGGTTGTGGATGAACAGATAAGAAGGAAAAGAAGGTTATAGGAACATGAACACCATGGAAGAAAGAACGGTAAGAGAGGAAAATAGGCAAGGCAGAAATGTGATGCGTGGTGAGAAGGAAAGGGAAAGAGTAAGGCTTCAGAAAATATTTTTTTTAGTGGATAGTGGTATATGAAGCATTCTTTAAAGTGTATGATGCGCCCTCTAAAAATATTAAATATCTTACTGTCTCCATAAGTCACATGAATTATTTTTCTTACCTAGACAGGATTTCCACCACTACCTACAGTTATCTGAGAACTACAGTGGGATTTTCTAATCTGTTATAAAACTCTGGTGGATTTTGTCTATTTTCTAAAGAGTAACTGGGAACTTCAGTAACTAAATACCCGTACTGAGGCAGCAGAGCAGTTTAGGGGAGCAATATGGTTTCAGCTTACAGACTGCAAAAAGTACTTAGCAGGATATAGCCGACAAGCAATTGCCAAAAGCTACCTTCTTGTTCATTCTGGCTCAGTATGGAATTCCCTAGTCGTTAAATGCTCTGGAACCAAGATGGGAACATGTTAAGAGGTCAAAACAACAACAAATGATAGTTTTCAATCGGCAGGAGGGCTCTATAAACAAGTGAAGTTTGGGGGCCCTTCCACAGCTAAAGGAGACAGCAGCAATGTTGTGACCTTTCAAATTGTTTCCCTTGGGATGTCTGATGGGCCTAACACAGGTCCCAGGGGAATAAACCTCCCTACCAACCTTTGTCTAGTTCCACTTACGAAGAGAAAGCTGGACTTGAAACAGTGTCAGAAGTAAAGGTCAGTGCTTTATTTACGTGAGCTTCACATGCTAGACTTCTCCCCTCTGCTCTCTCTTTCCTTCCTCAGAGATCTCTGCTTAAATCATTCCATCCCTTGAACTACTTCTTAGTGACAATTTTTCTTCATCCATAAGCCAGGGCTAAAGCAAGTTTTGTCTTTTACAACATATATTCAGGCATAAATATGCTAAATAATGGCAGGTTTTGTGCCACATTTTGTGTGCTTTTCCTCTGCTGAGACTTTCCTAGGTTTCATTATATACTGCAGATCAAAGTATAGATTTGCTGCTAGGAACCAGAGCAAAATCAGCATTTGAGAGAAAGTACAACTGAGTTCCTTATTTTACAGGGAAGAGTTGCAAGTAGCTCTGTCTTTCCAAGTATTGTGAAATCCCCAGAAGAAAAGGTCTTTATTACAAGAGCACCTATTAAACTTGAAAAACTCACTACTTCTGCAACAGCCTCTACTTGCAACCCTACCTGGTTTTTTCTCCAGTTGGTAGACAGGGAAACTTATTTAACAAAGTTGGGGTTTCATCCAGTGATTCCTTATATCATTGGGGGTCTTTCTACCAACTACAATGGGAGCTGTGTGCGGTTCCTGAATTGCTATCATTTTCCAACTAGCGAAGACACTTGAGCATCTGGTGCTGTTCTAGCAAGCTTCTTACACAGCTTTGGTGAGAATTTTGAAGCTGACATAGGAAGAATTTTCCAGGGCTCACAAGCTCTTTGTATCTTCTTTTCTTTTTAGAAACACTCCTGACACACTTGTGATACTGTTTGAATATGAAAAAATAGAAGAGAAAGCTAAACTGAGCATTGTAAAACATTCTGGGCAAGCGTTTGCTTGTGTTTAAAAATGGACTTGCTCCTCTGTGCTTATACAATTTTTTAGCACTTTGGAAGAACTGAGATATGTGATTGCTCTTGGAACGTGGAGTTCAGCCCCCCCTCCCAGACTCCGCAGGCGATACGGGTTTGGCTTGTGAAGAAATAGCCATACTGAAGGCAATACTGGCACAGGCCTCCGGGGGCTTCTTCCCAGGTTTGGGTAGGCTGTTCCTCTATCTCCCACTGTAATGACTGATACCTTTCTTGTGGGCTGAGGGACACGACTGACAGTCTTACCATGTAGCCAATTGATGTCTTAAGTAGGGTCAGGCTGCCCCGGGAGCATATACATATCTAGTACAACTCTAATCCTACTCATCTGTACTTTCCCTTTGGAAACAGATCTCCCATTTTTTTCCATTCTATGAAACAAACCTTATTATTTTTCACTCTGATGGCACTGATGATCTAGAAACAGGGAAAACACCATGTAATCTGTGTGATCAGTAACAGTGAAGGGGCACAACCAGAATTTGCATATCCAGTGTCAAATATTCACACTAAACTATCTGTGCTCCCACTAAACAGTAAAGACCTACTCCAATTCTGTGGAACGAGAATCACATTTAGGAAAAAGCAGTCTGCTCACGTATGTGCCATTAGTAGAAAGACTGGCAAATAAATTATCTACTGTGAATTACGCACTAATACAAGTGCCTATGTGATGTGTGTCTGTGTGAATTAATTTACACATGTCGAGGTGTATGTATGCATATGAACATAAGTGTATCTCCTCTCTCTTCACCTCTCTTTCATACATTGGTACAGTAAGCGTAACAACTGCCATGTCACTTCTCAGACTCCAAGAGTCCCATCTTCTGTGCAGGCCTGGGTATACTTGCTTTTTTCCTCTCTTTTTAATAATTTCAGTAAAGAGGCTCTCTCCTTGATACCCACTTCCAGAACTCCCACTCACTTACTTCAGAACAAATCCAGCCTTGCTTGTACATGTGTGCATGTTGAACAAGCCCTCATAAAATGCCTATCACATCATTATTTTGTTTAAACATTTTTATTTCTCCGGAGAATTTAAAATACACAAACATGTGATTCCATGAGGAAATGATCCAAAAGAGATTATAAATACAGCTATAAATGTCAAAGTTCTCAAAACATTTCACTGGCTCTATCTTCAGAAGAGACTGTTTACAGAGAAAACCCACGCCAGTGTGTTTTATTATTGTTATTGTGTGTTAAATGTTACAAATGCAATCTGTTTGCCTTACATGTAAACCATAGTCTCCAAATATCTTTAAGAATCACCTCTAATAGTGGTACTCAGAGACAGGAGTATAATTTAGTAGGTTATTAAGCAATCTCTCCACAGCAGGAAAGGTTTTTGGGTTTCGTACAACTCTCATCAGAGGCACCTATCCTTAATTTCCCCAGAAATGAGTATTTTGCTGTGGATTGTCACCCTGGGCTCCATGTTCGTGAGAGGGATTGGAACACAGAAAGTTCAAAATGCAGACCCTTGAAAATTTGAGATCTTGAAGACTTTGGGCTCAGGCCATTTTTATTTCTTAAGAAGAACCATCAAAGGCTTTATTTTTTCCTAAGTAATTTTAAATTTTTTTCTGCATCTGTGCTCAAAGTGATGCCTAAGAGACCCATACTACAAAAAGTTCACACTCCTTTTCTTCTTTGATGGAAGATGCTATCTCCAGAAATGAGTGAGTCTGAGTTAGAAGAATGAAGCAAATAAGCACCAAATCTTTTGTAAAATACAGTATGCCTAAATTTGGCAGTGTAAGTTTAAAATCCACAGCATGGGATGAATTCTAATGCAGAGGACTGGTGTAGCACATATCTGAAATTTGTCATGGATATTTAACTTGTTAGGAAAAATGTTAAGACTGGAAGATCTTTTTCTTTGGTCTACTTGAATGTTGATCACAGCTGTTTGCTGCAATTAGGGAAAACAAAGTAATATTTAAATCTCAAAATTTCTTTTTAAAGGCTGCATAGGAATTTTGGATGTAATTTCCCCATAGTCACAGGAGCTTGTGGGAGACATTTTGTCTGGAGGATGGTCACAGAACATCCATTTTATATTTCACAAGCTGCAAAGTCTTTCCCTATATCCTCTACACTTATTTAAAGGCAAGATCCACAAAATTGGAATGTGCCACAGCGGGAGATCAGGAGAGGACCAGGACATCAACAGTGAGTGCATCTGTTAAAAGAAAATACCTCTGGAAGAAGCTATATCTTATTATCGGAGAAAGCAAAATTCCTCCCAATTCTCAAACAACCTTACACAGAGGGAAAAAAATATATCTTTCCTGACTGCAGATCAAATTCAAATTCCAAATTATGTGAATAGTAAATTATGTAAATACAGGCTTGTGTCTCCTTTGTCTTCTTAATATTATTGTCCTTCACTTTTCTTTACAACAAGAAGCAGAGAGTTTGGAGCGCACAGTATTTCAGCATGTTACATTTCAGTATTGTCTGGAATGAAAGTTGTTCTCCCAGACCCTTGAATTTTACCAGTAGCAAAGAGTAAAATTTTGCTTTTAAGCATTAATCCTGACTATGCTTTAAACTGTCAGGAGCCTGGAGGAGAACAATCTGACCACAGCCCCTCCAGATCTGGAGCCCTACGGGAACAGTGCTTAAAAGGGAGAAAATCTGATAGCTCAGTGGGGCTAAATAATTTGCCCTTCATTTTTAGTGGTGAAATTTATTTATTGGCTATGGCTCGCTGGCTCAATAGTCCAGGATTAGAGGTTTATCTCCTGAAAGTGGAATGTTTAATTCTAGTTTTGATTTTACCCCAAAACAAAGTCTCTGTGATTCTGGTTTTATGATTTATTGGCTGCAGTTTTCCTGAGATGAAAGTAGGAGTTCAGCAATCTGTTCTTGGAATTCCAGCATTTTGCAAGGATTCTCTGTCAGCAAACATGTGATAAGCAAAGATATTTTCTTGAGTTTCAGGCCAGTGGCTTATTCACAAGATATTTTCCTCTTTGAAAGCAGGTCTTCGCTCTTACTGTGTTGCTCTATTGATCAATCTGTTTTGAGAGAGAAAGAGCATTCAGGAAAAGGAAGTTTCTTTTTTACTACATTAAATCCACTGAATTCGCCCGCGCCAGACATGATTATCCTCCAAATGGAAAGGGTTTTACCGTAAGTATCTTGTAAGCTTTTCTGGATGCTCCTGCAACACACAGGGAAAGGAATCAACTAAGCTACCAGAGACTAACAACTTTGCAGAACAACTCGCCATGGCAGAGGGAATGAACACATTGCCTCCTGACACAAGTCTTTACCCACATCAGTGAATATTTTGTGTCTGTATAGGGAAGGGAAGTAAGGAAAATGATTGGGTTTTGCCAAGCCTGAAGTGAAGGGAGTATGTGAAATACACAGCATTCAGAGCAATCCCAGTGCTGTTGCAGCCTATGCTGTTTGTGTACATGGGTACATTTATTCCCACAGCATTCTCAGTAAACGCTTACCCTTCAGTGGGGCAGGAAGAAGCCTGGAAAGTTTTGTCTTTATGTATTTTTCCAAAGGAAACGACTTTGTAAAGGAATTTTAAAGTCCTTGAGGCCATCCGTGGAAAATTGATCTACATATGGAAACTTCCTGTAAGAATGTGGTAGATGGTAAAGGTGAAAGAACGTTTTCAGGTCTGACCTGTCCTCAGCTTCTTCTGGACTTCTGCAAAAGTTCATCTTTTTGTGTCTTACTTGTCCACACAGAATTAAAGCCACATTCATTTTTCACGCTGCTTGTGTCCATTGGTCTCTCTGAGGCCAAGGACTGAGAACTTTGAATAAAACTTTACTTTGTTCTAGTTCGAAGAACTAATTGATGGGTAGCCTGTGACTCAAAACAGAAGAGCTTTGGTCTGTGGCCTCTAGCACGAGCGCATAACATTGGAATTCTGGTAAAAAAAACCCTACACATAGTGACATTGCGAACTACATCATTTAGTTTCCCACCTTACTGTTCAGTACTAGCAAAAATCTTGCTAGTAATACAGAAAAATCAGAAGATTTTGATGCTTACAGAAGCCAGAGGCACATTACCAAAACCTATTTGATCTTCAAAATAGTAATAGAAATTTATCAAGAACAGGATGCTTTTATGAGACTGGCAGGAGGGTTTTTTTGCCCTCTGGGCTGGAAACACTAAACCGGTCATACCACTTTCCACACTGGACAGCTGTTACCAAAAGATTGGTCGAATGAACTTTCTAAGACTGGTTTTGAAGTTTAGAAAGCAGGCATTCTTTAGCATGGCACAGGGAGCATGGGGGATATTTCCTCCTAATGTGCTCACCATGTCTCCAAATGCATGTCCCTTGTATTCTGTATATCATACATATGCATTACATTTCCTCAAAATTCCATACAAATTTGATTATTTCCCGGAATTCATTTACATTAGTCCCTTCTTCTTTTGCACATGCATAGTTTTCTTCTTATTTGAGTTGGAGGGCTGCTTTTGTGACCACTAAGACATTGTTGGCTTCTAAACGCTTCATGACCTGGTCATCTTAGTCCTTTTATGATGTTTCTTGGCAAAACCTGCTAGGTTTCCATGAGATTCAATCAGTTCTTTTCTTTCATCCTAGATGTTCTTTTCGAGTTGGATCATAAATCTCGTCTATACAATACCAGGTCTTCTCAATCACAATCTAATAATTATACTAATACAGGGACTCTTGATTACAATCTAATAATTATACTAAGGTTATATGTATACTAAAGTTATACATTAAACTTCTGGTATCACAGGTATCACAGCAACAGGAAGTTCAGACACTTTCTGGGAGAAAGAACAGGGGGGTCGGGGGAAAGCATTCTTTTGATCTTTCCTCTCCACTGCCAATCACAGCCCCTGGAATAACTAAAACTAAAACTAAATTTTCTATATTTAAAATTTCATGTTCTATTTTCCCATACTACATTTTATCAACCAAAGATTTTTAGAAAATTTTTTTCCTCTGAATTCCCAAGATGGAAGAAGTAGGAGAGAATTAAATGCACTTGAGTGTGGGGTTTTTTTGCTTTGGTTTGCAGTCCTGAACAGATGATTCCATTTGCTATACTTCAACTTTCACTCTTGTGAAAATCGGAAAGAAGAGCTATTTACTGCAATTATTTCCCTACCCTCCATTCATGTCTAAAACTGTGACAAAAACATAATGGATCACTTTTTTCATTGAATAAACAACCCACAAATGCAACTTTATAAGGTACATTCCCAGGAAACAGATCTATAAACCTGGTAAACGTACCAAGACCCCATCAGGGATGTTTGAACTAAATCTTAATTTGTCATTCATGAACACTTCACATGTCCCTCTAAATGAGTTATGTACTGCATCATCAACAGGAAATATAACAGACTGCACGTTGGAGATACCAAAAAGGGCTTGTGGGAGTGTTTTACTGAGCATTGCACAGGTGTTAACAATAGAGTGGGTAACACAGATCAAAGGATTGTGCAGAAGCCACTTGATAAGTTATAAACTGTTCTTCATCTACCTTGTCTGATAATAAACTGCATGTCCACTCTGGCTCCTCTGTTCACGCTGTGAGTGATACCTCAACAGAATAGAGGTGAACGGCAGTGATATTACTGCTAACTTGACTCCACAGCTTCAGTCCCAGATGGTTTTTATGACAACTTAGAGAAAGTTTGAGGTTGACCTAAATTGTAACGATGGCAAGTCTGGCAAAAAATCAAGTCTGCTGTAAACCAAACTCGATTTCCCACTCTTATCAGGCCTTCTGCATGGTGGGGATGGCACTGTGTCAGTGGGAGACAGCCCAAACAGACAGTATGTCAGCATCACGGTGAGATTCTGTACTCATGTACCTGAAAGACCTCCTCAGCAATGCAAATCAGCTCGGACAGAGGAGTGAGGAGGGAATTGATCCATTTAGGAGGATTGCTTCCAGACCTCTAAAGAATGTCCTGTAGAAAAGTCAGACACTAGTAAGTTAGTTTTCAGATACGGACTTTTCTTTGTAACAGACACTGATTTATGGGAGGAGGGAGATGAGGTTATTTGGTGATTGGCACAACGCAGTGATACCCTAATAGCTGTACATCCATCTTCTCAATATTCCCTCCCTCCTTCTGCATCCACACTGGAGCTGTATTAATCTGTCCTGATGATCAAATGAGGGTGTGAAAAAACAAATGCCTGGGGTCATAGTGTCTAGCTCAGTAAGTTTTGTTAGAACTCTAATCTGCTTCGGTTTTGTTTCAGTTTGCAGGCGCTCTCCCCAGTTTTCTGTATGCTTCAGAGCTTTGCTTCAGATCAGTAGTCATGGTGGCAAGTGCTGGGCAGTGGGCTGAAACAATTTTATCTTGATGTGATAAAATAAAAGTGCATTACAAATGGCAGTGACAAGGTTTTAGCATTGGCAGCCTCACTGAAAAAAGGATGTGAAAAATGTCTGCCCACTGGGCCCAGAAGTTGTCACTGTACTGACTGTGCTACAGAGGCACTTGTGTTTTTTGAGACCAAAGAAACAGATGGAGACAGAAACACTGATTTCCATGTATACATTCTGTTAACATCTTCTCAGCTGAAAGTTCGCTTCATGTCCTTGAGCCTTCCAAATAGCACAGTGATGAATATGGAAGAAAATGCATGTTTTTGACTCAGCATGAACAGACTACAACTCAGTACTCTGTGAAAAGTACACTGAAAGAGCTCTCTTCCTAAAGGTTATTATTTTTGTCTGAAGAACAGAGTCACATAGCAGGCAAGGCACACTGTGTAGTGTGCTAGGCATTGTGCTGACAAACATTAGGGGCAATTTTTACTCTGAAGACCTTGCAGAAAACTTGAGATTGTTTTGCTTGTTTTATAAATGAGCAACAGAGGTAAGCAGTGATTGAGGGGTTGCACCCCGTTCCAGTGTCCAGGCCACAGGAATTGCCCTCCTTCTTAGAGCTCCCCCATGCAGGAAGTACAGGCTGATTGCTGACTCCCAGCGTCTGAGCTGGAGAGGTGCTTCATTTGGAAAAGCCCAACCTACTAACAGACAGGGCAAGAAAATGGAAACATTGCATCCAGGCACTTGCATTTTGAAGTTCTGAAAGCGGATTTTTTTTTTTTTTTTTCTGGTCTATTAATTTGTTCTTCCAATCAGTCAGTCCCACAAAGACGCAGCTCCCCAGGCACACACCCTGCTAGCAAACCTACATCTGCAGAAGGTCTCTCCTTACGCTGTATGCAAATCCTTCTGGAAGCTGGGAATCATTTGACTTATGAGGTTCCTGTCTCTTATACCCAAGTCATTCATCTAATTTACATGTATTCAGCTGCTTGTTTGTTTGCTTAGCATGCTAAGTATCAGTTTTTAGAGAGATTCACCATCCATATATGCTCTTTACAGGATGTGCTCATGTGTTATACAAAGGCTGTTTCACTGTTTACCTCCTGCTGACTCCCTGGAGAGGACTGTGATGCGGTCTTCTATGCACCATGTGAAGACTTATTTCCATGCTGTGTAGTATGTATGATATACTGTACTTCTTTACCCACCCTTGCTGTTAGGCTGACCCCATTGTTCTATGGTCTTCTCTCTCTTCTTTTCTTGGCAAACGAGATACTGACGTTGTTTTGCATTCTTTATGTTCACCAAAATAAAAATATTATGAGCAGTACACACCACAGCAGGGTGAATGGGTCAGAAAATTGTCTTGCACACTGTTAAGAATCACTGAAAGTTCATTTCATAGATCCTTCCAGGGAAAACTGGTCTCCAGCCAGACCTGTGGCATAACCTTTGGTGACATGTAACTTTAAAACTCAAGTTCATTCAAACAGAAAGTTGCCCTTAAAAAAAAAAACCACCCACCATGTAGAGGGAAATTAAAGAAAAGACAGATTGTTTCCTCTTTTTTTTCATAAAGAATATTTTTAAAATTTTCAAACTTGGTGCTTGAAGAACACATATTTGTGCTTGGGCACCTTGAAAGATGAAGCTAGACTTTCAGAGATGATGGACTCACCTTTCCACTGATGATAACGGGGTTTGGATCAGGCCCTCTGTTTGTACATGCCTTGTAGGTAAACAGAAACTTTACATCTCTTGCTTGTAATCCTCTCATACATGCAGAGAACAAAATTCACCACGTGAAGAAGGAAGGAATAAAATAAACATACAGGTCATGCTTGCCAAAAAAAGCAAACAGCAGGCCCTCCAAAGCAGCCTAAAAAACCTGCCTGTGAACAGTTCCAGAGTCTCAGTGCCGTTTTAACATAACAAACCCCTTCTGGGACTACCATGGTAATTGCTGCAAGAAAAATAATTTTCATCTGGTAGCTAACTATGCTGTATTTCAAGCCATTGCCTAGATTATCCTTAAATACCTTTGACCCCAGGGAAATTTAAATTTAACCTTTTGTAACATTGCATTTGCCAGTTCCAAATTACCATTACCATTATTTTAAGTTATATATTTAATAGACTCTGTGACCTAGTGTAGATAAGATATCATTGAGACTGGTCAAAAGTAAACAATTGTTTCACAAGCAGTTCTGGGAACTGATTGGTGTGTTGATGTCATACCTTGCAGAGCTGATTGATCAAGTGGGAGAAAAAAGAAGAATAAGAGAGGTTTTCATCCATCTGCTTTCATAGGGCAACATTTCAGCCTGTACCCCTGACTCCTCCCTATTTACAGCTGTAGATAACTCCTGGCTGACAAAAGAGGGGCAACAGGCTTTCTCCTGAAGAAAAGTTACTCCACATGTTGGACTGTAGCACATTCAGGATGAAAAAGGCATTACCCACTCACACCCCATTGAGATTCAGAGGGCAGAAGTGAATGGTTCATATGGTGCCTCTCTAGCTATGAGCAGCATCTCTGTAAGAATGTTGTCCACAGGGTAAATGTTATTTTTCACAATGTGTTTTGGAAAGTTGTGGTATAAACACCAGAGTAAGTTCAATAACTCATACTGAGGGCAGTGAGAACTGGGAGAAAAAGACCTACAACTTACGAAAGCCTAGAGAAAAAGCTAAGAGTTGTGTAAAAAAACCCACTAGAATTAGTAAGAATCTCTATTTGCCCTTCAGCTGTCCTCTGTCTTTTCTATTAAAGCTTTGGGAAAAAAATGACAACAGTTCATCTATTTTATTAACATCTTTTCTTCCCAGGAGAATTAGATGGGTGCAGACAGCAAGGATGGAGAGGATTATTTTAGGCTAGTACCTAGGGTATTAATTATATACCTAGGGTATAATTAGGGTATAGCTAAGAATCCTGGGTTAATTATAGGCAATGGAAAACCAAGGCTGAATATTTGAAAAAATTCTTTCTGTCTGTACTGAGCTGTAGAATAGTTGCCTAAGAGAAATGTTCATTGTTTTGCATATGTAAAAAAGTGATGGACTATAAATTGGGAAATATATCTTGTAAATGTCTTTGCTTTCAAAATATGCTTCTTATTTTAAGTTCCAGATGATCCACATCTGTTGGTGTCCTCTGGTTTTCACTTGTGCCTTGTTTATATGAGAAGTAGGAGTTCATGGGATTGAGGTTGAAGAGCTGTTCATGTGCCTGAAATCCTGAATCAGTTGCTTTTCTGTGCATCCCTTCTGCTATTGTTCCTGTTTCAGTGACAATTGCTCAGCTCTTTTCCCCACATAGCGTCTAACCTGTTGCTTGGGGAAAACACAAGCTCTGCTGGGAACTGCATCACAAGGGGCAACCTTTCCATGGAAGGAAAATTGACAGGATGCAAGAACAAGCCTCTCCTACCTCTAAACCTGGGGATTATCTGCAAATGATAAGAAAAATTCAAGAGGGAGAACATGAGGAGGAAGGGAATGAGTCCCCCTACTGCTAGCATAAGGCAGCCAGCCAGAATAAAGCCACCGTTCACCTGGCTGTGAGAGAGGTTGTATTCTGGCATGCCATCTATCATCTTGCTCAGCTAGCAGCATGGACATAAGCAGAAACTCTTCCAACTACACTAGCTACAGGGAGGGAGGACTTGCAGGAGCAATACCATGGTAGCTTGGGTAAGTGCTTCAATGCCTCCTTTTGCTGAACACCAACTCCAGCAAACTTTGTGATCCACTGATCTCTTAACTTCTCTGAGGGCTTCCCTCAGCACCTGCAATAATCCCTTAAAGGTGTTGAGGAGCCTGCAGGCTCCAATCTGCTCCAGAGTGTGAACAAGGGTATCCATGTGAAGCAAAGGCAAAACCAACATTTGAAATGTCCTTTTAATGACCATGGGCTTTAGTCTGTGCTGCTAGTATCCAAGAGTGGATTATTCGTGTACCTTTTCCTCTGGTGGTACCTGGTAGTGCACACCACTTGCTTAATCTGAGCTTCTTGAGGGAAGAGAAAAGGGAAGACTGAAAATTGCAACTAGTATTCTGAACTGCAGGAGAGTGTCTCTGTTTTTCTCTTGTTCTTTGCAGGAAGCTAATTGCTGTCATCTTTCTAGGAGAATGCCCTTACAATTGAATCTCAGGAGTTTTATAACATGTCTTAAAAATGTTTTGTTTATTATTTTGAGTTTTTCCTGTTGTTCCTCCCCTCTCTCCACTGATTTCCTTCAGAGAAGCTACATAAACAACTACAGCAAAACCTACTTTCTTTCTCCAGATTTTTACATACGTTTTTAATGACTTTCAGTCAGAGACAATCTGTAGTTGTAATAAAGCAATGGATGTTTATTATTATTGCTATTACATTATTATTATTATCCTGTACACTATTATTATTGAATTGTAAACTTGAGCTCTGTGGTGCATTTTTACAATTTTCTGTGATTTGCAAGTGTTTGGGGGGATCGGGATCATTTACATAAAATGCAGAACTGATGGAGTTTTCATGCATCCTACAGTGAATTTCACTTTGTAGATTTGTTTTAAAAGAGTAATGTCACTCATTTTTGATTACCTTAGTAATTTGCTCTGCCTCTAGTTGGTCACAATTTTAATTTAAGGAAAGGATTCAATATCTCAGAGACACTGGCGGATCCTGTCAGTGAATCCCACTGCCTGTGGGAAGTGCTGATTGATATTCAGAGCTTTAACACTTCCCATTTTGCTGAAGGAGGAGCTTCATCACAGACATTCTAGCTCTTCAGGCCCTATTTTTCACTTTTTTACATCCCAACCACGTGTCTCGTGCCGTGCCACAGCTACTGAATTCCTCATCAGACAGCTCTCTGAAAACAAGATAATACTTCCGCAGTCTCAGCAGTTACAATGTCCTCCAGGAGGTAAAATATCAGTTGTGGGGATCGGCAGGACCTACATTCTCCTTGTTTTGCGCTGTTTCCTTTGGTGCAACAAAAAACCCAACTTTTCTTGAAGAGAGGGCATTTATTTCAGTTTGTACGTCTTGTCATGACCCAAGAAAATACTAGTTAGTGAATAGACAGATTCCAAAGCCATCTGTACGTCTGTACAGGTTACTGCATGGAGGGCAACAGTCATCCCTGCTGTGATTCCAGGTCGGTGATGGTTTTGAAGGGTTTGCAGGTACACCCGCACATCTGTAGGGTACAGAAATTCACAAGGCACATAGGTATGAACCGGGTGCCAAGCAAAGGCAAAGGTTGCAGCTCTAGATGTGAAGCTGACCTGTGACTGTGTCACCCCATGAAGAAGTTTGTCATTCTCAACCGCTCTCTTGCTGCTTTATCTGCCAGCTCTTTCTCTCCACGTCCTTTTCAGCAGGGTGAAGTTTATATGTTTCCATCATATGGTAACCAGCCATTGCTTAACTTAAAATATTGCTGCTGAGCTGAGCAGCAAGCCAGTTGTAAGGCCAGGAAGCAACGCGTGGACTTTGCTTTCCCCCCAGCCCCACACAGAGGCATTAGCAATGTCTCCTTCACGCTTCGGTTTTCAGCAGCTTCCCTCACCCAGCTAAAGGCTTAACCTCATATTTCCTTCTGAATATGGCTGACATGGGCCACAATGAATGTGGCGCTGGAGCTGTGACAGTTTCTGATAATCTCGGCTTTTTCTTTTTTTCCCTCAAGAAAGAAATTGATTTGTATTTTATCTGCTTTTGGCAAAAGGAAGCAAACAGACAGACAAAACCGCCACCGTGGGAAGGAGGGTCCCGAGGCTGGCAGGAAGGCAGCAGCTTCTGGCGAAGAGCTTCAGAAAAAGCCCAGAGGCCCCGGGGGTGGGAGTGCTCTTTCAGTGCTTCTTGGAGACTTGAAAAGGAAAGGACAATGGATTTAATCTCCAGGCAGGTTATTTCTATTAAAGCTCACAGTAAAGGTAGGGGTGGCTCCATGAAAACCTTGGGCAGCTTCGCTCCCCCAGAGTCCCCAGGAGGAGATGCCACCACAGCCTGATGCCACATGTGCAGCTTCAGGGAGCAGGGAGGCGAAGGCAGCCTTCAAACCGAGCTCATGGGGGTTAAAGCAGTAAAGTGGAGAATGGCATTAACAAGGGCAAATGCCTGGCGGAGGACATGCTGGCAGCACAGCGCTCCCAGGGAGCTGTGTCACAGACCCTGTGGTGAGAGCCACAGGCAGCAAAGAAGGTGAGCAGCCATAGTGGAGGTGAGCAATGGGATCATGACCCACTTTGGGTTTCTGGGCTGAGGCAGTGAAGCCTGACACCCAGAGCTGTGATAGCTGTGGAAATGTTGCACCTCCACAAGGGTCAGTGGGCTGGGGGAGGAAAGCAGTGACTTGTCACCCGTGCTGTTACTCATCCTTGCTGAGAGGAGGCTTGGACTACAGCCAGCATGCTCTGGAGACTGGTAGTTAGCCATAGGGGATTATTAACATGCTCTTATTTTCCTTCTATTTTTTGTTCCTCTCTTTTTTTCAAGAGGACATTCTGCTGTTTAAATCCACTCACGGTGTGTGAGGGAGAAAAAAGAGCCCTCCATGTGCACCCAGGCCATGGGTTTTCTTAGATTTCTGGGTCTGGAGTTTAGGAGTTTATGCCAGGGTTTAAACATTACAGGGAGAGTTCCCTAGAGGCCCCTTGCGGCTGCCAAAAAGCATCCTGGCAGATGGGTTGCAACTCCATGACTTGATGCAGGCGAGTGGGAGGACATGGCTGCTCAGC
The DNA here is from genome assembly GCA_035590275.1 of Ibycter americanus. NCBI lineage: Eukaryota > Metazoa > Chordata > Aves > Falconiformes > Falconidae > Ibycter > Ibycter americanus. The sequence continues at coordinate 106,859,498 of JAVJGI010000050.1, read as the reverse complement.
ACGCCGCGGCCCTGCCGCCTCCCTGCGCTCACGCTGCTCTTCAGCAGTGGCCCTGCTGCTGGGGCCACCCTGCCCGGCCAGGGGAATGCTCCCGAGAAACCCTCCCTGAATGCAGCTATTGATCTCACCAAGCGTTGCTGTAAATGATCACTTACAGCATGGTCTGTAATCAAGATGAAGCTGAGATTTATTGAAATTCCCTTCCTCAAGGGCCAGGGGTATTTATCTGAATTCAGTGGGTCCCCATTTGCCTGGCAACAGGACTGTGCAGATCCTCAATCACCACCTTTTTATTTTCGCAGCAGCAGACTCTTTTCTTCTTGAAGACTAGAAGGGCAAAGCCCTCTGAAACAAAAACCCTCATCAGAGGTTAAAAAAGCCCAAAACACTAATTAAAATAAATAACGAGGAACATAGTGAGAATGTTTGCCCACAAGGCAGGTTCTTGCAAGCTGTATTTTTCAACATTCCAGAAAATAACCACTGAAAATTTCGTTGTTTTTTTTGTTTTGGGGTTGGGGTTTTTTTTGCAAGCATCTACTTGCAAAGTCCTTTCAGGAACATGGTAGTTTCTCTTAAACATTTAGCACGTTGCTGTTTGCAAAAAGGCAGTGAATATTTTCTTAGCACATTCTAAATTATATGAAGCTTTTTGCTAAAATAACAAATTAGTGCTCACCTTAGCCAAACCCACAAATATTTGTACAATTAAACAGCAAGCTTTGTAGTGAGAGTAGGAAAAGCATTCTCTTGCATTTTGTGGCGCCAAGCAGATTTTTTTTGTCCCACTAGATTAAGTTAGATTAACCAATCAGATTAAAAGAGCAACACTGAATGTATTAAACAATAAATTAAAGCCTTCTTTTTTTAGGAATGCTCAATTCATTAGCTTTAATATTTGGAAAGACTGCAATGCTGTGGAGGTGGGATAGAGATAAGGTCTTATCTGACAATTATGCTTCTGGGTTTTAGAGGATTAGAGAGGGTAACTAGCATGTAGGTGGGTCAAAACCAAGTGAACAGGAAGAAAGCAAGGTAGTATGCTACCTTCAACTATGCCTCTTAGAAATGCCTCTTTTTTAGGCCTTATGTAAGTTATTGTTATGTAAGTGACCTGCACTCAGTCTTCCTTGGTTTTACCTCCCGTCCATTGCAGGCAGCTGGGAAGAAGGTAGAGGTGATAATAAAGCAGGCTAAAAAGAGGGGAAGACGAGAGATGAACTATTTCCTTGACCTAAAGCAGACCTGAGAAGAGCTCCGAAGGTGAGGGCACTGTGCCAGCAGGGAGATTTCAGGAGAGGATTGACATGCCAAGAAGTGGCTGGTTGGGAGACAGTTTTCTGCGAGAGGCAGAGGGGACCCTCTGCTGTAGGCATAGGGCAGTGTGTGTGTGTAGGTCCTGCCTCCCCTGGCCTGCAGGACACCCCTTTGGCAAGGACCCTCCTTGCTGGAGCAGGACAGCAGTGGGATTTAGGTTGTGTGTCAGTGCCCACTTAATTTACTATTTCCTGTGATGACTGAGAGGTGGGAAAGGGGGGCAGAGTCACTGACCATCAGAAGTGAAGGCCAAATATTTCAAAAGTAGTAAAGTGATGCACACCGCTGATAAGCAGGGTGTAACCCCTCTCCTCCAAAACACCCGCACCAAAACCAAGAAACAAGGTGTTTTGTGGAAAGTGTTGACATACTAGAAACTACTCCATTGCTTTAATATAGAATTTCAGCCTTTCTGTTTCCAGGGATATTTTCATAAAGACGTGGTCTTTATTGCTTGAGAGATCATCTGCTCCTGCTGCTTATTCATCACTTGCAGCTATATAACACACAGTCCTCTGTGACATCATAATCATCTCCAGAGCAACTAATTATGATGCCACAATCACAGGAGTGACTTCAAGTGAGGAATAAGCAGCAGGAGCAAATGAACTTGCTAAGTAACAAATAGTCTGTTTTCAGGCAAATGTCCCTAGTAATAAAATAGGAGGAGGGGGGAAACCTACAGAAAACATGACACATGGCCAGAAATGTTCGTAAATAGAACATTTAACAAAGTTTTTCACATACGCCTCTTTGATGTCACATGCTGTATCTAGCTTCTCTGGGTCGAATTCTGAAAAACTGGAGTAACTCCAAGTATCTGAGTCACTTGTATTGGCAAGCGAAGAAAATGCACCAGATTACTTCATATTTGCCCCAGTGCAACTGAACCTACTGGGGAAATAGAATTAAAGTAACATCACAAGGGGCTTTTACGTTCAGGTTTGGCAAGGCAAGGAAGTTGATCAGAATTGATAATTCTCAAACAGTGGCTTGCAACTGATTTAGTTGGAATTTGACTTTGTAGAGTCAATGGTTATGCATGCATAAACATGAAAGAGAAACCATCCTTTCACCTGTGTTACAAGGCTACCATAATCTTAAAAAGATGACCCTGAATAAGAAGATTAAAACAGTCATGGTGACTGTGGCAAGAAAATATCATTACAAACCTCAGGTTTCTTGTGGATCCGCTTGGTTTCAAATAAAGGGCAAAAAAAAAGAAAAAGATTTTTCGGAAACTGAAGACTAGGTGAAGAAGTAGTGCGGCATTTTTTTTTTTTTTTTAATTTACAGAAAGTATACTCTATATTGAACAACAACAGATGTCCTAGGAGTGAATGCAGGGCCGTAATTCACTCTCAAGGCTCTGCTGCTGTTCATAAACTGCTCAGGCGCTGTCTGACATCGGCAGAGTCCTGCAAGTGAATTACAGTCCCCTACCCACACTGGGGCCATACATTATTGGATGCAACGGGCAGCCAAGACACACTTGGCTCATGTCACTAACCAGTTTGCAGGCAGACTTGTAGTGAAGGAAAAAATTTTATTAATCAGAGATATTTTTTCTAAACACCTTTGTTACTTAATGGGATATGTTCTGATGCTAGTGTTGGTATTGCAGAGTTGGCTGCATTAACTTTGGGATTTGCTGCTAGAGTAGAATCAAGGAGCTCTGAGAAGCATGTTAAACCTCCAGGAGAACATGCTGTCTGACTTTCATTCATTTCTGCCTGTGCAACACCATGAGAATAGGAAAGGACATTAGTGCCCACAAAATGGTCTGGGGAACAGGTGTTACAGCCGATGGCAGGTTAAAATAGACCTGGAGGCTCCAAGAAATAGCCATTTCCCAACTACTAGAGAATAGCCCAGATGGTAGATATTCTGATATCAGTGAATCTTTAATACTATCTCATAAAGATTTAAAATGCAGTTCAATTTCAGCACAGTTATAAACTCACATCTTACAGTCATACCAAAAGCTCCCTTAATACAATATGGCTGCTTGCACTAAAAGCAACTCATACTAAGGATCACTAGTAAATCATTTGGTTTATGCTCAATTTCTCCGAAAAAGTATTTCCCAGATGTAGTAACTTTGTTCTCAGCATTTTTCTTCTGGGATTTAAGTAACCCACAATCCCTTCTCATCTTACTAGACACCTAAAATGCTACACATTGCAAGAAAATTTGGCCACAATTCTTCACTTGAAAGGAATATTCAGTTTATTTTAGAATCCTTAATAACTACAGAAAACCTCCCCCACCCCTAGAAAAAGCCTTTACTACCATACCAGTCCTGTCCCCAAGTCCTGTTGCCACATCTCCCATAATTACCAACCCCCAGAGGCTGATTTTGAAGCCATCTATCTGGAACAGGCACAGCTGAAAGGAGTGGGAGGAGAGCAGTGACTCAGCACTACAGACTATAGTGCAATTTGCTTTCTTTTTATTTCCACTTCAGCGTTAAGAATTTAGCCAGAAAGGTTAAAATGAGTAACACAGCAAGAGTCGGGGCAAAAGTCAGAGCTGTAAAGAAAATGAATGACTTTTTTTATTTACTTATTTTGCTGGGGGGGGTTCTTTTGCAAAGCATTGAGGAAGGATTGGACTACAGTAGCCTACCTTTTAGGTGAACCTATTAACATCACCCAGGTAGTTGCTAGGAATAAATTAGGAAAATCCTGTGATAGCTTTTATCAATGTGTTGAAGAGTTATATTTTAACTACTTCTTTGTTTTCAACAAAGGAGCTGGTGTTAGGCATCAAATTTGGAAGAAGAAAGAAATAGTATGCTAATGTAATTCATGGTCAGATGATACAAAGTCAAAAGAAGTTGCAAATCTGAGTGAAGATAGAAAAATTACAATAGGCTATAGAGAGGCTAGGAGCATCGGCAAAAACAGCATAAAGGGATTCAGTGTGGGGAAAAACAGTAGCTCGGATAGAACAATAGAGGCAAGTGATCCAGAACATTGAAATTCAATGGAAAGCAAAAATATGGAAAGCAATTGCTTTGTAAAAAAGGAAATGTTGTTACTGGGCAGTAATTAGATATGGGTTTGAATTGCAAATAAATCAGCCAAACAAAACAAAAAAAAAAGGAGGACAAGTGCAATATCAGGCTGTATATGTCAAAGTGCAACATGAGCCGAGACAGTGGTTCTTAAGAAACTGTGTCTGGGTTGACTTTTCCTTTCTGAATGTCACAGTAGCAAAGGAAAAAAAAATATTCTAGCAAGTCATTAACTTCCTTGAGTCTTTTGTGAAGAACTTTAGATTTGTTTTATCTTTTAGCCTCCAATGACTTACATTCAGTGAGGGACTATTCCACTCTGATGTGAAAAATACTTTTGGCCAAATTGAGTCCAATAGAGGCAAATTTGTTGAACTGCCCCGAGGCTTGACTCTCCCCATCCACTGTGCAAGAGCCAAGTGTTCTTTCAGGTACCTCTGTATTAAATACTCTCTCTGCTGACATCCCCATACAAACCGTTACTGCGGGTTTTTTTCTGTCTTGAAGAAATACACTAGTCTCAAACCAGTCATCTGCATGTTAAGCTGTATTTAGAACAAATCATTTTAAAGCAAAACAACAACAAAAACAACAAAAGAGCCATGCTGATTTTTTTCTAGATTTTTGACAAAATGTTTGATGTTGTAGAGATTTCCAAACAATTAATGTGAAATTGGGGATTGTTGTTCCCATGATTTATTTACCATCTATAGAGAACTCAGCTGTGGTGCTGCTGCTATTGCTACTTTTCCCTCTGCATTTATAGTTGAAAACTGGTAAGCTCTTTGTTGGGGCACGTTTCCATCAAATTAAAGTGTGCTGGAACTGCAAGGTTCAAGCTATAGCAGTGTGAGACAGTTGTTTCAACAAAGCACATGCAGAGGAGGCTGGCTTGGGGTCCTTTTTGCTTCTTTCTCTCCCTAATACATTGTGTAACCTTGGGAAGGCCTGAAGAGTCATGTTTCTAAACATGAGTTTCTTTTGTGGTAAGGAAGGTAGTGCCATCCCCACATCAGGAACAGGCAGATCACTGTATCCAAGGGCTGTTGCTTGGGGCCACTGTTCTCCCTGCCTGTTCAACACTTCCCGCGTGCAGTTAAACTCATCCTCAAAGGTCATTTCCCTTCGTAGGCTACATGCCCCTACCCCTAGAAAACTGCAGCAGTGAACTTGTGACATGCTCCATTTGTGTCTAAAAAGTGCAAAACAAACAAAGCAAGGCAAATACCTGATTTTCCTTGGAGCACTGCGGGCTTGCTGTCAGAAAAGGTGCTTTTCCACCAGGGAAGAAAATGTCCACATTGCAGCAGATACAAGGAATAACTTGCAGGATACCCGGGATTTTTCTTCTGTATAGCTTAAAAAGAGTTGTGCCATCAATGATGCATTTAGAGTGAGCTTTGGTAGTGGGGAATATTTTCATGTCTCACCTTAGCTGAATTGTTGTAATTTTGCTCCAGCAAACCTGTCTCAGCAGCGAGGGGTGGGAGGGAAGGAGGGTGGTTGCAGGTCCATTGCTGACCCTCCACCCTCACCTCCAGCAGATCCCTCTGGACCACTTCAGACAGTAAATCTTTGTCCCAGCTTGAAAGACTTCTTTAGTTACTAGCTTCCTTAAAACATGATTCATATGGAATGAGTAGTTTTGATTGGGCTTTCTTTTTGAAAAGGCAAATCTCAGAGGGAAGGGGTAGCCGCTGGGCCCCAGCTGCTTTCTGCTTGCTCCAGCCGGAGTCAGGCCTTCCCTGTCCACACGCTTGATAAGCACCTAAACTACCAGATCTAGTTCCCCCTACACTTTGCCAGTCCCCCAAGGGGAATCAGTTGACGGAACGGTTTCTATCTATATATAGATAGAGGGAAGCGATGCAGAGCAGAACTCAGGAGGAAGTAGGATATTTTGTTTGTCTGTGCTTTCCTCAGCTAGAAAAATATTTTTATATTTTTTTAACCACTGCTACCAAGAATCCTATTTCCCTTGTCTCTTTTTTTAATACTGTAGGGCTGCCTTTAATGGTGGCGATGTAGCCAGAATTAGATTTAATAGCAGCCATTGTATGGAGAATCCTAGATGCAGCGCCACATAAATAAACTGGACTGGGTATTCTACAAAATTGTAAAAATGAAATAAGGAAGGTGTGAAGTTAGGGGGTTGATTTATATGTGGAAAACTAGTGCCAAGAATATTGTTATGGGCCTGACTCCTAGAGGCAAGATTTGTTAGCAGAAACTGTCTCTAAATATTTATGCTGAGCTAAATAATTGCTAAATAATTCCGGTTCTCAGCTGGAAATTCAGGATCAGGCCTAGCCCGAATGGGTGGCTGAGTAGGATGGTATATTGGTATTTTATACAGCAGTCCTCTTACTCAATGACACTTGTAACTTTCAGGATATAATTAATCTCCTTTTATAAAGTGCTCTTCATGGTCTGTCATTGGAACACTTCTTTTAGAAGTATTTCTTTAAAATAAATGAAGCACTTAAAAGCAATATATTTGGTGTTATTTATTTGGGAATTAGTGGAGAAAGTTGTGCTTTTCTGCTCTGATTGTGTACTCTGCTTTACATGAACTCTATTTTTGTCAGTTAACAACTTTGTGTGTGAGAGTGAGATTATGCTATTACTGTCATTATTTAGGCTTCCACAGCTTAGGGACAAGATTTTTTTTAATGTTCTTTTTACCATGTTGGCTAATACTTACTGTGCTCAAGATTAATGGTGGGCTCCCTGTAAGGAGTTTTTTATGGAGAGACTCTAGAAGAAATTACCTCTTATGAACATACAGGGAAGAGAGAGCCTCATCACTCAATGCAGCTGGGAGACAGACATCTACAGTACAATATTCTTGTATTTTCCTCATCTCAGAGCAGTGTTACAGTGATGTGGCAAAGGGGACTATTTTGAGTTTATGATCACGAAACAAAGAAACATTTTAAAGGGACCTTGTCAAGATCGGGAATTCTGATATGGGTACAGGCCCTTCAGTGGACTGGCTTTTGGTTACCTCTGTCCTCTCCCCCAGATCCCTTCCTCCCCACAAGACCTTTTCTGTAAATCTGTTTAAGTAACCCACTGTCAGGATTTAGAAAAAAAAATATGATTGCAGCAAAAGGGAGAAGAATTGCTTCTGGGCTGTTAGCACAGGATCACCAGGGTCTGGGAATGAGCAGCGGGCACCACGGGCTATTCTACACACATGTGGTGGGTTCTGAGGGCTAGGGGTACCAAATGGTATGCTCTTGACATCTATGAGTCAATGGTTTAACGTTTCAAAAACTGAGCCCTTATCCTAAGAGATGAAATGTCATTGATCTCTCTTGAAAATCAGATGTTAGGAAGAAGGTATATTTTTCCCAAGTAGAGGCTGGGGTATTTGTCCAGGCTTTCACAGGCTTTGACCTGTAACTCACTGACACCACCAGACTTTTGGACAAACCTGCCATGGGTTGCCACAGTAGAACCAAAATCTTTCCTTGTCTTACCTTCTCTCAGAACCCTTTTCTAAAGCGCTGGACTGCCAGGGGCTCTCCCTCTCCAAACAAGGGAGAGACAGTTCTGCAAAGCTAACAAAAGACTGGTCAAAAAATCCACCCTAAAAATTTAAGACTCTTAATCTTCTGGACTCTAAAACATTATTGGATTTATGGAAGGTAAGATATCTTGTACCACTTAGTTGTACAAAGCAGCACCTATCTTCTAAACCAGATATATTTTGAATATTTATGCAGAAACTGCTCCTTTATGCATTTTCAAATGTTCCTGATCTAGTTTAATCAATTAGAACAACATTAAATGCATTTGAATATCTCAGCGCTTTCTCTTATCAATATAATTCTCAAATGTTTTCTTTTCAGAGCCCAAGGTGATGAAAAATAGATTCATTTACTCTATTACTTCTTATAATTGTGGCTCCAAGAGTTTTTTTCCCTAATTTTGAAGCCACAAGAAGACTTTATGTGGCTCTAAAACTGCTGTTGGTTTTCATACCACAATACTCAAGGGCATATCTCTCCTTCAGGCTGCTATTGTTTGCAATCTGGAGATAAAGGCACACTTGATAAAACTCTTTTAATGATGTTAATATTAATACTTTGGTGGAATACTTTATCCTCTAGTAATAGCTTTAAAGAGTTTGTTGAGATTTTGTCATCTCATACATTTTAATAGAAAATTAGGTTTGTGATTAACAAGAAAAATATATCTACCTGTTACTTTATTTTACTTACAGTGTCATGTAACTGCTGCCAGTGGAATAATGTATACCTTGCACCATATGTAGCTCAGCACTCATGGTGAATACTTGATGCTTCAGACAGAAAGCGAGGTGCAAACCAGTTATGAGCATTAGCATAGGCCATGCTGTTCAGTGTCAGTCCCTCGGGAAGCCCTGCACGGATGTAACCTGCTCTGAGGGCAGGGTGTGAAGCACTTTTCTCTGAAGGAGGGGAAGCTCCCAGTCTCATAGGTAACACAGCTGCTCCAACACTCCCTTTACAGGAAGAAGGTCATTTTCTTATCTCTAAGCTAGCAGCTCTGTGTAGGCTCTGGAGCTAAGCCAGGAACTCATAGTTTGTCCCTTGGAAAGTTTTTGTGCTCGAGGAAGTGGGAATGGCAGCTTGAGAGCACTTAACTGCAGGGCCATGGTGAGGAGGGCAAAAGAGTCCCCAGCTGTGGAGGGCTTTGTCAGCTGGAAACTCCACCGGTGACTGTATGTATTCGCAGTTGCTGAAGCTGTTCAGTGCCCCCATGGAAGGAAGCTCAGGTTAGTCCCAGGGCAGGGACATCCCATGCTAGCTCCAGCTCCTGAGGAGCTCAGGCTGCAGAGCATGCAGCACAGCATGACATCTGGATTGTTGCAGTGGTGTCCACTCTCATAAAAGCCAGGATAAAGAAACCGTCTAGGGCTGCTCAGTGCTTAGGGACATGCCATATCTAACGGCTATGATGCACACTCTTCTGACTCCTTTGGCTCTCATTTCTAATCCACTTTTCCCATATTTTTCATGGATCTCCTGAGTCTCAGCCAAATCAGCCATCCTTTGGGCTGTAGGTTCAGGTAGTCACAGTCACATTTCACTACACTGCCTGCTTTAGAGATAGCAATGCTGATGACATTAGCTATTGAATCTGCATCCAGTTCTACAGCAAGTATACAAGCAGGTTAAAGCAAAGGCTTCACTAAAGGGACTGAAGCCCCTACATGAGAAGTCCTCCTATGGGCTGTAGCACTGCTCGTAACTGGGCTGCTTAAGAAATGTGGAAGCAGACTTGCTTAAGGGAAATCTTATCTGGACATAGTCAATGGTGTCCAGTGCTATTGCTATGTAACAGGAGGGAGGCAGCATTTGCCAAATAGGCCAGATTTACTCGCATGCAGGAGAGCAGGGGACTAACCTCCAGTCCCCTTGGCAGAGGGCAGTGCTACTCTGCCCGGCATGGGGCTGCATCACAGTGATGTGAGTGATATCACTATCCTTGCACGGGTCAATCGCTTCAGATGCTATTGCATTCCCAGCTGCATAATTTATTGTGGCTGCCACGTGAGGGCTAGTGAAGACAGCCAGAATGAAGTGCTGTGCCAGTAACAGCCTTGGTAAATTAAGTAGTGATGGGCCTGAGCAGTAAGATTTTGATACAGATCTGAGTTTTGAACAGCTCGAGTTCAAGGGAGCTGGGATCCTGGTTTTGGGCTCTGTCCCATTTAGAATTACAGCAAATGAACCCATCACCATTTTGAACCCAATGTTTCACACTGTGATAGTGGCTGTGGGAACACTTGATCAGCTGCTGTCAGTCAGAGCAATAAATTGGCCAGCTTTGTGTCATCTGATGAAAATGCTGCAGGAAAAAGTACAGGCTTTAAATGTCCTTTGGTCTTTTTACTCCCAGGCCAAAACCCAAAAAATCTTCGTAATAATATAAATAAGAATTAATTCCCCAGATTCCCCTCTCTTTCAAGCTGGTAAAACAATCATCTTCTCTTCTTGCAGTGCTCATCAGAGCTCAATTCTTTGTGTTGCAGCCAAGTATAGCAAAGCCACTGCAAATCAGGAAAAATAAACATTCTCTTCTTGCTTGTCATTTGAGGTTATCTTAACCTGATTCTAGCTGAATGCCATTTTACAGGGCCTAATTACGCAACCCAACTATTTCTTCACCTGAAGGAACTTGTCTTCTCCTGAAAAACTTCTCAGAGAGGAAGAAATTTTCATCCTTCACGTATGGAAGGGTTTTAATCTCAATACGAGACAGTGTGCAGGACTCATGCTTCATAATGAGCTTCCACTGCGAATCAGGATGGGACTTCAAACCTGTTAGGGGTGGTGTAATGTGTTGATGGAGGATAATCCTGCTTGAAGTTCCCTATAATGACCCAACAACTGTTGGACAAACCAGTAGGACTGACTGTGCTGGCAGTTCAGCAAGCTCAGTCTGTGCAAGTCTTTGGGCTGTTCTGAGTGCATCTTTTTATCTTTCAGGCACATTATCCAGTGTGTAACTTCCAGGTGAAACGTAAGTATATGTTTAGTCTGAGAATAAAGCTTCACTGCAAAATTTAAAGTATGTTGTTTACCTTGCAGAACCTGCAGAGAAACTGCCAGGGAGTGTAGTCCGAGAGGAAGTCTCCAACTTGTGTTAAGAAAATTTGATATAGACTACATAGTAGCCTTATTTAGTGAAGAGCTGAACTCTGATTTCCACTAAGCTTGAGAATCTTAAGTATTAACAGTCCCCTTGACCCGTGTTAGATGTCCTATAGTTATGTGCATGAGTACTAGAAATACAAAGCTAGCAAAACTGAGTGATTTCTTGCTGAATGCCTGGTATTGATGACACTAACTTTTCCCTTTCTCTTTCTGCTGCCCCAGAACTAACTAAGACTATTTTCTAGACCTCTATGGCCAGGGAAACTATTTATCAGTTCATTTATTTTTTTATTTTGCTATTCTAGATTTAATTGTTATTCCTGGGATTTTTTCTTTGTTTTCAATTTTTTTTCCAGCATCATTTCTCTTTCAGATAGCTCACATTGCCCAATGTAACCTTGCTATCAAAGATAATGGACTTTCTGAAAGACTCTTTAAGTCCCTTCTTCTATGAATAATCTTAATTGCCTAAACAGCCCATATGGCTTCCATGAGATTACTTGTTTAACTAATGGTTTCTCTCTCTTGCCTTACTGTCTCTTTCAATCCATCTGGTAATCCAAGGTTATAATTGGTCACAAATACTTTGTTAATTTGTTTTTGTAATTCAAAATGAAAAAAAAAAAATCACTGAATACATGGTTTTTCTTTTCTCACCTTGTAAGGCTATCACTCTTTCACAATTCAAAATTCTAATGCAAAGCTGTAACAAAATTTTGAAATATTTTCATTTTCTCAGCTCTTCTGACTGGTATTTTTAAACTCCATTTTCCCCATTATAAATCTACTGTACTTACCTAATGTGTATGCATGATAGTAAGTCTGACAATATCAGACTAGAAATATGATTTAGTAAACACGGTTATTCTGAGGGTATTTCTATCTTGACAGTACCATCATGTATTGTGGTCCTTCACTGTCCTACAGTGCCTTCTAAGCAGTTGCCTTTTTCCAGTCTCAGGAGAACTTTTCGAGTGTGACGAGGTGATAATCTATAATAGGATTTCTGCCTACAGAGTACTCACAGGGTTTTGAAGCCAATAACTTCAACTAAAGATATTAAGCATTCTTGAAGGAAGCATGCCCAAAGAAAGAGTAATCTCAATTCTGATGTAGAACAATAGATCACCAACTTAAAGGCTAACTGATGAGTGCAGATGTTCAGGGATCATGGCTAATTACATCACAAGCTGGCAACCACTGGATTCTAAGTACCATATGTTGTTTCTCAAAAATAAGTGATGCTGCTCCTATCCAAGAGGCTGCCACCGCTGTCAAGGAGCTTATAAAAGAGTTTGGGGTCTCAGTGGATCTGCACTGGAGCCAACAATGTAAGTTTGAAACTGCCACTTTACAGGTACAGCCTAATGTTTGTGTGTCCGAGACCTAGACAGCAGTGGTCCAGTCACAAGTGTGAGTTGTTTTCTGTTCTTGTTGAGAACAATCTTGCTTGCTAGTATTTGATGGGAAATTTGATAGGGAAATTGAGTGCCTATGGCAACGCTAAAATGTTACAACATTATTACAGGCATTCTGCAAATACTTTAACAGTCCACTTTTTGTTCTGTGAATCATATCACCAAACTTTGGAAGAGTTTTATCTGTTTATTCAATTATGCACAAATACTCGGGATATAGTCTTCCTCCCACAGCAGCAGGGAGTGGATCAGCTCTGTTGAGCTCTGTACTCTTAGCTGTGCCTGTCTTCAGGAAGGCGTTGCTCCTCTGTGTAGTTCGAAACAGTTGTACCTGCCTAACTGCATGGTAATGGCTGATGTCTCAACTCAACCCAATTTTCTCTCCTGTCCAGGGATGAGGTTTCCCCAGGCACAAGGGTGGCTTGTCTTAGCCAAGGAGTTAGGCAGGTTGGTCAGGCAGAGAGTCTGAGCTGGAGCACAAAGCTGGCAGGACAGTGTAGATATGTCCATGTTGGCTGAGTTCCCTTCTCTTTCAGTGAATCTTTGAATGGGCCCCTGGAGACCTGTGCAAACAGAGGCTTGTGGGTTTTAGCTGTGAAGGAAAGCAAATATTCCACAGTAGTTTTACAGTACTTTTTTCAAGTAGCCCAGTCGCAATGATCTGTATTCTGAGAGAACATTTGTGCAAGAAAAATTCCATACTCGGTATAAAACTGTGACCATTTTTTTCATTGGTTGGATGTTCTGCTTATCCATACTCACCATTATTGCCTCTTATATCAAAAGCTGATCACAGAAATTAAACACCTAGCAACTGTAGTAAAAAAACATTGGGTGAAAAAAAAGAGCAAGTAAAAAAAACATTGGGTAAAAAAAAAGAGCAAGTGCTGAGAGCTCTGAAGTTTCAGTTCCTAAACACAAGGCCTCATCTTCTGTTTCATTAAAGTAAATGGCAACTTGACAAGCAAGTGCAGTTTTAGCCAAGACCAGACATTGTAGAAGTAACTATACTTCAAGTAGGAGGAGCTCTAAAAGGACAACACAGAAAGTTACCATAATAAATACAGTCACAAAGTTTCAGTGAAAGAACATGGAATTTAGAACTTAAAAAGGCAAACTCTTTACCTGTTATAAATTATGACAGCAATTTCTAGTTCATAAGACCTCACATAGAGATTGCTATCAAGAAAATCTTCTTTTGGAGTGAGAGATGCCTCATCAGGTGTGCTGGAGCACTTGCTATACTTGCACCTTCCTGAAATTGCCTATAACCATGACACTTACTATCCTGCTGTTTACTCACATTTAAGATTAAGAAATTATTCATTGTTTAATACAGCATGTAATGCCTCCCCTAGAAAACACCTCCTCTGTGCAAACATACCATGTATTTAATATGAATGAAACTCATTAATAAGTAGTGCAATCAATATTTGAGCTCTCGCAAATATCAAATGCTAGAGGTTGCCGTTTGGCTGCTATTCATCTTAATGTCAGGATTTGGAGAACAGGTTGTACTTCAGCAGAGGTATCAATTTCCATAAGTCAGAATCCGAAGTTGTGTCACCTGTTTTGCCATCTAGCTACTAAATCTTTCAACCATCTCTTACACACATGCACACATGCTGCAGTCACTCGTTATGGCTGCAGTACTTACTGGCTTCACTCTTACAGTTTTCCCCACTGCTGTGTTTGTGCCAGAATCAGCAAGATCTTTTTCAAATGACTCCCTATTCAACCGCTTTCTACTCATATTGGTTTCCTCATTATTAACCAGACTCCCATTGCCATCCACACTTCATCATGTATGAGGCACTTCAGTCTAGTCCAACTCCCCAAAACTTAGAAAAAGTTGAAAATGTAAGTAGGACTGATCAAAACTGGCAGCATAAACCTCTGTGTATTCTTCTGTTCGCTTTTTTTCTTGCTGTATTTTTCTCTTAAGAATGTAGTGCATGGAGACTGCCTTGTACATCCAGACAAATCCAGACCTGATGAACAAGCAGGGCTGTAATGTGAGAGGTGAGTGAAATGAGTATGAGTAAGTGACTAAATCTGTAGGAACTGAGAAATGTTGCTACTGGCTGAGCTACCAGCAAGGTGTGATATTTAGCATAGTCAGAGAATGACTGCCTTTAAACTAGCTCAAGCCCTCTCTGAAGCAGCTCTGGGGGTCCGCAGACCACACCTGGTCTTTGCAAGTCACTGCACAGATTTTGGTCCTGAACACATGCCCTGCACCATAGGGTGAGCAGTTCCTGTGGTGATCATTCCCCTACCTTCCCTGTCCTCTGTTCCTGCCTCATCCTGGCACAGATGCTCACTGCCCTGCTCTGCCACCGCCCCCTGCAAGAGCCCATCCTCCAGTGCGCTCACAAAGACCAGGCGCCTCCTCCAAAGAATTCTGCTGCACTGTTTTTTCTGGTGTAACCTTTCATGAAGAAATATTCACCTAAATAAATAAGCTGTATACTTTGCAGAATGTTTCCCAAGTACAGCTTTCTCTGCTATGGTCAGAACAAGAAATACTGAATTCAATACAAAATTAATTCAGCTGTTTTTCAGTGTTTCTTGCATTTCTCCTAACAGGTCTTTGGACTTTGAGTGATGTCCTTTTGGGACGGACCTTAAAAGATTCCTTTTTGTAACTTCTTCATAACCTTTATAAGCTAAAATTTCTTTTCTTGAACATGAAACTACACATACTCTGTTTCTTTTTTGTTCTTTATCCTTACGTGAATTCTTTTAAAATGGCTATTCTACATGTTTTGTCTTTGTCTTCTTTTCTGAGAGAAGAAAACACACTGCACCAAACCTTATTCTATGTAAAGCTGGGCTCGAGCCATCCTACTATTTGTTAGGGCTGATCTGTTCAGATTATTTACTTTATTCAGGTTATGAGCAATGTAATACCTGACCCATTCACAGACAGACATCCAGGCATCAGGCTTCATAGCCTCACTACCAGTAAATATATAATACAGTAAAAACTAAGAATGTAGCAAGATCAAAAGTGTAAGCAGAGTTCATTATGTCATCATGTCCAGCTGAACTCATTAGTTGTATGAAGACAGATACCCCAAACCATCATAGGAATATATATGCATGCAATTTAATTCTGTTACACAAATATTTTCAAATGTCATTGTGGCACTTTCTAAACTGAAATGTCAGTCACTTATTTTGGAGCTGTTAAGCAGTAAAATACCGTGTGCTCCTATAGGAAACATAGGTACAGATTTCCTGGCTCGTTTTCTGCTATAGATCTAGAAACCTTCCCTCCTCCTTATTTTTTCACATTTTTTCTCTTTAGGTATGTAAGAAGCACATTTGCACAGCAGTCCAATACAGCCTGTGTAAATCAGCATCACTCCATCCAAACAAGCAGAGCTGCTCTGATTTACACCAGATGAGGCACCAGCTGAAGATGGTCGTAAATTTTGCGGTGGTTTTTGACTTCAGACTTGCTCTGTTTTCAAGGATATGTGTGATGAGATCTCTCATGTAGACCATGGACAACTGTACTATGCTGTTCCTTTTGAGAAGCTGTGTATGTTTGTGCTACATATGACTCCTAAGGATGTTTTTAACTGTCCTGGATAGTTCTTCTACTAAGTTGGCAATTAAGCATAGCTTTGAAGAGACACAGTTTTCTTACTCTGACTCTAGTTTTCCATGCTTCTTTTTTTTGAGTATTGACAACCTTAATGTGTGACATGTTAATCAAATAAATACTACTTCAAGCAGTGCACAGCTGAACTTAATTTTTAAGGAAGAAAATTCTTCTCTCTTAAGCATCACTGAAAGCTTATGCACAGAAAAAAGAACAGTTATCTGCTGAACTATATCAGCATCCTCTGATATAGCCATCTTTAAAGCACTCCTTTGGGTAATAGTACTAATTAAATCCTGCAATGCTTATTCAGTCTTCTGTCCATAAAAACTCCCACTGATGGGATCTGAGAGCCCTCTGAAAAGCAGGGCTAACTTTATTTACGTGTGTAGATATGGATTCAAATGCCTAACATTACACAGTCTGTTGGAAAATGTTGGCCTCCATGCTCAAGTACTACAGAATAAGAAACTTCAGAGATGGATTGACAATCCAATACAGTCTTATATAGAACGAATAGAATGAATTTGTGGGACGTAAGTTCAAGGTAATGCACAATTACAAGGTTAAACTATTTCAAATATTCGTACATAATGCTCTGTTCCAAAACATTTGCAACTGCTCTGGAGAAAAACTGTACACAAAGCCATCAATACCAGAAAAAGTGGTTTGTTGAAACATTGTTTTGATTAAAAAAAACCATGAAAAAATTAACTGTACAGTAATGTGAGCTGGTCCTATTGGATATGGATAAGTACTTAAAACTTTGACACAGTTGGGTGAATGGCACATGACATAATGGAGATTCTTCTGTGAGCTGCAGTTTGATATCTAGTGACCTGTCCTGTCCAGGTTTCCATGATTTGAGCAGTGGGATTTTTTTACCTTACTGAATTAGACCTTGTTAGAAAGGGTTTTGTTATTTGTCTGGATCTTACCAGGTTTGGGGGGTGAGTTCTATATTCTCCATTGCTGTTTACATGCCAGGTCATTGTCAACATGACCTTCTTCAAAATGTCTTCGCAATTCCACTTGACCTTGCCAGACCCTCGTACCTCTGTTTTTGAAAGTCTAATGCAAAATCAGTGGGACTGTGACTCCTAAGACACAGATTTTCAAAGTTGCCTGTTTACATTTTGATGATTTGGATTTCTAAGTCCTGAATGTTAAGCATCTAAATCCCTTTGGCCTTGCAAAACTAAGAGGACTGAAGAAAACTGGGGATGGTTTCTGTATAGCACTTGGAAGAATATCAGGTAGTTTATTTTTGCCTGTTCATCCAGCTGCTCAGCCATTTACCATCCTAATAAGACTAAGCAGGCAACCTTCTGTTTCCCTAAGGAGTCTAGATTGCCTGTGGCTATGTGGATTGGTCTCTAATAGACAAAATATCTTATACGCAGAGGAAGTTTTGCTGGTGCATTGACATTTGCTCGGGGAGGAGAATTTGCTATCACTGTCCATCTCCTCAGCTGTTTTGCAGGCCATTTCTGCCCCTTCTGCAAAGGCTGTGTATCCCGTATGTTAGCCCCCATCACCACCCACAGAGGTAAGCCTCTCCTGTCTGCGGGTGTGTGGGCACTGTCGTGTCCTGGGATGCGGGAACTCTGCACTCTGACGTGGGATTGGGGCTGATGCAGCTCAGGCATTGTCCTGGAAAGCTGCTTGGCATGCAGTGCGCCTGCTGCGCTTGGCAGCCTGGTGTTTCATGGCTAATCAGCATGTGCTGGAGCACAGACAGCACAGTTTAGAGTGGAACTGACCCCGAAATGTCCCTTTTTGGAAAAAAAGCCAGGGTCAGATTAAAGTAAATCTCACGACTGAGGTGTCTAGGCTGGAAGGTCTCTTTAGTCTTGCTCCTGACTCCAGGTGTCCCCTAGCACTGCAAAGGCCAGCTGGGAGACTGCAAAGAGAAGGGTCTCCCCTCCATGGCCACGTCACCGCTGTCCACAGCCCCTCTGGGCTAGCCGGTGGGCTGGCAAGCCCAAAGGATAAACCATGATAACCCCTTGGCCTGCCACAGCTTCATCTCTGGGGACAGCAGATGTTTATCTGATGTCAGCTATATCAGTTTAACATTAATATCTCCAGCAATTAGTGTTTTTACAAATCAGTCATGAACTGCAGTTTTAAACTGATTATAACAACCAGAGGACGCTGCCACTAGGAAATGAAAGCAAGTTTTTCAACAGTTATATTTTAATGAATAGGAAAAAGAACCTGCTCTACCTGCTGCTGAGCACTTTGTGTCGTGTTTTTAAGAAAACAAGACTTTTGTTGTATTTTGTCTTTTTTTTCCTTCTTAGTAGTAGAAGATCAATTTTTCTGGCTGGACACAACACAGTAGAGAAACTCAGGCTTGTAATTCCCTTGAATAGACAGTGAGCTTGCAAAGCAATTATGGGCTTCTGTGGATTAGGATAAATAACCTCTCTGAACTACGGCATTGTTACATACAAAACCAAAGTATATCCTACAGCAATCTCTGCTGTGCTTTGGTCTAGCTTGAACCTGCCAAAGACTAACTCGATATGTGACTTTCTTATAAGTTTAGCAATAAGTAGACATATTTACAAAATTTCCAAACTAAAGCAATGCTTGCTCTTCCTCACTCCTAAGGCACAAGGAAGGTCAGTGGTGGTGTTTTTTCCTGCAAGGGGGTCCAAGGAGACACTGTTTTAGCATGATGCTATGTTCTCACGAGTACCTAGGAGGAGCTGAAACTGTGTCTGGGGATGGCAGGAAACCAGCGAGAGGAAAGCAAGAGGACATGAAGAATTCCTTTTCCCATTGAAATTTTGAAGGAATTTTAGGAAAACAAAACCCATTCTCAATATTTCCAGGAAGATGCCAGGGTATGTGATTAACTGAAGGTCCGCTTGGATTTTGGTGATGGGTGGGTACCCAGATGTCATACCCTTGATTCCTCTTTACCCATGTGTCTATCATGACATTGCTTTTATTCCCTGGCACAGAAAGAGATGTGCCAGTATCCTGTTTCAGGCTTTTGGGGGATTTCAGTGGCAGGGGTAGGAGGAAGGAGCAGATCTCATGTTCCAGTAGTCTTCAGGGGCTCCTGGCCTCCAGACAGTGAAAAAAGGAACTGGGAGAGTTAAAGGAGGTAGAGGATAGGCAGAAACAGAGTGCTTCTTAATGCACAGCTTTTGTCCCAGGATCAGGATCCAGCCTGCGGCTGTGGCTGCTAGGAGTGTGTGGGAATCCCGCTGCCAGACCAGGGTGCTTCATCTGAGCCCTTGTCCACTTACCATCATTAAAGAAACCACAATCTTTTAAATGAGACATGACCTAACCGTTACTTTCTGGTTATGTTCCAAATGAGTAATCATATTTTACACAGGTTGCACACTCTCCAGGGACAGTTTTTGATCTATACTTAGGATACTCACTATTAATAACACGGACCTTTGCAGAGGTAGGTGATAGCTCATTAACATTCTTCCCAGGACCTTCTATGTTTAGATGTTGTGTTGATAATGCTGTCTTCTGGTACAAGTGCTCAGAAATAAAACTCTAATATAATCGGCAAATTAGCTGCAGAATAATAAACTTCATTACAGCTAGCCAGCTACTCCAGCCTTCTGCTTTTATCAATGAATTAAAAGCTCTTCATCTGCAGTTATTACTGTAACATGACACGGCAGCAATGCTGAACAGTTGAGGAGGCGATTTTGCTGCGATAAGCATGGTCCCCCACAGACCCTGTGGTTCTGTAGCATGCATCCCTAGCCATGGGTTTGTTCTCCATAATCAAAGATTTCATTTAAAAATAAAACTGTGTTACATCCAGTGTGCCTGTACAGGCAGCTTTTAAAATGGCCCTCCAGTGCAGGGCAGCATCAGGATGTCAGTCTGAGTCTGCGGCCGGCAGGAGGTTACCAAACCTCATTCAGTCACTGCAATCCTCCATGTATTTTGTGCAGGGGACAATGAGAAATTGCTCAAGTCCCTGAACAAATTGTAACCGTAGTAGTCGATGTTTAGAAAAACTCTAATTTCTCCTTGGACTTCTGGATTTCCCAGTGGCTCTTTGTGGAGAGTGGGGTCTTCACTGCTGTCAGTGTCCTTTCCCGTTATTTGTATTTGCCCTAGGTAAAGATTGTAACTTTCAATCTTTCTCCTCTCTGAGATTTAGAGACCTTTATGCTGACACTTTCTTTCTGTTATGTATTACCTGTGATGTTTGCTAGAATCCTGTCTGGCCTTTTAGGGCTGGTATGACTGAACACATGTACAACAAAAAAAGCTTGAAAAAGATTTTGAAAAAGAATTTAAAAGTAGTTGTCAGTTCAAAATCTGGTTGGAAATCCCTACCGATTTCAGCAAACGTTACCCCAGGCTTACATTTCTCAGGTACCTAACTACAGCTTTGCTCATTTTGAAAGGGATCTTGTCACTCCCTGGCTTTGGCTATTGCCAAAGCCTGTATTTTCCAGGTGGAAAGTCCTTTGAATAGTGGTCACCAGACACAAGGACACAAGGGCCTTGCGGGAGTGCTAACAGAAAGGATGTCTTGGGTGCTTGATGCCCAGGCCTGAGAAGCTCTATTTGAAGCAAGAAGTCTGCAAGAAGTTTGCAGAAACTTCTACTACATTTCTGCTATAGAGTGCTCCTGCATTTCTGCTGCTCTGAGCAATGGTAGCAGCAATATGACGTGTTGATGGCTCTTAAGGCTGGGAACTGCTGTGAGAAATGGGAGGAGAAGGTAAACCAAGAAGAAGACAAGGGAGAGGCATTATGTTGAGTCTGGACTACAGTCACACTCTCCCCACCAAAACTTTTCTCAGGTGTAAAAAAAAAATAATATCACTAAGTAGTGTAATAGCACACTAAGCAAACGGGCATACGAAATCTTTTTCTGAGCAGGAATTCTCTTAAAAACCTCATTCTCCCACTCTATCTCCAATAAATCTAGTAACAATATTTTTGTTAGTCTTCTCCTCCTTCTTTCTTAAACTCGGAAAGTGTTCCTGCATGGTACATTAGCTGAGGCACTGGAAGTAGACTGTGGTATAGCTAAGTACAACTTAATACTCCCTGCTGGCACAAACGGAGGGTTGACGTGAAGGTGCAAATGAATATCCAGCAGATGCTCTTTAGACTGCATTACAGTTCAGGAAAAGTTTTATGTACTCATATGTTACGAATTTAAAATTGTGAAAAACCCATCCCTTCAACATCTACAAAGTCCTTTTTCCTTTTTGGAAGTTTCTAGCCTTTAAGCTTCTTTCTGTAAGGATAAGCATATGCACTGAGTGTACCCTATGGAGTCAAGAACTTGGAAGATTTTTACAAAGACCCTAAATCTTTTCTAAAATGAAAAACCTGAAAGCAATCTCAGCCTGAGTCTCAGTGGCTTTTGAATGCTTTAGACGCAACTACACAGTTCGGTATCTGGAAAAGAATAGCTGCTTTTTTTTTTTAACTGAAAATTGTATTTCTGAAATAAATGCTTTTGCTGAATTTGATTTTGTGTCTGTGAAAAAAGCATCATTTTCCAATGAAAAAGTTCAGCTATTATGCAAGAATGCCTAAAGAAAATAAATATTTATTTTGAGTTTGCATGACTCTTTTGTGCATGTATTTTGAAATACCGGTTAGAAATGAAATGTAATTTTTAATTTCTTCCAGACTTTTTTCTAGTAAAACTTATTTTTCCACTGATTTTTTTTTTTTTATTTTATTTTGCTTAAGAAAATCTATGGGATTTATGTTGTGTTTTGTTTTGTTTTAATGAGCTTTAATAATGATTCATACCAGAGATCACTTTATACTGAATCTTCACTGGCACATGCTACAGATAGCATGTATATTATATGTTGGCTCCAAAAATAACCAGTCCAATCCAGATAACATTAGCCTTTGCAGGTGCTGGTGGAAGGTAGGACAGGAAACATTTTGCTCCTTGGACAACTCGGCTGCTCATTGCCAAGGAGCTGCTGCAAAGAGGGCCTGGCATCGCCAACTAGCCAAACTTCTCCTCAGCTGAATCAGTAACACTGTTCGTATGCCAGCATTTGTGGGCTTCCAGGTTTTTGGTGGCCTTCCTGGTCACTGATATCCTGAGCTGGATGAAGGCCAGCTACTTTCATCCGGGCCAGGGCAATAGTTTTCCAAGGGATCATCCATCCAAGACTCAGTTAATATCTATTGTATTCAATCCTTCAAGGAATTTTTATTCGGCTTCACTGGGGCTGAGTGTTGGTTTGATTTCTGTTGCACATTCGTCTCTGTGTAAAGATGAGGCAGGACTATTTCTGCGCCAAGGAGAGGCCCATCATTGCAGGAGACAAGAGAACAAACATTCTCACAGTATAATCAATCTTATAGAGCAGATGGATACAGTAATTAGAGCAAAAACAATTTTGCCAAGAATATTAACATTTCAACAGTTTATCAGAAAGGGGGTGTTGACACCGGTCAATAATTTTCTGATTATTGCAAAAACATCTTAAGTTGTTGACTATTTTGTGCAAAATAGGACAGACTAATTTTGGCCTCCTGACCTTGTTTACAGCAATGGGAGGTAGCATTGCCACCAAAATCTTTTTTAAAAAAACAAACAAACAAACATGTGTTTTTCCATGATTTGAAGGTATCATAGGCCATAAAGATGTATGGGGTTTCCAAAGAGCATATTTATTTATATTTTACTCAGTCTCATGATACTTGGGTGCATGTTGCAAACATTAAACAACTGTTGCCAACAGTTAGCACAAGTCAAGCCTACCCATTCCTCCCCCTCTTCCCATGTGTAGATGAGATAAACATCATGCCTATGAGCCCAAAAGGAAGACTAATAATAAAAGAGAACTTAAAAGAATCCAAGTCCATCAAAGTTTAAAACACTCTCTTCACCGGGGAGTAAATAGCTTCTATTTGATTTCTACCAGCTGAGTGAAAACCTGGTAAATATCTGTGAGACATGGGAGGAGATACTGGAATAACATGAGTATAGATGAAGGGTGGGACATTTTACTGCCATTGGTGTATATTTCAGCCATCTATTTGTCTTTTATTTCCTTTTTTCCTTCCTCTCTTTATTGTTTCTTCCATTTTTTCAGTATCAAGGCAATCCTTCCTATTCACGTTCTTCCCCCTGTGCTGTTCCTCACGTGTTTCTGATGCTGTTCTGGTGCACTGCAACAATTTCCTGCCCCCATAGGCAGCCCTATAGCTCACATTCAGGTATTGTGAAAGGACTAGGGGTGTGGATATGAATTATCTTTGTGTTTTGCTTTCCCTCAATGAATCACATGAGCCAGGCTCTGGCAGAGGCCAGGAAGAAGAAATCAGCAGAAGGAGGGAATTTCCATGATGTCGGGAATGCCCTCCAGCCTACCTGTGAGACCACAGTGTTGGAGAATTGTATAAAAGACCACATGGACAGGCAGAAAACTGCAGCTGCAGCTGCTCATCTTGCATGTTGCATAGAACTTCTTCCTAGCAACACTTTGCAGCTATAACTTCATAGCCCTAAACTATGGCAGTACAGGTGGTTTGATACTGATGAGCAGTACTTGCAGCAAAACCAAAGAGTGGTGGCCTTAAATCAAGTACTTTTAGGCCCAGTCTCAGTGTCTGCTGAATATAATACCAGCTCCTACCATAAGTCAGAGCAACACAAAGACTCTTTCAAGTTTTGCTTGGTGGCCTGTGGCCTCTGTGGGGCCACAGCAGAACAAAGGGCTCACGTGGCTGAGCCAATCTTTTGGCCACACGTAATTTTTTTGCCCAAACACAATCTTATCCTTGGGGAGTGAGGTGAAGAGGTACAGTCCAGTGGCCACGAGTATGTCTTGGAAAGGGTGAAGGCTGGTATCAAATTACTGGATCCTCCTCAGCAGCAAAACTATTTATGACATCTGGCACATTTGCTCTTTTGTTTTTCTTCTTGATGTTATTCCAGTGGGTTTGGTGAAGACAAGCCCCAAGGCAGCCAGTGGAGTTCAGGAGGCAGGTTTGAAAGGGCCTGCCACAGATCTTTGCTCAGCAGGTAAGTTGGAAGCCAGGAGCTGTAGGATCCCAGGTCTGAGACGGCTCCAGATATCTTTAGGTTGTAGGTATATCTGCCCCAATGCCTCTGTAATAACAAGCTGAAGTGTGAAAACTAACAGGCAGAAAGACCGTTCCTGTTGTGTCTGGTGCCTTTTACTCATTCGCTGGCTGGGTGCAAGGTAGAGCTGCCCCAGGCTACTCTATGTCATGACCACACCGGGTGGGAGCTGGCTGTGGTGTTGCACTTCCTTTCTTACAGCAGCCATGAGTTAAGATTTACACTATGATGTCTAGAAAAGAAAGTAGCTTTTCCCCTTGCCCTAGCAAAGTAGCCAGAGACCGTCAGGAGAGCGGCTCAGCAGCTGCAGTAGAAAAAGGGCAGCTGCTACTCAGAGCTCTTGCAGCTGCTCTGTGCTGGACCCGGTAGGTTTAAAAGTCTGGACTTAGAAGTCCTTGTGAGAATAATTATCTGCCTGGCAGCGGTTGTGATCAACAGCTGATGTATTGATGAAACAGGGGAGACAATGGATAAGCAGATAGACTTATATATGCAAAAATAAGAGCAAGCAAAATTGAAGCTAAATCACTGGAAATCTACCCCTTTGAATCTTTAAAGGTCAGAAGTGTGGATCAGAGATCAAGTAGTACAGGAAGTGGCAGGGGAATAAATGCCCTGAAGGGCCTGAAACAGCCTGAGTTTTGGCCTTCAAAGTTTGTGCAAAGCATCTCTCAAAAGGAGGTGGAAAGAAGGAGGGCAAGCTGAAGCCAAGCCCTAGGGCAGATGGTGGCAGATGCTGCACGCTGGAGCAGTGCTCCACGGGACACGATGCCAGCCCGAGGGTCTGCCTGCACAGGAATGATACATTGGATTAGGCTATTCACCCTGGCTTCAGGAATGAGCTGTATCAAACGTGAAATGCAATCACATTGCTTTGATCTGCTTACCCACGGTGCTTTTTTTGTCTGAGAGTGCGCTCGCAAGCGGTGTCATGCTCATGTGCTATGTGGCACCCTGGGGTGGTACCCCCAGCTGCAGTGACCACCCCTCTGCTTGTGGGTCCCCAACAAGCAGTTGGGGTTGCAGAAAGCCCAGTGACAACTGCAGGAGATCTGGGATCAAACCGGTACATTCCTGTGACTCTTCTCCCAGCCATCCTGTAATGCACCCTAAAAAGCTTGGGAGTGATGTCTCATGAGGGGATGATGCAAATATATACATCCATTTTTTTCCTATCGTCCTGGAAGCCCTTACTTATCTTTCCCTGGTGTGAACCTTTCCAGTGGGCTTTTGAAGAAAAGACAGGAACAGGTCAGCTAATCCTGAAAGAAGTGGGATGTGCTCAGGGAAAGCTGAAAGAAAGGTAGTACCACATGATAAAAAATGGCCCAGTTTTGTAGGCGTACAGGGTCGAAGGAGCCTTAGTTTAGTCCTGCTGCAACCAGAGCATAGCTGTGAATAGTGCCTGCATTGGTACAATGACAATGGCCAAAATGATTTGGGTACAAATTTTTATGTTGGCATGTGTGGGAGGGAATGTTTTGTAAATATGAAGTGACATATTCTTCAATGAAATTATTCAGATCAGTTGTTTTAAAATCTGCTTAAGAACAAGATAGGAATAAAGTACACAAACTGCATTTAGCATACCTGACCAGGATCACAGTACACATTTCAGTCCACTCAAATTTGTCTCACTTGTGAATATGGAGGACTCCAAGCAACCATGTCCCTGGCTGGATTCTGGACACTGTCCACATGGATACCATCATTGGGTCACAGAAAAAAACCAGTACAGTGTAATCTTCACATGCTGTCCGGCACTACAGAGCAGAAAGCAGTCCTTGGCCTCCTTAAAATGAGGTCAGATCAACCCTTTGCTTTCACAAATTCTTTGAACTTTTTGTAAGTCATTTGTGCTTTTGATATGAAGGGGTGTGTACAGCAGTGAGGCAGTTAAATGTGCAGAAAACTGCTCCCTTTTGCTGTTTTTTAATTCTGCTGGTTGATAATATCAAAGATTGCCTCTAGTTGTGTTAGAAGAAATTTTGAATTTTCTTTCTCTACTCACCTTCCATGCACCACTTACGATTTTGCAGGTACTAGCTAAAGAAGCAAGCTGCCACTGCCTTTTTGCAAGCCTTCTCTATTTAATCTTTCCTCTGAAATAACTCCGTTACTGTGTTTACTCCTGCATTTTTGCAGGACATCCAGTACGTGAACAACAAAAGTGCTCTTCACCTCATTTTTCCTGGTGGCTAACTCAGATCCCCTTCAATTTAAACTGGTCTTGCAATTCTCTAGTCATCTCTAGGCATGGCTACCCACAATAAGTTTTTATTTAGGTACTTCTTCTCACCTTTCCTCCTTTTCTGTCTCCTTCAGTCTCTCAGTTGATATTAAATTCTTATTAGGCTGGGGATATAGCATTTTGCCTACTAAGGCAAGCCAACACCACCACCTGTACTTATTTCGCAATCCAAGCTGTCATGCTGGTAATGATAAAGAATCACCTGTGAAAGGACATCCTCGTTTACCTTTCCCTGCCATGGTTTGTTCTGAGGCAAGTTATTTTCTCAGTTGCTTTCCCCAGGTAAAAACATTGTCTGTGGATGAAAGGCTGTGTTTTGGTTGAATGGCAGAGTAGAGTTAAGCCATTTTGGGGCATGCTACATGCAGGGGAGTCCCCTGAAGATGCGGCAAGAAGGGATGAACAGCTGTGGGCATTGCTGCTAGTTATCAGGAGGTTTAACGCGGATGTGGAAGTGCAGCATCATCTGTAAGGTTCGTCCTGCAAAGACTGTTTATTTTGTAATGTGAACAATGAAAGAGAGTGCTTTTTGCTTTAAATTCTGTTCTGGGACAAAGTCCCCTGCAAAGTTAGCAGGACCCTGCATGAATTTTTCTGGTCCCAACAATTTCAAGTAATTGCAACTGATGCTTTAAGATGACTATTGTAGTATGAAATTTCTCTCTGAAGCCTCTTGGGGCAACTTGCTCCAAAACTTCAGAACTGTGTGTGCTTATATAAGTCTGTACACTCACAAAGGTCATGTTTTTCTGTTCTCTTGCACTATGATAAACATCTGGGCCATACAACACATTTGATATTTTTTTTTTAACTCCCATGGCCCATCTGGTCCAAGGAGGACCAGGGCTGTAGAAGACAGCTCAGAAAAGTAGGTTTGAGGCTGCAAACATACTGCTTGTGGTTGGATGTGATCCTTGAGGAAAATGAGAGGGTTTACAGCCTGGGTGTTGCTTTAGCACATTGTGTGGGTAAGCAAGTAATCTGGAAAGAGAGTCTTAACTGCATCTGCCACGACTGTAGCTGTCAGTCTGCAGCTGATGAAAAGACTCCTGCGTGTCCTACACACAGGGACAGTACCAGAGGACAAACTGTTAGGGAACCTCTTTTGCCATGGACAGCTGAGGAGGCTCTTGTGTTACACCAGATAGTGCCTGCCAAGGCAAATCCCATGACTGGAGACCATTGTACGCTTCAGGTCAGGAACATTTTCCAGGGAGTCTTGGAAATGCCTTGAAGTATTTCTGGGTACCACTGCAGCATGGCTTGCAAAAAAGAACCCATTCCTCCATGCCAGGGTAGCTCCTATGATTTTACTGATGCTCCACCTTTCTCTGGCACCTTCCTCTTCCCTTTTCCTGCTCTCCTCTGGGATGCATGTCCCCTACCCCCTCTGCTCCATCAGCTCAGAAACTACTTGCCTGCTTGTGGATTTGCCCCAGTTGTCACTCTTTTTGCAGTGCAAGTGGCCTATTCGAGCAACTGTGCAGGGCTCACAGCATGAGTGGTGATGATAAAGGGTAGGTGACATCAGATAGATAGAGTCCTTGCTGCCTCGTATTAAACTGTGGCACTTATACCTGAGTGGTGCTGGCATGTAACCAGGCATGTAACCAGGTCAGGTGACATTTGGGCAAGATGACCCAGCGCAGGAAGGCGGCCAGGCCAGGCCAATGCAAAACAATGTGGTGTGGGGTAGTGGGAGGAGTGCCAGCAGCGAAGCGGGCAGGAAGGCTCCCGTATGAACCTGAAAGCAAACAAACTCGCTGCCAAGTAGTGCTACTCCTGCTCCAAGGAGGATCACTTATTGAAGTTTGAATTATTAGCTCATTTGTTGTAGTAAAAGACTGTGTGGATGCAAGGCACAGTGAAGGGACCAAACTAAAATTACATCTATGTGCAAAAAAAGGCCTGGGAGTATATTTCTATCCCTGCTTTGCTATGGGACTGTTATTCAAAGCACAATATAAATCGTTATGTAAAAATCAAAATACCTTTGGTCTCTGCAATATACCTGACACCAAAGCACAAATTCAGTAAGTTAAGCAGAACTGCTATACTTGGTGCTCACGTAGATCTTCTGTAGTATCTAATTTATACTGCTCAACATATGGGGCATTTGCTTTGGCAAACGAACTTAGCAATGTTTGGTGCTTTCCCAGCACACAACTGAAGTACTGACTCAGTAAATCACTGAAACAAAATCACTGGTTTGGGGGAATTTTCCCTTCTTTCTTCATTTGCTGCACCTTCCCAATGTAAAGAAGAAAAACGAAGTGGAATAATTTACTTTAAAACCTGCACATTATTTTCTGCATCATCTGACCAATTTATAGTAGCTATACAAAACACAAATCTAAAATCCTGCATCGTAGGGTAGGGAGTCTTTATAATGATAAGCAACCTTTGTATGTGTGGCTGGGGCTTGAGACTGTCCCCAAGCCATGGACTTCTTGGAATCTGGGGCCTCTTTGGTTTTCTTTCAGGCTTGAAAAACACACACTGGGGACTCTAGCATATACACATAAATCTTGTCAGTTAAATATAGATTAATGGGAATCAGCAGGGAGTAAAAATACTCCACTTTTTATGGTAAACACCATAAAACACGGTAAGTACTTCAGTTTTATAGCAAAAACTAAGTCCTGCCATTCCCACTCAGCACTCAGTTCCCTCTTTTTTAGGCATTTGACTTGCTTTGCAGCTTAAATTTTATTCCTAGTAAGCAATATTCTTTCCCCATACTTCCCCAAGTATAAACGAAATACTCATTTTAGACACGCTCAGTGAAGTCCTACTCAATGAGTTTTACTAACAACTTCCCAACTAATAGTGTTTTGATGTCTGAATTTGTGCTCTTCATTACAGAAGTTCAGTCTGGTTTCTTAATCTTTGCAGAACAAGAAAAGGGGGGGGGGGGGGCGGCGGTTGTAGGATTACACCAGATGGTGAGAAAAAGGAACAGAAAAGGACATAAGGTAATTTTCTAGGTAGCCTAGCCGGTCCATGAGTCAAGGTGGCATATGCTTGCAGTAGCTTAACTCCTAACAATATAAATCACTTGCATGCACATAAAGTTGGGATCCTTAATACCCATAGCACCTTTGAAAATGCTGCTAAAGATTTAACAAAAGTGCTTTTGGTCACTTAGGCCAAGTTAAAAGACTGTACTCACAGCCCTCCCACTGGGACACAAAAATGCACTGATTCAAACCTCTGTGCTGGTAATGTGTGACTACAGAGGCTGAACTACTTGGAAGATAACCTCAGCTACACTAGGAGAAATCAAAACGAAGATAATGGAAAAGAAACAGCTATAATAACCATCTGCAAGAGCACATGGCCTCTACTTCAGCACCCATAAAACTTAAAAGGATAAAAGAAAGGGAAATTGCTTTCAAAATGGAAAAGACAATTTTATAAACATTTCTTCTTATGCTTTTGTAGGGTGCTGGACTTGTTGCCCTGTTTCTGATATTAGGAGTATTAGCTTTTAGCATGGAGAGCTACATTCCAGAAAAGTCTTTCCTTCACTTTCCTTTCTACCCTGCATATGTATACATATTAGTTTAAAAGTGTTTGGTTTTTTTTCTTAGGCAGCCCTATTGCAATGGTCACTTGGCACTGCGGCCACCCCAAGGGTGCCAGTGGCATCGTCCTGCATCAAATCAGCTTGCGTTGCCTGGGCTACATTTCATCCTGTCCCACGGCTGTGAACGGCTCCGAGCAGCTGTGTGGCTGTACAGAGCAATGATCCCATTTGAAATAAGTGCAGAAATCCAATGGTGACCACAGTGGCTTCCCTGGACTAGGCTTAGGTTTTTCCCTTTTGCAGCTAGCGTGGCTTTGGACTATCAATAGCTTTATAGCTACGATGTATCCCTTATGCAAGGGTAGTTTGACTGTTTTCCTTGGAATGCAACGCCAAATTACATATCCGTGGTCCCTCCTAAGACTTGTTTCCCTCCCAGAGTGGTACTAAGGCTCTTTTCTTTCAGCTGGACTGGACCCCAAGCCCAAATCATGGTGCAGCCCCAACAGTCCCTGGAGCAGCCAAGAGGTGCCACAGCTGGGAGCTGCTCAATGAACCCTAAGGGCGCTGAGGAAGGACCTAGGCAGCCTGCAGCAGTTTTACACGTGTAGAATGAAAACCTGCTTCGGAGCCTAATATGTACTTTCCTAAAGAACTTAACAGACCTAAAATTAGAAATTGGCTGCAACCTAAGAGTCATTTGTGCCTTTGAAACTCATCTTGAGTTTTGCAAACTTTCAGTCATTTTAGAAGAATCGAATTCGAATCCCGAATTGCACTGGGTGTAAGTTGTTTCTCCTCTAGGAAAAGAGAACAACGGTGTGCACTCCACAACTTTCCACCGCAGACTTCTCTTTAGCCGAGAGATGAGCCTTGCATAAATTCAGACCTCACCAATTATTATGGCTTTATCAAGAACCTTATTAGTGATCATTAAAAATAATCTTGCTTAGAAGAGGACCACTATGTGCAAAGCCCATCTTTCCTATTTACTTTATGATTATTAATGTTTTTTTTTAATGTTTATACATTAGTGCAAGGAATAGTGTTAGCATAATTCTAGTGTAAAATAAAACCAGCTGTATCCATTATAAGTGCATTACTGCCAGGAACTGTAAATATGTTTATGCCTGATAGCCTTTTGACTCAATAATATCCTGCTATCTCTGTTGGGCAGGCAAGTTTTTAAACCAAGACAAGACAGGTTATGATTTTCATAACCAAACTGTGTTCCTTTTTGAAGTATGTTATCTAAATTCAAATTTTAAGAAGGTCATTAAAAAAATCTGCCTGTGATTTTAAAGAAGAACAATTGAAATGTCATCTTCAAAGTGGTGGCAAGAAGGTACAATGTGCACTAAGAACAAGTTATTCCTCCCAGATACACACAGACGCAGACAAACCCTGCCATATCATACCATACAAACAATTTTAATTGTGTAGTTACAGTCAATAACCACTCCTAGTCAGAACATTTCTGCATAAAGAAAATCGTGATACACTTATAAAAACAGCCAGCTGTAACAAAATAACTGGTGTTTTCATAGCAATAAACTCATAAAAAAGAAATACACCTTTATACAGAAAATTTATACAGCTGTAGCTTTAAAATTGATTGTAAACCAAAGGAAGACACATTGCAAACATCAATTATTTTCACATTAATTGCATAAGTTTCTAAGGTGATCTATTAGTTTTATTTACCTAAGCTTATTTGCATGATAGTAAAAATTGCATACAACAATAAGAGTGAAGCTTATAGTATGAATTGCTTGGATAACATAGAGCACTTTTTATAGGCAACTGTGTAAAGCACATTTTCTCTATTTAAAACTTTTAAGACACTTTGTTTTACTGCCCATCAAAATACATTTATAAATAGAAAAAAAAAATCAGTATGATAACAAGAGAAGCAATATTACATTTAACGGAAACTTCCAAAAAAATTAATTACAACATGATGCTGCAGGATCTACAAATAAATAATGAGGACTAAATTGTGTTTCACATTTTCTTTTTCATTTTCTTTAAAACCATGTAACAATGAGAATGGAAAAAAAAATAATACAGTGACCTTTATTTCCAAAAGAAAACAAATCTGAATTACGGCAGTGCCATATAATACAAGGCATTTGTTGGCATATGTTATCTTTAAACTGCATTCCACAGTCTATAGTTCTTTTGTAACATACAATAGAACAAGAGTAACAAACTCTTTTTATTTTATTTTTTTAAATAAATGTGAGTTTCCAAAGATCAAGTGTGGAGTGCTACAGTAATAATTGAAAAACAAGAACAAAACAGAAACGAAAAACAGTAAATCACAAAAGTTGTAATGCTTGTCTGAAGGCTCCAGAATCAAAATCACTGGTATCATGCTTATTGGGTACACTCACAGTGTATCCAGTGAACACAAATTAATATCAAACAATCCTCAACGCTTCATCTGTTGCTGCGAAGCAGTTTGTAAAACAGAGTAAAACATCTAGTGCAGTCTGCATTATCCTTTTTTCAACTTTTGTGCAAGTTTTGGAAGATTCATTGGCCAAACAATGAATAATAAAGGTTTTTGACAGAACACAAGATGGAATTTTCATTTCATTAGTAAATACCAGTGGCACTGTTGAAAGAAAATAATACTTTTAGATCAGTCTTTCAATTCAGCATTAATCTCTGTGTTCCCTTCTACCGATAACTCTTCTTCTAGTTTAACTGAAAAAAGCGTGTTTGCATTTTTGTCTTGGATGCTGTCTTCTAAATCCTTGAGCAACTCTTCTTCCTTGTACTCTGCAACATCCACCTCCAAACCAGAATTGTCCTTCAGCTTCCCATGATGCTTGAGATAATATCGCTGGTTCTGAAAGAACTTGATAATGGTGTACTTGGGCAGGTCAAGCTGAGCGGAGAGAGTCTGGATTGCTTCTTCATCTGGATACAGGCCTACGTCTTGTATGAAACTCTGTAGGATTCCTAGGGCTTCAACAGAAATCTTTGTTCGCGGTCGGGGTTTCTGACGATTTTCATCCTCAGATTCAGCTGGTGATGCTACTGTCGGTTGCCTTGGGGGTAGCCTGGGACCTGGTTGCTGTTGCTGTTGCTGCTGTTGTTGTTGCTGTTGCTGCTGCTGCAAGACAAAGCACAGCAGGTTTTTTTGTACATGTATTCTTACTTATATTTTGTGTTACCAAGAAAATCCGGGGGTGGGGGTGGGTGGGTGGGGGAGTAAAACACAAAGGTATAAACAAAGGCTTAGTAAGTTTAAAGAACAAAAAGAAGAGAGAAAAAAAGACAAAAAAAGGCCCATTATTGCTGAACCAGAATTAAAATATGAGTTAGCAATTCTCTGTATACCACACGTGTCTGTATGTGTGTGAGCAGAGATGGGGGATTAAGGGATGGTGGGATACAGACCGAGAGGAAGAAGGAACACTCTGGCTTTGTCTGACTGAAAGCACCAATGACGTGACATCGGATAGGTTTAGCTGACAAATTTTAATGAACGTACTCCATGAGTCAAGTGCAGACAAGACAAAATGCTAAGTAGGTGACATAGTATAGGATTAACTTGACCAGCTTAGCCAGAACTGTAGCAAGGG
This sequence comes from Ibycter americanus, assembly GCA_035590275.1. Lineage (NCBI taxonomy): Eukaryota > Metazoa > Chordata > Aves > Falconiformes > Falconidae > Ibycter > Ibycter americanus. The sequence goes on along the minus strand of JAVJGI010000050.1, from coordinate 106,826,031 downwards.
CAAAGTGAGAAAAGTGCCAGATGAGGGCAAACGCACAGGAGCTCTGCCAGCAGCAGCAGCTGCTGCCCAAAAACAAGGGCTGCAAATCTCTAGCAATAGCTAGACTAAGGGACGGAGCGGATCAGGGAGAAGGAGAGCATTTTAGTTAAGTGAGGAAATATCCCACTGCTATCTGACCCTTAACATGCATTGAAGTCTTGTCAAACTTGCAAACGTTAGGATAGAATGCGTTAGCTGGAAGCTCCTAACGTCACGCTGCCAAACCCAGCCGTGGCAAGGACAAAGGGATCTGGAGGTATGAAAAATCTGTATTTTCTCTTCTGGCTCTGACCTCTCTCGCCTGTGGTCTTGGAGAGGGCCTGTCTTGCCTTTGTTCAAGTATCCCAGCATATAAACAGGGAACAAACAAATTTACCTGCTTCTGTATTTGTGCTGGGGATTATTTAGTTAATATTTATAAAGCACTAAGATGCAAAGCTCTAAATAAGTTCCACTATTATTATTAGAAGGGAACATGCTGCATTCCAAAAACTCAGGCAATAAAAATGAGCCAGTGTGCACATCAGAAGAATAAGATAAAGCAAATCATGATGTAAATTATTAACAAGAGCTTAAAATGAAGTTTTGCAAGCATGGATTCAGAAACATTCTTAAAAGGTGAGGCACTGAGCCCTAGGGACAGAAATGTTTTTCTCGTTTACCACCAGAGTACAGTACACTGTAAGATCATGTTTAAAATCAAAAGTAAATTTATCAGCTACTGTTTTTGTTGACAAATCTTTTGCTTCATAGCACAGGAAGCACTGGTTAGTAAGATAGTTTGGATCAGCAAATTTCTTGTCATATGGTACAAACCACCAGTTATTAACAAACAGCAGCAGCAAAACAAGCAGTTGCTATCACTACATTTCATTTCCCTTTGCGAGTCTCCCCTCAACAATTTTTTTTTTGCGTTGGTAGTGGTTTCCAAGCTTCTAGTTGCAGCTCACATGCAGACCCTAAGAAGCACAAAATGCTGTATGAATAGTATAAATATTGGAGGAATTACAATTCTGTCCACTTTGCAGTGCCACTTGTGGTTGTGGAGACTTTGCATAGGTCTCAATACCCGATTTAGAAGCCACTGCTTGAAGTGATCTTGTTACTGTAAGATCTGACACAAATACTAGTGGAATTAGGGCTCTTGCCTCATCCCTATTCACATCCCTTCATGTCTTAAGGTCGGTGAGCAGTCCCATTCAAGGCTTCAATCTCAAAGAGATTCAAGACTACTCCCAGCACATTAAATTCTTACAAGACTGGAGGCTTTGTATATACAGTGTGAAAACTTGGGTCTTAGCTACATGTTTTTGCACCTACAACAATTACCATGTAGAAGAGCAGAGACAAAACTCTGGTCCAACCTCCCAATCCTTACTCTTACAAGTCATATTAAGAGAATACAATGCAACTGCTTATGTGAATAATATTTGTGAGATCAAACACACAACTTTTATCAACAAGGCAAGCAAATCTAAGGAAATGGCATAGTGGCTGAATGTTTATACTGTGCATAAGCTTCTCCTTTTATCCCCTTAAGAAGTGATTTTATTAAAAACAATGTACATTTTCAAACAAGTGCTGTTTTATTACTTAATATAGATCTTTCTCTCTCTTTTTGCTAAATCAAACAGCAAGTTTCCAGGCCTTCACAATTATTTTAGTACTTGATATCCTAAGGGATTGTCTTATTCAGTTTGCTTTATCTTTAATATACACTCGTGTTGTTTCTGGCTGCGAGATAACTCTATACTTCCTAGCTTTGTAAATATTTTTCTGTATATGTAATACAAATGATACACCAGGTCTCAGCTGAGGTTGGGAAAGCACAGGGTAACAGCTGCCCTTTAAGAAGGAGCAGTTAATGGGCTGACTTCACGTCTTTCGTGAGAAAGGATTAGAGAGTCCCCAGCTCAGCAAGACGGCAGAGTCCGCACTGCTGACCTGAGCTACAAGACTCAGCAAAGCAGCCAGCCGCGCTCCCCCTTCGCGGCGCCTGTGCCAGCCAAGGGTGGGTGCAGCCCCCGGACCCACCGGGCACCGCCAGGCTGCCCTGGAGCAGGGGTGGCTGTTTCCAAGCCCCCAGGCGTGGGTCCTGCATCCCCTCCTCTCTCTCCCTGACACAGTGCCCTTGTGCCAGCTCACCTGCGGAGCAGCACCCAGCCAAGGTCCAGCGGTCAGCAGGCCTGGTAAGAAAGCGCCTCTATGCTCTCCTTTCCCAAGGGTGGTGGGAGAGGGGCTCTGAAGGAAAAACAAACAAACATTGACTCGCCCCAGTCTCAACTGGGGTTACAGCGGGATAAGGAATCCCCTTGCCTTCACGCCTACCCGGGGCGAGCCACTGCTGTTGAGGGTTCCAGCTCAGCTTTCCAGCAGCAGCACAAGATCCTCCCGCTTTGCCGGTTAAGGCGTGTGACAACGGGTGCCAAATGCCTCTGCCTGTCGGTCCTGGTGCCTGCCTAGCCCCGTGGGGATGGCCGGCACGGCGGCTCACTGTGCCCGGCACGCAGCCGCCTCCGCGCCACCCTGTCCACGCACGTTTGCGAAAAAACACCGAACCGAAACAAAAACCGTGGGTGGTCCCACGCTCTCGTTTGAACTCTGGTGGCGGATGGCAGTGTGCTCTTATCTCGCATGGGGAGACCTGCATTTAGCCTGGCCGGGAGGAAAGAAACACTAATTTCCTTTGCTACGTTTAAAGCTTTATTTACTTAGCGCTCTGCGGGATTGGCCAAGGTAAACTAACCTGAATCTGTTCTGCTGGCACATGGATAATGTGGGAAGGCCTGTCACCATGGTGATGAACTGCATTGCTTTCTTGTTCATAAATGGCATCGCGTTCAGGCTGAGGAAGACTGAGGAACCTTCGGATCATGGAGAGATTCTCCCAGAGGGTCCTGTTCTCTGGTGAGGGATCTTCTTTCCAACGTAACAGCTCACAGAGCCACCCCTTGAAGATAACACCAGCAAAACATTAGTTTTTTTCCTCACTTCACGAGGGGCAAAAAGAGGGTGAAACGTGTACTTTAGAGGTGCTGCATTCTCTCACGCTCTCCTCTGGCAGTAAAGGGCTGTCAACGTACAGGCTGGGCTTAAAGCAAACCGACACGCCGAGAGGCTGCCGTGCGATGTCACAGACCCTCGCTAACCGCGAGCGTTTTGGAAGGCACCTTCCCATCGGTCCCGCACCACAGCGCTGCCCTTTGCCTGCTTAGAAACGAGCCAGCTGATGAAGGCAGAATCCCTTAGACGCTTCCCTCTGCAGGACAGGGGGTTCACTGACACCAGTATATTCTCTGTGCTGCCTATTTTCTCTTACGCAAGGCTACACCCATTCGAGAGCATCAACACCATGTTTCAGGAGCCAGCAGACTGCTTGCTGAGCAATTTTTAAAATCTGGGTACTACCAGTCAAAACAAGAAAGTACTTCAAATACCTGCCTTGAGTGTAGGGCTGCCTAATGCAAATCATAGCAATAGAGGAGCTCCATAACGTCCTTTCAAAAGACAGGAATCCTTTGACTAGACGCAGTCAAGTAATATCTCCTTCCTATCTGTTACAAGTAGAGGTGCCTCTGCAGGCGAACTTATTTCAAGTGATAGACAATTATCTGTTTCAGGATTTTTCTCATAGACCCAGAAAAAAACCAAACTCTCAGTTTTATGTACACTATTAGAGCTTGGGGTGGGTGGGCCGTGGGGTGGAGCAAGATATGCTCCAGCTTCTGATACACCCTTTATATACTGTTTCCACATCACAGCACAGCAAGCTGCCCAAGAGCTTACCTACTCTAATTCAGACGTGGGTTTGGGATACATACTACAAAGTTGGTTACAGAATCCCCTGCAAGAACTGCAGCGGTTGCTAATTTGATTCCAAATGAGACATACAAGTTCATCTTGAAAATTTAACAATTGTTTTCTTACGTCTTCTTAAAATTTAATTGACGATTTTGTTCTTAATTGTGCACTGGTAGTTTTAAAAGAAGAGTGCAAACACTCTAGCTAGCACAGTGTGTATCAGCAGCAATTTTTTTGGTATATTAATATTTAGAAACAAAATATTACATGTATAAAACATGCATACTTCCTTTCTTTTAGCTTCAAGGATCTGTTTCCAAAACTAGGTCCATGCAATTTTATTTCTTAATGCTGTAGGAAAGATAATGTGACATTTTATTGAATCAACAAATAATATAAATGTACAGAAGCTTTTAGATCCTTTTTATATGTACTGGTAGTTGAAAATGGTTTATGCAGACTAGTTTACTAATAGATACAATAGATACATAGATACAATATAGATACGTATTTTCTTGAAGACATTAATCTCTTTAGCTAACAGTTAATAAATGAAGTGTAAAAATATTACCACGATAGGAAGAGGTGAAAGTAAACAAATAATCTTAATGCATTCATATTGTATATGAAAATATTTAGTGAGGTGTATATAAAAATTTGAAGTATATTCTCTTCGATCTAAGTGGAAAACTGAACAAATGACACAGGAAGAAATGCCCCTGAGAAACAGAAATAATCAAAATGACAAATGTTAGAGAGAAGGTGGTAGCAGAGCTGAGAAAGCAAAAATTTAAATGGTGCCAAAATCTGCCTGGTGCTCACTAGGTGTGCTAGGGAGGGAGGGGAGAGGGAAGAGAGTGGTGGCAGCAGAAGGACCCCCCTGCATCCCAAGGATGGAGTGCACCCCACTCCTTGACCACACACTAAGGGTGGATGCCTGGTATTGCCCCAAGGTTTAGCAAGCTGACTGGGAAATGCGGCCAAACGTCTTCATATAGAGCACATAACATACAGCCTGTCCCAGCTGGAATCATATGGCATGTTTTTAAAACAGTAACAAGGGTCTGTGGATTCTCCCTCCCCACCAGACAGTACCCTGGGATGTGTTAGCACGTACAAACTCTCCCTGCCCCTAACAAAAGCAACATGTTGCTCATGGTTCTCTGCTGACCTTGCTTCCATGGGGATACGTGCTGGATTATGCTCAACAGCAGTATTAGTTTTCTGCAGTGAGTTAAAAAGAAATGCAATCAGAAAGCATAGGTAGGTTGTTGGGGATGGAGGAGAGAAGATGAAGAAGAGAAATAAATCTAGATCTTTGAATTGAAATGCAGTTACCAAATTTTTAATTAAAGAAACCCCAAACAGCCCGGCCCTGAAGCATAACAATTGTCCCTTGGTTGTCTGGAGTCTGCACTGCTTCACATTGAAACTGTTGGTCCTCTTTCTAATGGTGGTGAAACAGAGAGCAGAGGTGGCTATCATGGCAATTTGGTGAAAGTGAAAAAAAAGACAAGATAACCTGTCCCCTCCCATGACACCTCTCCAAGGTATACAGACAGACTGGAAAAGAAACTGCACCATGCATTTAGAAGCTGCACATATTTTCCCTGGTGACCTGTCAATCACAGATTTTTTTTTGGAGAAAAGAGAGTAGAAACTCTTTTTAAGATGTCCAGTAGTAAAAATAATTTCTAGGCAATCACATTTCATGCTGATGAAACGTATTTCGTAACAACAGTTTTTGTTAACTAAGAAATTTCTTCCCCTCTTACTGTCTTTTCTGTTTCTATATTTACTAGATCAGACCTTATTTTTATTAATTACTGATGGCTAACGTATTTCCAGTATTTTTCTATCAACTTTTGCACTGAAAAATACTTTTACCTCCTTACCTAAAACTGATTTGATAAATTGTAACTGGAAGCCTGTCTCTGCTAGCCTTTCAGGGAAGCAGCAATTTTGAGATACTGAAATCAGATGCTTCTGACAGAGCGCACAGGACAGACGGCTGTTCTACCAAAATGTCTCTTTTCCATTGGCTTCGTCACATTTTTAAAGGAGTATGTTTCATAGTCTGATGAAACATATCATGGGCAACATGGAAACAACCAATGGAATTCTTCTCAAATTAAAAGGACAGAAATAATTTTTTGGTCTCCATGGTTTATTTTTGAAAATATTTGTGAAAGTTGATCTCACAAATATTCTCAGACGACATAGTGAATGGGCAGTAACAGAGGCTGTAGGGGCTTACTTTGTTAAGAGACTAAAAGCTTTATACCAATATGCTTTCTTTTTGGTTCAAAACAAACAAACAAAACTGTAAGTATTTCATTTAGTTTCAGGTTCAGAATTCTGTACACAACATAAAGCTCATTTATAAAAGTCAGCTAAATGAGAATGTATGAAATGTTTTTGTAAATTTTAGGAAAAGTAATTATAGACTTTTACTAATAGTGAATTTTAAGTTCTGTAAAATTTGTAAGTTTTGTTTCCATTTGATCTAAATAAGTATGAACTACTGTAGTTAATGCAGTTGAATTTACAACTGAATGTACCAGGGCTGATTTGTCTCCTCTCATACTCATTTAAGTCTAGAGCAATTTCTGTCTAATTCAAACAATTTATTCTGAAGGAGGGTTTGGGCCACTGGTATTTTTTGTCTTTATAGTCTTACAGGAAGTGGAAAGGACCAGAAAACAGTAAGGAAATATTTATAACTCAGATTAGGTCACAACTGGTTTATACAACATATATAGTACGTTGTTAAAAAACCAGCCTGAAAATAATTAAGCTGATTTATCTATGCAGCAAGGCAAACTCCCCAAAACTCCACAATGACATTGGGAACAACCTTGATTTTAAAACAGTAAATTTGCCAGGCAACATTACACTGAATATAAAGAGAGTACAAAGCAAAATATAAACATTAGCCACATGTAAATATGTTTGGAGAACTTTCAGGATGTTACTACTTTTCAAACTGACAAAGTTTAATTTGACACCTTCTGTTCTAAAACCTTTGTTTCTATTCAAAATCACGCCTTTAGCTGCTATCAATCACTATGCTCTCCCTATTACTTAAAATACTGGCATGGGCCCTGGATAAGCTGAAAATGCCATGCAGATGAATTCTGAGATAATATGTTCAAACCTGTTATATACAACACAAATCCTGTAAAGTTATGTATTGTAAACCTACATTTATTGGGAACTAAAAGTCTTAAATCCATCTGCTACAAAGAAAATACTGTTATGCACTTTCAAGTAACCAACTACCATCTGCAAAGGTCTTGCTACAGTAAGCAAGAAAATGGTGAAAAAAAAAGATGCTAAAACTAAGATATTTAAAATAAATAAGAGTCTTCTGTCTGGTTTTCCGAGACGGATTCAGTGAAGAAACATAAGACATTAGAGGAAAAAAACCTGTGAAAGCCGAACTGCCAAACTATTGCAGGAAAAGCGCAAAGAGGATAACTGCCAAACATTAGACTCTGCAAGACCCATGAACATGCTTATTTTAAAGAAAGCATCTATGCATTTTATTTAAGCATCCAAACACTATTTTATTCAGTCTGACCTGTGCTGTGTCTAAATAAAATCTTCTGCTCTTCCACGTACAGTTTCTAACAAACTGCCCTTGCATGCTGGTATCTTTCTCATTAAAAAAAAAAGAAAAAAAAGATAATTGAAATCTGCACTGAAGGTGTAAACACCAACCCTAACTAGATCAAAGAGGGCAGCATTACAACCATGAAAGATGTTCTCTGGGCAAAGCTTTCCAAACTGGCAACAAACACATCTAGTCAGGGAAGAAAGGGCTTCAAGGTGGAGCAACTGAAATCTTTTGTTTAGTGAATTTGTTATAGTGATAATAATTTGCCACATGATAAATATTTCTTACAGAATAACTAACAAAGGCTCCAACATTTTTGAGAAGAGCTGTAATTTGAACTTAAGAAGGCAAAACATTTCTGAGTATCAGCGCTAAGATACGAAGAGTTTTTCTTTGGTATAGCACATCTAAGATTATTTTGTATCATTCTCTGGGGCATACAGTATAATAAAAATATATGGTCTTAAAAGATATCAGTCTAAATAGGGAGGTATTTGATACAAACATTTTAGCAGAAAGTGTGAATTGCATTTCAGCATCTACTGTGAACAAAGACTAAGTACATAATCCATTAAACAGTACTTCTAACTCAAAAAAATTGAGTATTGTAGACAAACTAAAGTAGGCATTTTGAATGAGCACATTTTCAGCAACTAACTACAAAGCTAGCAATTTATCATTCAGCAAATAATTTTCTACTTTTAAAAGAATCTGTAAGTGTTACTTATGCTAATGAAGACTGTTTTTAATCTGCCCACAAACATGCTAATAGAGGGCAATTTTTTTTTATTTACAATGCTGAAGGCACTCCAGTTTATAGAACACAGATATAAAATTACACTTGGCAAAATGGGCTCTTAATTGTCTGAGCAACCCAAATCCCTCACCTTTAACACAAAAGCTTATACACAAAACAAAGGAAAAGAACTCATGGACTAAACTTTAAATATCGACTTTTTCCCCTTCAAAAGTCATCTAACTTGTTTTACAAATCTCATTTTTGTTCCAAATGGCTGCATTCACCATAGATATTTCCATTTTTTTTCAAAACAGAATCCACATACAGAAGCAAAGAAAAAAGGCCAACATCACCACCACCGTATATGCATATAGTCTTAGTCTTGGGCATTAAACTTGTAAGCTGCTCATTGCACAGAAAGGTTGCTTTTGGAAAAGTCATAATACTTTGAATGAGATACATAATGGTAGCAAAGGAGTACTGAAAGCATTTTAAATTATTTACTAGGTTAAAAGGGTGAAATGGTACTTTAAATACATCAAATTTCATCATCTGGGCCATTTTTTGGTGGCAAAGTGGTATTGATCTTTCCAAATGCTTAAAATTAACTATTTCCAGAAGGTCATTATTTGATTAAAGGCATTAAAGTTGAGGGCAAGAAATGATGCACTTTGTCTTCTTTCCCATTCAAATAATCGTGTAATTTAATCAGAACTATCCCTTCATGTCCTGTAATAAAAATGTTTGTCTTAAGATATTGTTCTTTACCTAACATATTAACCTTTAAATGTTATGAAGTTCTTAAGAATAATCTCTGCTTAGAGAAGATTCTTCCATAATGCAATGAAAGGATCGCCAGCATTTAAATTGATAAGGCCAAATTTCCCCTACACATTGATTGGAAAACGCATTAAACCCTTCAACTGAGATTTCTCACAGTGTTCAACAGGATCGAAAATTCAGGGAGTTCTGAATCAGTAAGCTCATACATATAGCATTGAGAAGCAAAATAAACAAATGTCAGTTCAGCACAAACGAATACAATGAATAAGTAACAATGGACACTGCTTTAATTTATCTGGGAAATGCTGTTTGCATTACATTGTATTATCTGGAAAAATACAGCAGGGAACACCCACCGCAGGGTAAGAACAGACCTTTTAATTCATATTTACTTTCAGGCTGAGATTACTTAAATCTGCCTTCTTTCTGGGTGAAATACCTGTGGGTTCAGACATAGGAACAAGCCTAGATGACGATAGCGCTCCTTTTTAGCCTTAAATGTTCTTCTGGAATTTCCTGACTGCAGGAAAATTTATTCTGACTGCAGGCTTAGCTTTCCTAAAAAACATAAATTGTCCTGGTTATCGCCTATGCAAAGCTGAATACAGCTAAATGCTTCACAGAACTGAAGTTGATTAAAAGAAAGGCCACTGGATATTTTTATAAAATTACAGGAAAACTAATAATCTACCAGACTTGGTGGATTTTGATACTGACCAACACATTTGCTAGTGAAAATCTTTCCAGTTTAGCTTCTATTTTCAAGTAAATTTAAGCATTCATTGACTTCTGTGAGGCACAAACTTTTGAGTAATTTTAAAAACTGCTGTGAATGTTCAGTACTTTGGAATTTTGCTATTTTTCTCACAGAACTGTGTATCTTTAATTCAAGAAGCAAAAGCTGTTTTTCAGCCTGTTTCAGAAGATGAGTACAGATACCAGAATATGAATGCCTCTTCTTGAGACGTGGCCTAAAGTGATAAAATATGTCCCCAGAAAGATGGTTGCCTTAGTATTTTATTTACACTAATCAGCCTTAAGTTTCAGACTTTGCCTTTGAGCATTCCCCTAAATCACAGAAAGTTTGAAACCTGAAGCTGTCCTTTATCTCCAGATATTTCTGGTTTATCTATTTTACTGGCTTTCATTCCTAGAACATTGAAAGTGGAAGCCAGATGTGAATTTTAAGTAAATCTGTATCTGTCATCATAATAGGTGGGATTTAGCAAAACAAACAAACCGAAACCCCCACAACCTCATAGGGTTTTTCAGAAGAAAGGTAAACTTCACTAGCAGGAAAAACTTCCTTTGAAGAATACTGAAACAGATTATGCCATTTCCTTAAATTTCTTATCCAACCTTATTCTATATCCAACCAATCTTATCCAGCTACACCATCTGCCTGGATGTTACCTCCACCTCTTTTCTGGGTTGTGAAAAACAAATGACCAAACAGCTGACAGTGGTACTGATAGTATTTCATTGCAACTTTTTGGTGGATATAAAATATCTAATGTTTGGATATTTTAGGGGAAAAGGATTAACATCTATTTCTCCCTCTGCCTTTTCTTTTCTCTTTTGCAGCACTTAATTTTTATTAAATTTAATTTTTATTAAATACATATTTCTATTCTTGTAAACATCCAAACAAATAAATATGAAAAGGAAACTTGCTAAAGCAATCTCTAAAATTCAGTGACAAGCAGCAAACAAGTACAGAAACAAAATGACCTGGATAGCTGTGGCCCGGCTCCCACAGCCTTGCCTGCTGTGTTAGACCTCTCCTTCTACCCAGAGCCACAGTGAGTGGCTAAGAGCTGAAAAACATGACAGATTAAGGTCCGAGGCTGGATCAAAACTGGTGGGTACATTCCCCATGTATGAGCACTTGAGATGTACTAACGACTCACGGAAAAAAAACCCCTAACCTCTAACTTTAAAACTGACTAAAAACATTAAGCATCATTACTTTTTAGTTGAGTACAGACAGAATTAAAAAATCTAAATGAAGAGCTTCTCCCAAGCTTGGTTTCTCTGCTTTCAGCCTCCTCCACCTTTCCTTTCCCTTGTTCAAATGCATCTTTTTTACAGTATTGCCTTCAATCACCTTGCAATGATAGATAGGCACAAGCCCTAACCAAAAACATTAACATGCATGCCTTTAAAAACCTTACGTAAAATGCAACTACATTCATATGTAAAAAGAAGGGGAAAAGTAATAGAAGCAAAAAACCGGTAGGTGAAGCTTTATTCTTCTGCCTTGCTCTACTCCACATCCTTTCTCTTTCACACACACTACTCAACTGGCATCGTAAACCTGAGATACATGTGACAAAAATGGACTTAACACCCCCACCCCCCACCCCCCCCCCAACTAAACAAAAAACCCCAACTGCTAGTTATTAAGTAAGTCAGTCTTAGTCTGGTACATTACTTTTTATAGTGTAGGCATATAAAATGGGTCAGTGGGTTTCACAGAGGGTGACTGGTAATATATGGCCCTTTATCTGTTATTTAAGTAGAGAGAAGTACTGATTTCACTGCAATACCAATGTTTCCCTTGAAAGTAAATACAACTCTAAATCCAACCACGACCCTTAATAGCCCGTATTTATTTATTCTTAAACATGCAATCAATTTTTGTATGGCAGCTATATCTGCAGTTTAGTTAGAGAAGAGTCTTTAACAGAAAGAGCCTGGCAATTTTTAAAATCTTTTTTTTTTACTATCAATTTACAAGTGAACAGCAAATGTTTATTATTACAATGCTTACAGAGATTTAACATTTGCTTTGGGGAAAAGACCTCCAGTAAAAAGGCCATAGGGCCAAAGTGTCACTTCCATAATTACTTATATGTGTGTATATCAAGTTGTTAGATTTATTTTTAAAAAAAAGATTCTAATTTCCCAGAAGGAGTAATTTTAAATCCTTGGCTTCTTGTCATAATGTTTTTTTTCTTTCCAGAATTCATTTTGGATCAGGGGCAGATCTACCACACACCGAGGAATCACAGGCTCGTAGATATTTGGACTTCATTGTAAATTCAGTTCAGCTGACAAGATGTTCCAATAAACAACATCGTTCCAAAAAACACACAGCTCAAATCCATCCTCAGACATCCCTTCACATTTTTACGGCCTAACTATATGTTTTCGTATAGATTTGAATTAGACATTTAAACATTCTGAGAAAAATTCTTCTAACTTGCCTCCTGCAGTTCAGCTGGCTTCTGTGGCTCTCAGCTTCATACTGAAGAACGCTAATGCTCTGATCATGCCAAGGGTGAGAGGCATCTTAAGGAAATTGAAAAGAAACTTCTCCCTGACCTTCCTCCAGATTTTGTTAACCACAGAAACACTCAGAAAATGAATAATGCCCATTACCCAATGCAGTTTAAAAAAAATCTTTAAAGTCCACACCTGTGAAAGACCGATGCCTCCCAGCAAATGAGAAGGGAACAGCCAGAAGCGTATGTCTCACCCATGGAAAAATAAATGCAGTGAAACCCTTAGAAAGCTAAAATGCCCTTACTTGTGGTATGGTTGCTTAGGGCATAGACTTAAAAGAATAGGAAAGCTGGATCAAAAGGGAAGCTGGAGAGATCAGGCTTCTCCATCCTGGATGGGAACCAACACAAGATTGTTTTCAGGTAGTTTGCCGTCAGGATGGGGACAAGAACAACCATGAGGGAAAAGCTCCTAGAGAGAGCAGTTCTTACTGTTAGACTTCTCCTCACTGGCCAAGAAAAGCACCAGCCCAGCTGAGCCCCAGCCGTATTTCCAGGCAGCAGCTTCGGCAGCAGCTCCTGCCCTTAAATCAGGCACTGCATGGAGGAGGCACATTTCTTCCTGCCCTGATCTTTCCATCCCATTCCGCAGGTGAAAAGGATCAATCCCTTTAGTTAGACTCTCTCCTCATATTAAATAAGAGTAGCAAATGATTTCTCAGAGGCGAAGCAAACTGGCTGCCCCAAAGCAAAAACAAAAAGAATCTCATTTAAGCCCTTCATAGCTTTTTTAAAAAATAACTGCTTTTTATATAAACAGTGGAAAGCTCCTATATCTATAGAGCTTTCTGTTGCATGCTACATATACTAGAGATGCTAAGCACCAAGCTCAGCAAAATACTTAGTCACCTAAGTACACCTACAGATGTATCTGATACGTTTGCAAATCTTGCTCAGTTGGAGTCTGAAACTTCAGGGAATTCTGCTAAGGTCCACTCAGTCCAAACGTCCTTACTTTACTAAGATCCTGAAAACTATTTTCATATGCTTCTCAAATGTCATCCTGAATTTAAGGGAACATGACACTGCACAGGAATAAAAATGAGATGACCATTGAATAACAATGTCTTTTCAGATAAAATCTGGCAGATTTGGAATTAGATAAATACTTGCAAATTGGAGTTTTCCCCCACTTAGCTAGCTGTGTGCTTGCCCTAGTCTATTTGTTACATGACAACAGTCTGGGGTAATTCCAAACCAAAAATCTGAAGTTTGACTTAGAGGTTAAATTTGCAGCAAATAAAGAGATGGACACAATGAGAAATTATTAGGAACAATGAAATTAAAAACTACCTGGAACAAAACACCGTCTCCTGTCTCACCTAGCACCTTAGAAATCCTGTAACGTTCTTTCAGGAGTCATGTGTTTTGAATTATCCAGTTTAACATTATGGGAGAAAACACGTATCTATAGTTCTTACTCCTTCCTTTGTCCAGCAACCCTTCACCTGAATTGCCATCGGTCACTCCTTTAACGAACTGCTTCTCGGACAGTTACTGTGTGTTTCTGTTTGCCTAAAATGCCTTTAATGTTTGTGGCAATGGGTTTAGCAGTTCTAGGTTTTTCAGGAGGGATTTTACTTTGTCATTTCCTGTTTATTTAGGGGTTCAGCTCGCTGTTTGCTTGGTACCCTGCTTCCCCCACTGCTGGGAACCCCGCAGCTGCTCACTACCTCCTCAGCCTCCTCCTCAGCTCTGCCACTACAGCTTTGTTTTCATTTCTGTATGTCATTAACTCTCACACAGCTCACTCAAACTTCCCCCCCCCCTTTTTTTTTGTTTAAATAGTGCTTTAGTTTGATCATGTTAAAACACTGATATACTGAATCTTCAAAAGCCTCCCGAATCAGTGATCTGTCCACAGCAGGCATGAGCCACCTGAGAAACTAAGAACACAGCTCTTCTCCCAGCTAAATCCATGTTGCCACGTGGGGAAAGGAACGATGTTCCACCCACGAAGCTGGCAGCACTGGCGACCAGCCCCCCGCTCCCCACCACGCAGGAAAGCCCAAAGGCACGGGGTGCCCACGCTGCACCCCGCTTGCAAAGGGATACTTCTGCAAAGTGACCACATGTCGGGGAACGCACCTGGGGTGGCACTGGATGCCAGAATGCGGGAGGCAGCAGTAGGACCGGAGAAAGAGGCAGGTGGAGAGAGTGGATGGTGAGGGTGTGTACAGGAGAGGAACAGGGTGCGGAAAAGTCAAAGGAGGGCTAAGAGGAGCACTGTAATGAAAGGAATTAGTGAAGGTGGTGAGAAGAAAACAAAACAGAAGGTGAGGATCCAGAAAGCGGGAAGAGAGATTAAGAAAATCCATCCTGCCAGAAACAGCACCTCTTGTCAGGCAGACAGCAGGTGCTGCCTGGGGAAGAGCTGATTCACGCATCTGGATTGAAGGAATGAAACCACCTCTACCTAAGAAAGAAAAACTAAAAATAAAAGATTCGAAGGAGGTGGGAGAGGGTGCCATGCTTTTTTTATTTTGGCAACCCAGTGCTTCCTGACTATATGACATTTTTCAAATAGTTTTGCAAAGAAACGAGAGCTAGATTTCTGGACCCTTGCAAGAATCCTGACGGTTCATTTCAGCACTCTCTCTTCCACCACGAGCCCTCCCTGCCCTCCTCTTCACCTTACTCCAGACTCATTTCTGAGGTATCTGCAGCCATCGCACCTCCAGGGCTTCTGCTACACCCCCAGGACAAGATTTCCCCTTTGCTCGGGGTCTGTATGGACCGCGGGGGAGTCAGTACCGGCACCGCCGTGCCACAAGGGACACTGATGGCACACCAGCTCTGGGTGATTAGTAATGCAGTCAGTAACTGCTGGGGAAGTGGTATGAGCATCGGTCTTTAACCCTTTCTGCAGCAGTCTCTGGGGCCAAATTCAGCAGTCTGTAGCCAAATTTTCTCCTACAAGCTGTGCCTTCAGTGACTTTCAAAAACTATCCTGCTTACTTTCTTAGACTGACATTGAACACTGAGTCGTAGCTCCCTGTCTCCTGCGCTTTTGATATTACTACTGCATCACAAATCACTGGCAATGGATAGAACAATCTCTTACTAAAGCTACTTTTTTTTTTTTAAACCTCCTCTGGAAGCCTTATTACAGATTAGATTTGATGAATTTCTATCAGATGCACTGCACCACTCCTCTCGTCTGACAATACCTGCAACAGCTTTTGGGGAATCTGCTCAATTGCATTCTGCACACTTACATTTTTTTCCTTGCTGTAAGAATTGTTTTAGAACCTTATAATTAAAACTTTCTATTAAAATTGCATTATTTTTTTCTCTGTGTAGGAAAAGTAGCCAACAGTGATCTACTAAAGAGTAGATGGTTTAAAAAAAACCCCCTCACTAAGTATTGAAGGCTGCTTAATTAGGGAAAGCTGAACAATTTAACTAAAAAAATGGATTTATAAAAAAAGCAAAACAATTTACAGACAACATTTAGTTTTCTAAAAACTAACAATAATCTGTTTTCATAGGAAATACTGGAATGTTTTAATAAAAAAAAAAATCAATTTTCCATTTGCCAAAATTCTAGAGACTTTGAGGATTTTTTTAAAAAGAATCTTTCCCCCAAAGGAAGAAGTGGAGGGAAGAGTTAGCGAAGAGACAAAATTCGTGATGAAAAACTTTGGCAGAAAATGTTATTTCTACTAAATTTAGGTAGCAGTGAAGACTACATTTTTGGTTAGAAGCTCTTCTTAAAAGTGAGGTGTTTGCTGGCACGTTATTTTGAAAAACAGCACAGTAGGATGACTCCTTTAATAAGCGGGCATAAAACCCAGAGACTGGAAAGTCTCAGAGGGAGAGACAAAACCCCTGTGCGATATCAAATTTCTTTGCCAAAGCAAGGAAGGTTTTTAATAAAGGTCATGGAGAAATAAACTCCAAAGACGGTAGCGTCTCTCTCCCCCTATATGTTTACTCTTTCATTTCACTCCTTTACAGTGAAAGGCAGACCTTAACATGCGCACACACACATGCACACACAAAAGGAAACAACAACCAAAGAGGAGGGGGGGTGGGGGGGAAAAAGAGCCTGAAATTTTAGTTACACCACATGTGGTTTTCATTTGTGAAAAATGAACAAGCTGTTTGTGGTTAAACTGTCTAATCTGCTGTTATCAATCTAGCGCTGCATTCAAGATTTACAGGATACATCAGCTTCTGTGCCACATTAGCTGTAAAAGGGAGAGGGGGTGGGAGGAAAAAGGAGGAGGAGAGAGTTTATCCTGAGGAATAATATTTCCAATGCAGCCACACTCACACTACATCTGGTTGTGCTGGTAGCGGCAGTTAAATTGAAATATTTCACAGCGTGTGTCAGAAACATGCAGAATGGTAATTATGACAGATCTGATTAAGCCTGAGTGCCACTAGCTCCCTGGCCAGCTCCGGTTGTGCAGGTGTGACCTTGTGCGTGCCTGCGTGTGTAAATAAAATTAATTACAAGCGAGAGGGCGAAGGCTTCGGTGACATCACAAAGCGGAGAAACTCCCAAGGGGGAGACCTAATGGAATATTTTCCCTCAGTCTAATAATACAGTTCATATTGACTTGAGGTAATTAGTGGGATCATTAAAGCAGTTTTCCCGGCGTATTTGGCTGCCTGATCAGATTAGTGAAAATGTTCTTCAGAACAAGCCCTGTGTGGTCTGCCAGAGAAGGAGGAAATAAAAAGCAACAAAGCATATTTTGGAATGATAAGCAGCACTGGACTTTTTGCACGGCATTTTGCAGGGCTGGTCTCAGGAGCCTGGGCACCCAACTCTCCTGACCGATTCGATCTTTCATCCCAGGCGCACGTGCTCCTGCTGCACATCATCTAAGACTTTTTAATTTTTGTTCCTCTATCCTTCAAAACCACACCATCCCTATCCCTTGCTGCTTAAAAAAAAATCAGGTAAAAGCCTTGTGGAAGTGCTAGCCTTAGAAGAACTACATTAGAGTAACCAGGGGAAGGAAGAAGAATAACTATGTGATCAGCTCCCCCCCACCTCTCCCCCAAATGCTAACAGAAGATTGAAGGCACCAGTTTGAGAATTAGTAACATTTTCATTTCCTAACGAGCCTACCCCAGGAAAAAAAAAAAGGGGGGGGGGGGGGGGGAGAAGAAAAAAGTTTAACTATGATATAAAGTCTTCCACGGTAACAGAACACAGAGCCCTAATCAAGAAATGGACCATTTGTTTAAAAACAGTCTATTGAGCATGCTCTACCTTGCAAATGGAATATGCCAAGCTCTGTCACAGATGGCAAGCTTTGACAGTTCCCATCCGTAGCGTCGATACTCGACAGTTCAGCACAAGATCAGTGACATTCTGTCTCATTAGAGCCACGCTAATTATCACAGCTAGTTTCAGGGGAAACCATGTGTTGCAATGGTCAATTTGAAGGAGTCTGTGCATCAACAAACTGGTAATAAGGATCAGACACCTTATTATATGACAGCATGCTGCCTATGATCTGATTTACTGAATCAGAGGTACTGAGGCAACACTGAAGCCTGATGGGTTATGGAATCGCGTGTACACAATGCGTATCTGAAATATGCTTTAAAAATAAAAAGGAGCTATATAGAAACAATACAAATAAAAATTTTAAAATGGTGAAGTTATAATGAGGACTTTTTTCATTTGTCATTAAGATACGCAGAGATGTTCAAGATCTTGTCAGCCAGTTTTATCTTTAATCAAATCATATAAGATAAATAATTCAAAATGAAAACTGTAAAATTATGGATTATGCTAAATTATAATTCATTCCATACTCTGATTTTTCAGTTTCAATAACATGTACCAAACATTCCTTATGTTGTGCCGTCTTGCTGCTTTAACAGAATTTTATATTTTGTAAAAAGCTTTCTCTACTTGGCTCTCTTTTTTCATTTGTACATTTAATGACTTAAACTTGTACTTCTCCCTGCTTCTCCCACACACTCGTTCTCCCAGCAGACAAAAATCACACAGCCAAGAACCCCCCTTTGCTGTTCCTGGCCACCTGCGGGGCTGCACCCTGCCAGGCGCTCAGCAGTCCCAACCCCAGCACCTCCCCGAGACGCACGGCAGGCTGAGGCCATGAGGGTGTTAAGGATTAACTCCTGACCAGCACAGGGCAGGTGTGCACCACATCCCTCCAGGGAAGCTCTCCTTAGGGCTCAAATATAGCGTTTCCTGAAGCTGCTACCAGTTCTTTAAACGGCCTCTATGCAGGTTGTGAGCAGCATCTGAACCGCTTGTGCTGCCACCCACCTGGCTGGGAACCTCAGGCTGGAGCTGATCTGACCCCGTGTGAGAAGCATGCTCAGGAAGCACACTTTTTCATCAGTGTGTCAGCAAATCCATCCTTTGCCTTACGTGTTGAAAGGGCTGCCTGGCCCCAAGGAGCTGTTTGAAGAGGTCAGTATAACCCTCTTACCGCTTAAGTATTTTCCATTCTGTACCTTTTTCTTTGGCTTGAACTATTTCAGGTTTTAATGCTTTTTTTTTCCCCTCTATGCAGATTTCCATGGGCAATTGCACACTGATATGAACCACCTCAGAGATTTTAAGGTTTCTCTTCAGCGCATCTTTGTTGACTCAAGAAGTTGCTGTCTACTTTTTACTAGCGGGAACCCAAGACTCACTGAAGTCAACCCACTCCACCAAGGTCATACCAATAATGTGGGACATGGCCAGGATCAAGACCAGCCCTCCTCCAAGTCTACTCAGACCAAGCAATAACTGAGATAACTGAACTCCATTTTTCTACCCCCTTTCTGAGAATTAATTTTAAAAACTTCCTAAGGAAATTTCCTGAGGTTTTAACCTTTACTTCTGAGAAGAGATATTATGAAAGAAATTAAGACATGGGGCAGAGGAAGGGCCTGGAGTGCTCTGAGCATTCATTTGGCTCCTGCAATAAAACCCCCAACATCTCTGCCTCTGCCCCGGGTGAGACAGAACACACTATGACTCTGCAACACAGTATTTTCTGAAAGAAGCAAATCAGCGCTATCTGCCAAATTTCACAGTTTCACTAAATGACACGTCGCTTTATGGGGCCATTCTTGATCACACGCAGAAGCCCATCTTGCTTTCTCAGTTCACACTCTTCCTCTCCCATCCCCACTGACACCCGATCCCATCCTGACTCCTGCTGCTCATGGCACCTCTTCAACTGCCAGAGCAATCACCCCCGCATAGTGGAGGGGGAGGAAAATAAAATAAAATAAGATAAAATAAAATAAAAAATAAAATAAAATAAATAAAAAATAAAATAAAATAATAAAAAAAGAGGCTGTTGTGTGGTGTACTTCTGCAGCTAATGTTTTCTAACTCCTGTATCTTGCCTTCCCACCAGGGCAAGGGGTTTATTTCCAGGTGGTCCTGTGCAACAACAGCAGACCTCAGAGCACATTTTGATTCCACCTCGTGTCTCCCTGTGCAGTGTCCCTCCCTGATCCACAGAGCATCCATTGTACACCGAGGGAGGGGGAATGAAGGTTTTTAAGCCAAGATTTAAACCCAGGAAGTGACTCAGCTGCTCTGGGAGACAAAGGCGGACAAAGACTTGACAGAGACGCAGGGTGATGGGGAACAGCCGAGCCCCCTCCTGCCCCCCAGGCTGGACCCCGCTGGGGCAGCCTGAGGTGCAGCGCCCTGAGGAAACAGCTTTGGAAATAAATTTCAAGACCCCCCTCTTAAAGCCACATTGTTACCAGAGGGTTACTCCTGGTGATAAAAAGGTTTCTTTTCCCCCAGCTGGAAAATAGTTGAATAGGTTGTTCTATATCTGCAGTAATGGCATGTAACATCTTCGTGCCAGATCCACAATACCGTGCTTGTTCAGTGTGGGAAGCTGTTTAAAAATGACTTTCCTAATAGAGTATATAGCTTAGTCTCTAGATGGAAAAAACCAGATCAAAGATATAGCATTTATAAAACTGCTGGTTAAAAAGATAAAAGTGAGATAACAGACATCAATTTTTTACTATAAATCTCTGGGTTTGCTACAACATTAAAATTTCCAGTAAAAGCAGGGTTTTATATACCTGAACTCTAATGGCCTATTCTGAAAATATTTATGTCAGGAAAAGCATGGTATTTGCATGCCAAAAGCAGTTTTAGTGCCAATGTTTAGCATTCCCTTCCCATTTAACTCCTTCCCATCTACTCACGAGTGTTAGATGCTCTGCCTAATGCCTACCCAGTGTGCCTCCCCGGCAGACTTTCGGAGGAGGACGCTCCAGGTGCATACTAAGGCATAAAGTCAAACACTTCTAATAAAATACCAACTGCACAAAATACTTGCCTGATGGCTTAGGATGGAGTCTCTAGCATGGTCTAAAGCAGTGATTTTTACCTCCATGCTTTGCATGCAAAACTACTCATTTCCACAGGTCTAACTGCCTAACCAAAGTGAAAGAACGGGACAAGAAGGACTGGAAATTGGGTAACACGACGCAACAGCTCAGAAGTAATGGGTCAAAAGTCTCTGTAATTAGATGAGGTTTCTGGAGGTATGGGCAGTGCTCCATTAGTTTTATTCTCAAGTTAAAATCGGAGTATGATTCTGTGAGAGCCAAGTGTCTTGCCTTCAACGTACAGGCATTTGTATTCGGTGAGAAGGGAGGGCGTTCAGCACCTACCTGGCCACACACAGCGGTCGATGGGATTGACGCTGCAGAAAAGCATCAATTTTACCTATTTATTCTACTATAAAGTAAACTTATTTAGGTATAACAATGCAGACTAATAGCCTTACGCGGTAGTGCACGGGACTCTCAGAGGTACAGAAGTTGATATTACTTCAGTTTTTGCAAATTGCGATTTCCCACATTTAAGAAAGCATTAGCAATGTAAGCTGATTTTCAGCAGTTTTGCTTTCTTCGCTGCCTCACACTAGCACGTGCAGGCCACAGCTTCTCAGGGTAAGCCATTAACACAACTGTAACTTCTCAAAACACAGCAAACATACAGATACACTACAAGTCTCTACTTGCCTAATCTCTTGGGGCTCTTAGGTTTGGGGGTTTTTTTGTTTGTTTGTTTGTCTGTTTTTATGGAATAAAATTAGATTTCAGCATCTGTCACCATCAAGAAAAAACCCCGTCCCTGGCTCCCACACGAAAACATTGTAACCAATGCACAGTTACTGAACCATGGTGCCTTAATGATCATTACACAAATCCACTTTTTTTAGTTTGAAATTACAAAATTAAGAATGTGCTTTCCTAATTACTTGAATCGGACTGTCACGTTATAGATTTAATAAAAACCCAATATGATTAAGTTGTAAAAGTAACGTATACCACAGAAATTTATATATCTGTGGATTCTTTTCATTTTGACTTATTCAGGTGTGCTGATTAAATTTTCGTAAACAATATTGTTAGTATTGCCATTCTACCACTAAAAAACTACAACCTGGGAGCAGACACAAAGCACTTGGAAAACCTGTCTTCCTTTTGCATGCATTTTTCTAAAGCTGTCTTTTCAACATAATCTAACAAAAAAAATATGTAGGCCTATTAGGCAGACAACTTGCAATAAAAACGTAAGATTTTAAATACTGACATTAGGTGTTTTGCCAATTCCAGTTCTAAAACTCCCCAAAGATATGATGTATTCAAGCAATTTGAATTATAATATCTTCCTTAGCTCCTTAGTACAGCCATAGTAACTTTTAAAGTATGTATTTTGAATTTAGCAGAATTTTAATTTATTCTGCAGATAATATATCAAACCTTAAAAACATAGAAACTTTAAGAACATACAGAATGCATACATTCTTATACAGGAAAAGAATTCAACATTTGAAGGAACCTTCTAGCTAAGTCCCCAACCATGTTCAAACCTATGTACTAAATAGTCCCTTTTCTTCAGGAGAGCCAGCAAGCCACCAGCAAAGTGCACCATGAAACTACAGGCCTGCAAATTGTCACTCACCTAAGGCAGAGCATGATTGCACTGACATCACTGCAACCTCTTCCTGCTCCCATCTCCCCTTCCTTGCCCTGCACTATGACCCCTGCTGCACCGAGCCCCTGTAGCCAGCTGCTTTGTCGAGCATCAGGTCTGTACGAGGTCCTCCGTCCATCAGGTAACTCTTGCCAAAGGTACTAACACAGCACAAGGGAAGATGCTCAGCTTTTTACTTCGACACTACCTAAATAGAAACTTGTATAGTGCATCATTTAATAGCTCTTCTGTACAAAGTGCTCTAGTCAGCAGAACATTATCTGCAGTCTCCTGGCTCAGGCAAGCCCAGCCACCTTGCAGATGCAGGCTGCTTAGATACCCAATCTAATGTTGACCCAAATCAGTTCCTTAAAAAAAGAAATAACAAAAAGGCCCTCCAGCAAACAACTATCTTTGTCCACTGGCAGAGCTGTTTTAGGTCACATACTGTTTCATACCATTACTCCAGACTACACTCAGAAGTTAATCAAGTTTTTATATCCAAAACAAGGTAAGAGCAGCAATGTTCAATTTTAGTGATTTGAAAGCAAAACTGTTAACCAATGCATCACTTTGTAATATGCATCCTCCAGACTTTTCAATATAACTAGAAGTGATTATTCCAGGATTTCTAGTTCTGAGCAGGAAACAAATATCCCCACAAATTAAAAAAAAAACCAAACCAAACCAACAATGGACCTCTCTCAAGAGAGGTCTCTTGAAGAGTATGTTTGAACAAGCCTCTTTTTTATGCGAGGGAGACTTCTTTGCCCCAAGAAATATTTCTTTGTACCACTGACAAGCTTCAATGCAGAATTTTTTACAGTACAGGTATCTCCTTTAATATACATGGCTTGGCCATATATTTAAAGCTTATTAATCAGCTGACTAGTAGTCAGCTGGTTAAAGAAGACCCAACACATCCAGTTTACCTAAGAGGTTACTTCTGTGAAGCAGCTGTCTACTACAAATGGTACCTTGGTTAACTACAGACCTGAAAACTTGCTTAACACATAAATCAACATTGCATTGCTTAAACTGGAGAGAAAAATAACCTCTGAGATAACAGGCATAACCTCCACAGCAATAGGGGAAAGAACTACGTTCGGTGGTGTTTGTTTTCTATACTTGGTAGCAAAGTTTGTAAAA
This sequence comes from Ibycter americanus, assembly GCA_035590275.1. Lineage (NCBI taxonomy): Eukaryota > Metazoa > Chordata > Aves > Falconiformes > Falconidae > Ibycter > Ibycter americanus. The sequence goes on along the minus strand of JAVJGI010000050.1, from coordinate 106,802,662 downwards.
GAATCTAAATTTCATACCAAGACTGAAAAATCTGCACCACATCCTGTGGAAGCTTTTGTGCTTCACTTTGATTACTTGTCCCTTTTAAAGTCAGCCTTGGAAGAGCTGTCACACCTGGAAATTTTAAGACTACACACTTAAATAAATATACCATCACAGAAATCACATCAGATCAAAATTACGTGGACCAATAGATTGGCTTCATACCTTGGTTTTGTGGAGAACTGCAATGGAAAAGGGAAGCTGTAGAAAACGGACAGTTCTCTAACCCCAAGTCTTGACATGTAAATAAAGACATCTGAGGAGCACACAGGTTGGAAGCTGCTGTAACATTCTATCATAATTAGAAACATTTTAAGAGCCCTGTAATTTCCAATCAAAATTACAGTAATTTCTGATATACAAGCCATGATTCATGACAGAATTTTTACATTCCATGGGAGATTATAGTGGCCTGATGTATGACACACTGAGTACGGCACTAACATAAACAATTCAGTTTAATGTTTAAACAGCACTTGGTGTTTAGAATCCCACAATAAAAGAAACATATTATTGTAGAAATTATCACTTTGACAGTGATTGAAGGGTAGGCAGGCATGTGGCCTATAAAGCTATAATTTTTACAGTCCACAGCTTGAGTTTAATCATTTTGATATAACATTTCCAAAATATCTCTTTAAATGCTCCTTACAGCATATAACTTAAGAGAAAACATCCTTTCTGTACAGTGAAGTAGAGTAAACTCCAAAACGTGAGCAATGCAGAAGTCAAAAGTTAAAAAGAAAACCAGCACTAAAATGCTGACAGCCCAAGAAACATTGATCTAACTGATCGTTATCAGCTTCCCCTGGAAGATGCTGTATTTTTCTATGAAGTAATTTTAGAAAAGTAAAGGAATGGTGATTAAGTGGATTTAACATTTAATCTAATGTGAAAATTCAACATTGCAAGCATTGGTGCCTTTACCACTTCTTTAAGTGTTGGTATAATGGTGGTTCTAGTCTTTCCCATTTTTCTCTGTTTTTTCCCTTACTTACTTCTTGAGCGCATTCTCACTTAAATCAATGCTTTTTTATACTCTGGTGATCTTTCTCAGAAGACACGTCACTTATGATAATCACACCCAACAAGTGCTTGCTGCTTTCCCTCTCTTGCCACTAAACTTGACAGAAATCCTTCAATTGAAGAAAACGGAATAGGAAACCACACAACAAAGGCTTAAAACTGAATACGCCATGTATATGTATGCACACACGCAGGGAACCAAGCAGCCATCCTATTCCACAAAGATCACACGTGTTTTCTCAGCTGTAACTTGGTATAACTGTAATTCGTTGAGTATTTTTGGGAGGTTTGACATGGACAATGCTGCCCCACCTGTCATGCACAGACTCACTGCAAAAACCAGAACCCCAGCGTTCCCTGTTACAGCGCATGTAATGGCAAAACACCAAAGCCTCGAGATGAATTCGGCAGCAATACATAGCTCACCCACAGCTTTTGCCACGTCCACGCCAGCTAAGAACTGATGAATCTGATGCTTTCCGAGCCGCGCAAGACCCACGGGTGCACAGCGAAGGCATCTCGCTGGCAGGGAAGAGGGAAGGATGCATCTGGGGAAGCGGGAAGGATGCATCTGGGGAAGCCGCTTCTCAGCCCTGCCTGGTCAAGGGTAACCAGAGGTTACCTTTGACTCAGCAAGGAGCTCTGAGTTGTGGTAACGGGCTGGTGTGCTAACCCGGCTGCTCGTTGTAACTCAAACAGAAACAGATCAAAACCGCAGGAGGACATAATCACACGGGACAGGGAGACCGTTGCACCCTGGAACTTTACCTGGCTTTTGGTTGCTGCAACCTTTGCAAACAGTGCTTGAGACACCTTAGCTCTCTTCATTTCCTGCTGAATCTCATCGTAAATGGAAGCATTAATGTTCATGGAATTACTTTCTGTTTTTCCATTCCTCTCTGTGGCAATAGTAGCAGTTTTGACCTAGAAAATATATTTTATGAGACATTTTTCATTATGAAAAAGTTATTTTCCTCCCTTTCCCTCCCCAAGTAGTTCCCTTTCCATTTTATTCCTTTTATTCAATCTTGATTTGATATTCTTTCAGCTTTTCAGAGACTTAACATTATAAGTTATCCATGGTTCAGGCAACTGGGAAACAAGAAAATTCAGCATATTTTAACAGGTGAGTGCATCTGAAATATGAGTTATTAACTGACCACTGCGAATTTCAATGACATAAAACAAATTAGGTGGAAACCTGTCAAACAGCCTTGTATAGGCCTTGTAGAGACTTGTGAATCCTTACACGATTTCTTTGCCCCACACAAAGTAAGTGAAAAATGTAAGCGCAGCATAAAAGAATCGCTAACAAAATAGAAACATGGCAGATATATCTTGATTCATGCCTTATGTCCAGTACACTCAAATGCATGATAACGTAGAAAAGTTGTGGCTTTAGATTTAACTTTTAAATAATATATTATCAGTTTAATACTTAAGCTGTTTTTAAGAAAGCAATAATTTAGAATAATGTGTATTTTAACTACTCATTCACGAAATCAAGATAGGGCTTTCTTAAATCAATTCTAGTTGCATTTCACTTACATAAATCTAGTATTTATTCTTCTTGCAGTCCAGGTTAAAACAAGATAACATGAAAATGAAACAGAATGATTATACTACCACCTCCGTGCTGCATCTGCAGCATTAAGGAAAGCAACAAAAAATACATCAGTAGTGACATGATATGCAGAAGACTATCCTTTCCTCCATCCTCTGGGAATGATGGAAGTAATGTTTCAACACCAAGAATCATCCCACCAAGGTTTTAGTGCAGTTTCTGCAATATCAGTTGAAAGGTACAAAAAATCAGCAAGTACTCAGCTTATCCTACAATATTCTCAATAGTTAAGGATAACGTCTTTCTTTAGCAGCTACTCCTGTAATGTTTGCCCAAGATATGTGGACCTAATGGACTACTAATCCTAAAGTGGACCAGAAGAAAAGACAGACTGTATTTCTGCCAAAAACCTACAAGGTGATGATGCAAAATCAAACCTTTAGATTCCAATTCAAACCTACTGGTTCATGCTGAGGCTGTTGAGAGCTGAATTAATTTAGTCATTCAGAAGTTACATGTCTAGTCTAAGTTAGTCACTCAGGCTACCTCTCAATTTAATGGACAGAGCCTGGCACTTCCAGAGGGTGATTCAGCCTACTCTTTAGGATGCATCTAAAACCACACTTTCACTATCAGTTTAATCCAGTGCAAGTCAGCATTTTCCTGTGCTCTGAAGTCCTTTGAGGTTCAAAGGGAAATCATGACAACATGGTAACTCATTTCCCAATCTCACTCTCTATGAGCTTTCACATGTCACAGGTCTCACGATATGAGTCAAAGGGTTTGGGGGAGAGATGTACTTAGGCAAATCATCAGCCCATTTTTTCCCAGAAATGTCACACTCAATTTGTGTTAACTATCCTCCATACTGCTTTTAAGATAAAATAATCTAGCCCAGAAACCGGGAGTGCATGCCACTATTGCTGAGCCTGATTTGTCTATCAGGCTTTTTGGGAGTTGTGCTAGCACATGCCCATTAGCTGCAAGGGGCGAAACCCCAGCAAGAACAAGGCATCCACGTACACTTCCACCTGCCTCCTTCTGGCAGGCATTAGCACTTTCTGGTGTCTGAAAACAGGAGTCCTGAATAAAAAGGGAACTGAAGAAAAAGCCCAGAATGTGGCACACACTTTGTCGCATGATTTGCTTTCATCGGAAAACAACTGGTACTTTGAAGCCACGACCTGGAGAGTGAGGCGTTTCCTTTTCTGCAGTGTGACATTTTACAGGCAACACCGCAGTACAGCAAGGCCAAGCCGGGGCCAACAGCTGCTCAGAAACATTTGAGACACCTGGCAGCGGGTAGCATGAGGGGCAGCACCACGAACCTCCCTTCTTCCCACTGCAGAGCAGGCAAACACATGCTTCACACTGGGCAAATCAGCATGGGGCCACAAGAGCAGGTGCATCTTCTGAACACCATACAGTGAAATCATTTCAAAATTACAAATTCCATGGCAATTTTATAACCTTAAAGGGCTCACTAAAAGATAACTGACAACCAATGGGGATGTTAAATATACAACTGGAGACAGCCTCCTCTGCTTGCATGTAAAAATCAGGCTAAGCTAAATCAGAAAATGAAAAGTGATGGCTTTGTCAACACACCTTTCTTGGACCTCAGGTTTCCATTTTGGCAAAGTTATTTCAGTCCTTCCCAAAGAAATATTTCTAACTGGTAACTAATCTTTGAGGGCCCTGAGGGGAGGATGAGAAGATGAAGGTATTCAGCTAGCCTACACAAGTCCACAGTATCTTTTGCGAAAGAAACACTTTGCTCTTGTGATCCTGATCGAAATACCTTTTTTCTGTAAGCACACTGCCTTTTAGATTGCTACTCAGCTTCACAAGACAGCTTCACGTGGTAGCAGTACTTCATAGACCACTTAACTGAGCTGTGAACACCCAGATCATCAAAAACCAAGACTCACACACCACGCTGGAGACGTAATTTAAACTGTGCATTTTGGTCTACACTTTTCAATGCCCTATTTAATACATTTAACCCAGTGGAATTACTGAAAATCCTCATTCTGGTTGGTAAATCACATCTATCTCTGTACAGGTACAACAAACTCAACCACATCTAATACATCACTGAAGTTAAAACAAACACACAAACTAAAAAATGTCTATTGCCTTCTGTTAATATTGAATTAGGAAGTGAACAACAGAAAACACTAATATCTGCATCAAAAAGCCGTATTAGTGCAAAGCGCTTCAGGAGCTTGAAAGTCTTAGAACTATAAAATGATGGGTTTGGGAATTATTAAAGGTTGTTGTTCACAGCCATACCCTCTCCCTTTCCAATTTACATCATCGGCCAAGTATAAAAATTCTTCCCCCGCCTCTTAATAATTTCTTTTCAAAGATCAGGTATAGACTCTGGCTGGAGTCGATGGACCATTGGTCTGCTCTGGTCTGATGAATTCCATGCAATAATGCTAATTAACCTCTTGGAGAATATCCATACATAAAACTGTTTCATAATTTATACATAGCAAGCATCTAGCCTGTTGTGTTGAATTTAGAATTGAGTTCAAGACAGAGGCTGTTTGAAGCTGGGTTGAAAAAACACCCTCCTCCTCAAAAAAACCCAACAGAAAACAAAAAAGCCCTCAACGGTACAACTTCAGGACTTGGGAGAGGAGGTGGAAAAAGTATTCATTTTGGAGAGAAAAACAAAACAAAACATAATCTCTCATCTCATCCACACTTAAGCAGAACCTCCCACCCCACCCACGCTTACAGCCACATTTTCTGTTTAGGAACGAAACCACAGATCAGCTAAATTTTTTTTTTTTTTACGGTAACCAGATTTTGCAAACACTAACTGAACAGGAGAGCATTATTTTACAAACGTAACACACTGAGGATAAGAAATTTGTTTGGCAATCTTCCTATCACCAACCAATTTGGACTTTTAAAAATACTTGAAAAAAAACAAACCACATCCATCCCCTCCCAGCCTGCCCAGATGTATCTTTTCATCAAATAAGACTGATTACAGTAGCAAGAAGTTCTGGATTAATTCAATTTTCCTAAACAAAGGAATTATAGAAGGAATAACCAATCTGAGGAGGTTTTCACAAACATAGAAGCTCATTTCTTCCCCCTCGAAACTGAAACAAAAAAATCTCTAACACATTCTCATAAGTACTGTTTTAGCTTGGGAACAAAAATCTTCTTTAATCCTGGTTTAGCTTTTAATATTACATTGTACATTAAAATTCATAAAGTAGTTCATTCCAGGCAAAACAAACTACTTTTCAGTTCTGCTCTGCAAATAGCACAGGAGGTACAATAAATGCTGTTGCTTTCAGAATAGCTTTTATCAGGACAAGGTTTACTACTCCATTATTACAGTGGCGCCTGGAAGTGCAGTTATAGTTAAGTGTCAGGGTTTCCATTAACTCTCCTCCATGGTGGTTTTCACAGGGGGGTGAGAGGGTTGCATTTATTTTTTGTTCATTTTTACTTTCATTAGAATGCAACTTGGCACAAAGACTATCAACCTAAATCTCAAATTTTGAACACTTAAAAATAAAAATCTTGCTGGTGGTGACGTATGGTGTATGCATGTGGCTGAACTCCAGGGTTCCACCGACAGGTTTCATGGCAGTTGGTGTCATCCAGAGATGCTTGCAATGGGGGTTCACTGGTCCTCAAACACCAGCAGAGCAGTGTCCTTCTCAAGACCAGTCTTTCAAGAGTGACATCCTATCTCTGGGACCCAAGCTGAAAGTGCTTTACCATGAAGGAACTGTAATTTGTCTGTAGTCAGAGGGAGGCCAGGATTATATTTATGAAAATGAAGGTTTTTGTCAATTGATTACCCTGAACCATGACTCATGCAAGATTTACGGATACTTCTTAAAACATTGCCTTGTTAAAATTATATTCTGCTCTTGACGTGACACGTACTCTGTTTTTACACAGGATGATGATGGGCCCCAAGAGTTAGCACAAATTTTATTTGGGGAATATGGGTGGCAAGAAGGATTTCTTCCTAAGCTTTGCTGAAATAGAGACTACTTGCTCTGAGAAGGAAGTGTTCATAACTGCAGGACGGCTAACAAGTTTTAACTAGAATATTTTGGAAAAGAAAATCTGTGACTTGGTCACCTGTCTCCATCCTCCCCTCCAAGCTGTATTAAGGAGGGCAGAGTCCTCTTTTCCCCACACCCCAAACTGCCTCAATGTGAGGAAGAGGCAATCCCTAGCACCTCCTTGGGGAATTCCATCCACCTTGAACATAGCTTCACACTCAGCATCCTCTGAGGTATTCCCACATCCTCTCGCTCCCACACAATGTGCGACTAACTCATTCTCTGAACTTTACTTAGGGATACCCAGAAAGGACCTCTGGGGCGTGATCTGCAACACGGAGGTGTTGAAGAGGGAAAAGAAAAGAAAAAGTTAATAGAAGAAAAAAGAATAGAACAAGAAAGGACCTTTTTTTCTTCCTTCTAGGTTGGAGAGGTTAAACTATGTCTCCACGCAGTACCTACCTGATGGATATGCTAATATTTATGAACTCCAGTGTCCCATGGAAGGGCCTGACAGACAGGCTTCTGCCCCAGGAGATGGCAAGATGAACAATGTCCAAGGAAAAATTCTTGTGTGCACTGTCTCCTCATGCTCAGTCTGCCAGTGTGGAAGATAGTAGCTGGCTTTTACAACTTGACCAGTGTAGAGGGCTATACATGTATCCCAAAAGCTTATGCATTAGAGGCTAACGATTTCAATTTAAAAAAAAAAAAAGATTTTGCTTTTTTGTTTTAAGTCAGAGAGAAAGGGAGAAGTAAGGGGGACAAAGAGCTTCTTAAAGGATTTCAAAAAAGAATTGGAAACAATCCAGATACATTAGCTCAAGTAGTAACTCGTAAGAATGCTGTAAAAATGAGATAAACTCAACACAGTTCCTTCTAACTCAGGCACCAGGGTTTATGCTTGGTGAGTTCCTACTATCCTATCAGACCTCCAAGGTCCTGCTTTCTGTTTTTGTATGCAACAGTATGCAAAATTCACACAGAACAAGCTCAGCTGCTAAATGGTTAAGTCTGCTCTACTGTCTGGCCACCAGTTGGCAACACAAAAATGCAAAATAGATCCTTTTCAGGATGTTTATTTTCACATCCTTCCGAAACTGATAACTTGCAATTGCAAAATAAACCTTCATGTGTGGCATATTAGCTCCCATTTTTCATGGTTTCATAGTTTAATTGTTTCGAATGTTACACTGGCCTAAAGATTTAACATTAAATATGTTGGCTCTTCTGTAAATTCTGTTGTCAGGATAAACGGTCTGTTTTCTCTTTCAATAGTTATCCAAGAAGCTCACAGCTAAGCTAGAAAAATATTATGCTGTATTCCTGTATAGTGAACTTTAAATAATTGCCTGTAATAAATTTAGTGGTAAGGACACTAGTAGTTTTACTTCCTTAGAATCAAATATTGAATAAACTGTGGACATTTGAGGTGATATTAGAGTAGTAGTTTGCATTAATAATTTTCCAGTATCCTGACTATAATTTATTTCTGGTACGATTTTTAAAGTTATACTTGCCAGCGCAACATCTAGAATAATTTCATCATTATTTCTAGCATTAAGTATTGTGCTTCTGTTACCAACACAGATATTTCAATTTTCAAACTTAGGGCCCTGAACACTTCGTAGCAGGTGGCAAGTGCTTCATGTCTTTATAGGTAGGTAATTCTGGCAACATATAAAAAGGTCACACAGAATCCCAACTCAGAGGTTTCTACATCCTCGGTCCATCCACTAGGTAAAGTGCATGTGTTTTATACGCTGAGTTACAGAGAACAAGATAACAACTAGAAAAATAACTGTTTTGTTCTGTAGACCTCAAGCATTAGTCTGTAAGGTTTCCTTATTAACCTGTTTTTCTTTTGAAAAGGAACAAAACAAAACTGTATGCTGTTTCCACTTTGAACTGTCGCAATTAGGTTAACTATACTCCTGACTCCCACTAAAAAAATGAAATGTAATTATGAACAAGACCACAGTAGAGACAGATAGATCCCCCCCTCCAACCCCTACATTTGGACTTACAGTATGTTTTGTCAGTTAAGAAAACCCCTAAGTCTCACTTTCGTTCTGGCTGCAAGGGATTTATAGTTTAAAGTGTGAATTAAAACCAATACAAGGACTACCTCTGACTTGACATCCTTCTGGAAGGTCCTGTAATTAACTCTGTTCTTTAGCTGTGAAATTGCCCAAGACCACTTGAGACAGAGTGAGACATTACCTTGGCAGAAAGAGATAAGTTAAGAAGAAGGGTTAGCCTTTGCTCTGAATTACCTGGGCTGTGGGAGCAGGTACAGATATTAAAACAAATTCAAATGTTATTTTAAACACAGTTATCTATATTTAACTGTTTCCCACTAAAGCATTACTATGTAAATAGATTCTCATCCTTTACCTGGAAGAGTATCTACAGAGGATTTCACAGACTAAACTCAGTTAATGATAAAAAAACTAGACCATTAGCACTGTCTGTTCTTTCTGCTAAATTTTTTTTCTCTTCTTGTGAAAAGTACTGCAGCAGGTCAAAGTGATCTTCTGCCCTTCCTTTTCCTACAATTTTGTTATTTCTTACTTTAGTGTGGTCTTTAGTATCCATTAGCTGCAGGAAAATCAGAAAAATAATCTCGAGGAATTTATAGGATTCAGAATGGGTGTGGCATACAGTCATAGGCACAAGCCTAAGCCTGGTTAGCAAAAAACTGTGTTTATATACTCAGCCATCACAAAATTCCCACAATCCCAAGACCTTGCTTTGTACAGCAAATCTGGACTGTGTATATAGCGTGATTCCCACATATCTGCCAATCAGTTTGTTTTGTCCTTGCATAGGTACAACCTTGAGCTACACCAATGCAGAGCATTTCAGAAAAGATAAGGTTTTGGAGTGTTTCATTCACAAGTGTTTCTTCCTCATGGAAATCCTATACATTCCTATGGCTCACATCTGTATTCCTCATGTACCCTAAAACCAGCATCAGTTTCCTCTGACAGACACATCACATAGATCCTTTTGGATCCCACTCTATCAAACTTTATAATTTTGGAAGAATGAAACCAGTAGTCCCACTAGATTTTACAGAAATCACCAGGAGTTTCATTTGACCAAATACGAAATGAAGCTTTAATGAACATATCCAAATCTTTCAGAGCAATGGATATAGCAAGTCTGTTACGTTATCCAGTGGTTAGTAGCTCAACCTGGTGAAAGTGTGCCCAGAATTTTGGGATGGAGTCTTCTTACTCCATCCCTTTAGTTTTATCTGTTTGTTTTCTGGAAGATAATTTTTAAGGCATTATGATGTACTTGTACTTCTGCTTTCATTCCCACTCAGTTTAGTGGTTCAAATCCTTCAAAATCCCCATTTCAACCTCCAACGTTAAAAACAACACCGGAGAATTACAGGGGGGAAAAACAGCTAAGAGCCAGTATCTTCCAGGCCCAGTAAAGCTCATATCTCAGTAAAATGAGCAAAAAAACCTCTGTAGGGGCCATAACGGATAGAATTTATCTTAAAACTAGAAAATCAGTAGTAATAAACTGCTACTATCATCCATTATATTTCCTAAATCTAATTTGTGATATGCACTGCAAATAACAATCCTGTGAGCATTTAAAAAATGCAACAGTAAAAGCTTTCTTCTTTTTAAGAAAGGTATCACCCAGCAGGACAGTGAGAAAACACAACAAGCAAATCTCAAAGACAGAACAGTGGTTTACTTGTGGAGGCCGGCTAGGTGGTGTGCTTATGAGAGGTGCGGGGCCCATTGCAGAGGCTGCGTTCAAGCTCCTTTCCCTTTCGTCCTGGTAAATTCGATCTCGTTCAGCTTCTGGCAGCTGCAAGAAGTTCTGCATAGCCCGAAGGTTTACCAGTAAGGACTGCGAGGCAGTCTTGGGATCCTCTTCCTTTCGGAGGATTTCTGAGAGCAAGCCCTGTAGGGAGGGAAAGAAAAAATATGCTGGAGAGTTAGCCGAGGTGAGCACCTGCGAAACCGTGGTCTGCAAAGCCGCTGCCGATCAGTCCTCTTTCTTCTTTCCACTGGGCTGAGAACGAGAGCAGCAAATGCACTATTCACTCCACATAGGAATATATTAACGGTATTTTAGGTAGCAGAGAACAGAGCCTCAATTGTACCCTTGATTTTATTAAGCATCTGTTTTACACACAATATAAACTGAATCTGCCTAATAGGTCTCCTTCTTTTGACTGGCGTAACTTGCCATGAAATCTTTCACAGTCGAACAACAACCACAAGACGTTCAGAATAAGTGACATACAGATAGTCCAGAGGCCTGACACAGGGGTGTCCTCAGACTTCACAGACAAAACGCATAGCCAACCCAAAAAAATATGGCTTTCCACATTTCTAGCAACTTGAACAGCTCTTTGAAAGGAAGTGATATTTCACAACTGATAAACTCGCAACTCTCCTAAAGTAGTGCTTAACTAACCCAGGCCCGTAATTTTTAGAAGTCAGTGTTTTGTTCTGAGAGTGGTATACTGGAGTTTAACAAGTGAGGAAACTCACTGTTGGACGCTCCCCCTCCTTCACCGTCCTCCTCCCTCCCCCCTCCCCCCCCCCCCCTCCACTAGCACAACCCTAATCCTCACCCAGTCCATCATCTGGGCTATTTATTTGCGCACCTGCTGTGCAGGTCCCATTTCCTACGTCCATTTACCATTGCTGTCCTTTGACGACTTTCAGAGTCCAGCAACCACAGATAAAAGAGAGCACTGGGAAACGAGAGAGAGAAACAGCATACAGGGCATCTGCAGCTACAAGCCAGAGATGGGCAGGCTGCAGACTACAGCACGCCGCCAGTGGCTTGCACAGACCACACCAGGCTTCCCACATAATCACTTCACCTCGGTCCTCAGCAATGGAGCATGCCTGGCGGTCTGGGACACTTTATGAACCTGTGAGCGCAACTACAACTTTAATGTCAACAGGTTCTTGAAATCTCCCCGCTGCCAAATTCTCCTTTTAAATACATCAGCCATACAAAATGTTCTACTATCTTGAAGTAACAAGGTGGTGATAAGATAACTAATTTTTGCAAAAGCAAATGTGAACTTCTTTTTAGAATAAATGCTGTTGCCATGCTGGGACAAGGAGAGGGTTGGTATAAGAGGCTATTATTGCTAGTATAACAAGGGAACAAGGATGTGATTTTAAAGAAATAAGACAATGCAGTGTTTCTTTTCCTAAAGAACTGTTGCAGGTTATTTGGGATAATGGAGGGGTGAATGGAAGGAGGGAGACAGGCAATGAAAAAGCTAGAATTAAGAGAGGCAATCCTGACTGAAGATACCATTCCTAAGGGAGTGCAACAGAAAGCTATGGTCCAAGCATCAGCCTCTTCTGTAGGGAAGTCTGATGCTCACAGCACCTATGGAAGTTGTCACCTCTCTCAAAGGTCCTATCTTATCAGGCAAAAGCCCCTTACAAAGGTGCTGCAAAGCCACTGCTCTCAGGCAGCCATGCTTAGGCAGGGTCAGAGCCCACCCAGTAGAGCTTTGATCTCTGCATTTGCCCTGTTGCCCCTCCATCCCCCATGGGCAATGAGAATGGAGGTGTTAATCACCACACTGGGGCCAGTGTGGTCCTCATGGACCTGTCTGTGCCTGCATAAGAGGAAAATGGGATGGAAAACACAAACAGTCTTTCCAGCACTAAGCAGGAAAAATAATTTGAAGGAGGATTAAAAAAAAAATAATAATCCTGGGAGATACGTCCTTAGCACTATTCTTCATACCTCCTATTTTCTGGTATCCAGGCAGAAACTACTTGGAAGGTAAACAAATGAGTTACAGAAAAAGTGGCATCTGGGTGGAGTATAAGTTTTAAAATTTTTCTTAATGATTATTCTAATAGTAAATTTACTTATTAGCAAATATAGGAATTAAATTCTCATCTGCCACTTGCTTCCACTTCTAAGTACTCAAACCCACAGTTACTATTGTTTTGGCAGTGTTAGGGTTACACAACCCATCCTCCAAGGGAGGCAAAAAAAGATTTTGTGCCACTGGAGACAAGGCAAAGCTGTCTGCAGAGCACAGGATATATAGAGTAGAATAGAACAGAATCGTTTAGGTTGGAACAGACCTTTAAGGTGAGTCCAACCGCTAACCCAGCACTGCCAAGTCCACCACTAAACCATGTCCCAAAATGCCACACCTACATGTCTTTTAAATACCTGCAGGGATGGCGACTCAACCGCTTCCCTGGGCACCCTGTTCCAATCCTTGACAACCCTTTTCGGTGAAGAAATTTTTCCTAATATCCAATTTAAACCTCCCCTGGTGAACTTGAGGCCATTTCCTCTTGTCCTATTGCTTGTTGTTTAGGAGAAGAGGCCCACACCCACCTTGCTAAAACCTCCTTTCAAGTAGTTGTAAACACATGTGATTTCTGACGGCTACTGTGCTGAAAACAACATCATCAGGATTAAAAAGAAGAAAGAAAAACTAAACTCAGCTGGACTGATCATTGGCAGGAAAGGAGACTCTTTACTAACAGCCAGCCAACTGTCAGCCACAGTCAACGTCCTTGAAAAATACTTTAGCCCATAATAAAAAATATTTGCTCGTATAAGCCTTTGCGACACAGCGGGCAGCTAAAAAAAGCAGAAAAGGCTGGTTTTCTTGTATAACTTTCCCCCCTCTCAGTGAAATAAGTAAACAAAGAAAAACGTTTTTTGTATTTTTCCTGCAGTTGTCAGTGTAACCACTGCTGCAGGACACCTCTTGGTGATTAAATGCCATTAAGTATTCCTTCCCCTCTCCTTCCCCCATCACTTCCATGACTCTTTGCACGAGCTGAGAGCAGAGCAGCGGAATGCAGAGTGAGGAGGGGAGATGAGAGAGCAGGGAGAAGGCAAGGAGGAGGTGTTTGCTTCTAGGAGCTTTGAACCTAAAGGTCAGAATATGTGAGGAAATAACATGAAAAATAAGGTGCTGTACCAGGTGCAGGCAAAGTCTTACAATACAGTTTGCCTGCTCCAGATATTACTTCATTGCTACTGCCTCAATTTTCTAAGCACAAAACTTCAGCTATAGATTGCTAGACAAGATGTAAAATGGGAAAATCCTAGCAAGAGAGTATCAGCTCTCGCATCCTGTCCCATGCTGACGTGCAGAGATTTACTGTTTGTTTTACCAGGCTTGAACTGGTTTGCCAAGATGTAAGTCTTGGTGTGATCTCCTGATATTGTACCTCAGGTCACATAAAAGCTAAATGCTGTTTTACATAGATTATAAACACTGTTAGGCTCAGAGTCCTCCTCAGTGTTCCTCCCTTGTATTCTTTTTACACTGGAAATGTATTTTTTTAAATGTTACCAGGTCCCATCGAAAAAAGGAAGTTTCCATGTCATCACAAGTATAATTCATTACTAATTGCACAAAAATGTTCAATAAATATTATCAGGGCTTTCAAAAGCTAATTATGAATTCTTTAAAGATGGAGATAAATGAAAGTGTCTGCAATATGAACAAAAACGCTGCCTGTCTGGTCCCCAGTTTGTCTCCTCTTTGAATGTAATCACTGATTCGAGTAGATTTTATCAGCCTGATAGAACTTCAAAGCTCCCAGAAGAAAAATGCTATTTGCCCAAAACTCTCCGACACATGCAGAACATCCCTGAATACTATCCCTCTCCACCGCAGGGTGCTCCCATCCCATGTCCAGGTGGAAGATTATTCGCAAGCTCCACCCACAAGCCTGGATCCCTGCCAAGTAAGTTATAAGCAGACACATTTATCTATGTCGTTTAGTAGCAAGAGGAGAGCTGTCATGATAGTGTAATAGCACCTTTTTACCTTTTATTCAATAGTGATATGGATAGTGTGCTTTTTCTTAAATTACACTACGAAGAATTATATGAATACAGTGGCAATTTCTGTTATACTTAAGCAGGCAAATTTCTCTCTACCGCATAATTTACAGAACTCAAATTCAATAAAACATTACATGATGGTCCATTACTGTTATCAATTTCGAATAATCCATCTTCATTTTTCATTTTACTGGAAAATAAAGTGTGCCAAAGACAAAGTGGAAGGGAAAAAAAAAGTGCCTGAGAAGGTGGTTTGTGTAAACTTAGATTTTGTTTTGAAATTACACGGAGCTGTTTCCTGCATCCAGGCGTTCTCCCTCATATTAGCAATTGCCCTGAATTCGCATAAGCACAGTCCTAAATACACAGAAGTTTCCACATATGAGAAAAGGCATTATGCATGAACGGAAGGCAATGTATCCTGGCAGTTAATATTTTAAAGCAGCATGGGGGTGAAGCAGAAAGGAGGGGGAGAGAAAAGGTATCTGGCAGAAACACTGAGAAGTACTCAAAAACCTTGAGATGAAAAACTATCACTAGTGGGAAGAAGAAAAATTACAATAGTCAGACATGGCAAAAGCAGCAAAAAGCACTTCCCCTCCTTTCACGAAGATGGAGCCGAGAGGTCATCTCCATACAGCAGCACCCGAGTTCATGCAGCAAATGTTACGGTTGAAAGTGTACACAAACAGCCAGGCAGCCCCAAGTTACCGTTCCAACCACAACCATGACTAACACGATTCCTTGCTCGCGCAGTACATACACGTCACCCTGCCACGCACCAGGTTAAGCTACACCTTCAAGTCAAATGTCAGCCTTGCGTGTGGGAACCCAAGCTTTCCGTTTCCTGACTCATGTTTACATTTACAAACACAGGACAGAAATGGTAGAGGAGTTTGTTTATTTGTTTAAGGCTCTGAAGGTGGTTCAGCTGAACAAACACCAAAGCTCTGCTCTAGCTCTCTCAAGAAGAACAAAACAGAGTAGACAACCTCCCAGTTTAACTGCAAATTTGCAGGGGCAGTCTGAGCCCGACTGCTGACGGGAGGCTGCGGCAGAGGCAGTGGGGCACCGTGCTTTGGGGAGCTGCCCCGATGCATCAATGCCATCACCCCGTGGCTGCTCCATGCCACCCAAGGCAGGGAGCTGATCACAAATGCCATTTTCTGGCCAGCAAAGTGCAGGAAAATACTGAACTTGCTCTTTGAAGAAAGCGCAGGTGTCTGCACAGTGCACTGACATCAGCTGGAAGAAATGTTTATTAATTTGGTCAAACGGCAGCTGAAACAAAAGCAGCTCAATTTACCAAAATCACACTAGCAAACAAAGAGACTGATAGACACATTTGGTAGCCACGCTTGAGGTGAAACCCAGACCTGCTAGCACAAATCCTGATTCAACAAACTTTTCCATGGTGCACTACAAAGAGGGGCTAACAGGATTCAATCTGTTTCTCTGCAGCCAGCGAGCTGTGAAATTTCACCTGCAGAGAGGTGCTCCACCCTCTGAAACTGCTTCTGCTCCCTACAACAAGTGTTCTATTCTGCCTGTATAGATGTTAATTTTCATTCAAGTTATAGCTATCTGGACCCTTCTCTGATTAAACTTTGCAAGGCACATTACTGAGAACGACACATTTTTAAACTACCATTCTGAAGTTAAGGGTAGCAGGTGAAGTTATCCAAGAAGATATTAAACACACCCTTTCAATTTTCTGAGGTGTGGCTGAGGGTTTTTTTCTGCCTCATAAACAGATGATAAGAAGATTTAAGAAGAAAAGACACCCTAGTTTCCAGAAGTAATTTTACTGAATTCTTTCCTTTGAGCTAGGAAGAGGTAGAAATATTTCCAGTCAACATTTTTGCCCCCAAATCAAAAATTTTCAAAAATCAGGGCCAAGTGTTGAATTACCAAGTTGAATTACTACACTAAACTGGTAAAACTCCCCTTCCCACACATAAATGCCAGCAAATTCTGTATTCATATTGTAGAACACAAGTCTGTAAAAAAGAGGTGCCAACACCTACAACCAATTCCACCAAAGTCCATTTTTATTGCCAAAATATTAAGCTAAATTACTCTTATAGTTCACTTCCTTCCTTAACTTTTACACTGAAAGCAAATCTCTCCCCTCATCTAAGACCATATCTTAACATCAGGGGTTTTTTTGCACAGAACTCCTAACCAATTTCAGTGAGATCTTCTGCCTTTAGAAACTGATGGCATGATATGGTCCCTGGACACGGCTCAAATATGCTTATGACAGTTTCAAAAATGTCAGTTGTAAGCCTGAGTTAGCTTTTTATCTCAGAAAACAGTAGATGAATTTAAACAAGCATTTTCACTTGCTCTAGAAAAAAAAAAAAAATTACATCAATATTAGAAAATAATGTCTAAATAGCATCAGTTATTAAAGCACTGCCCTAGTTTTAGTTAAATGTGACGTATCCTTAAATAAGCTGTGATGAATTCCAAAGTACAGCAAGGAGAACAAATGTAAATGTTTTCATATGAGAACCACAAGTATCTCTGCTACGTTTATACTTGGACATTAGCTGCTACCATGGGTAATATTAACAATTTTCAGTTCTGCAAAGGTGAAATGTGCCTACAACAAACTCCTCTGGCTTTCAGTGGGGCTTTGCTTCATATGAAAAGTGTGCTGAGATATTTCTTGGCAACACTGAGGCTAATACTGTCTAGGCTTCTAGTATTTTTCCTTTCTGTTCCCTATGTTTGCCACAATACATAACAAATACTGCAAAATCTTACATAGCTAACTGCAAATACTAATTTGATTAGCTGAGACAATTTGTAGGATATAGGGATACTACTCTGTCTTTTTTTCAAGTAGATCTGGTTGACAATTGCCAAAATATATTACAGGTGTATTTCACATCTCTTCAGGGCATTTGTTTTCAACGTTCATTTTGGGGTTTCCTCCCAGTTTTGGGTCACTTTGAACACATTTTACCAAGCTGGTTAACCACAACATCTGTGGAAGAATTGAACTTTAACCAAATATTTAGTATCATTTGTAGTAAGAAAAATATATAGTAATCAAGAATCAGTATTTGCATTAGAAATCTGGTTCTATAGCTGCATTTATCACATCTCAAAAGCATCTTCTCATACTGTGTCATATAAATTTAATGTCCAGTCAGAACCAATCATTCTTGTATTTCAGGTAACAAATACTGCTCATGCACAAATGATAGACCAAAAGTTGCATGCAAAACTAGCTGACAAAAACTGAACAAATTACTTTGGAGGTGGAAGAAAGTGGAGAGAAAACAAGGTGCTTTTAGGCATGTCTGAAGAAGAACTAGATATATAATAAACTATTTATTTTCTGAATTATTTGCTTGGCTTTTTGTCCAGGTAAGATGGCAGCTGCAAGCCACTGCAACTTCAAGCTACTATTATTACTTCAGTACTTTAAAGTATCAACAGTTAAAATATTAAACGTATTAAACAAAACTCTGTGTCACTTACTTGTAAATATTACAAATGATACTGCCTAGACCTAACTTACTTAAGTAATCCTTGCATGAGTTCATGTATCCCAAGAAATATGGTACGAAAGACCCAGATCTTGAAAACTTCCCCTGCTGTTAAGAGGAAAGCCACAAACCCACAGAGCTCTACAGAGAATTCACACAATGACTTTACTTTCTTCTAGCTAAAGGAGAATGTAAAAAATTTTAAGGCAATAATAATTCAGAATAATTACAAATGACATGCTTATTCAAATCTGGCATCAATGCATTTGAAACAGAATTTTTATTCTCTAAGCTATGAAGGGAGAAACATCAACATTTCAAGAGAAGCCCGAATTATGACTTTTTTTACTATATTCTACAATGCACAAATACTTGTTCATTCGGTTTAAAAATGTGGAATCCAAAGCAAACTTACCAATGTCTTTTTTAAATATTTCCTATATAAAAAATCGCTATGTTATTTTCTGTTAAAACAGAATACAAAAATGTTGAGATCTTATTATTTGCATTGGATATACTGTCATTTCTTCATAATTTCTGCTTGATATAAATTCCATGCAACATGGCATTAAGTTAAATTCATAGAGCAGAATAAATTATAACAGGGTTAGCTTCTAAAACAGGTGTAAAAAATAACACATTTTAGTGTTACTTATCAGCTTTGCTAGGGCTAGCTTTTTCTGCATTGAAGAGCTGAAGTATATGTTCTGACGTGGACATCAGCAATCTCAGCAACTACTGTTTTTGCAACAAACTACAAAAATACATGAAAAGAGTAGATGATCTAAAAATAAACCTTTTAATTTTTAATCTTTTCAGAAGCCTGAGAAGATGTTATTAAGACTTTCACTAGAAAATAATAAAAATAAATGCAAACAAGAATAAAAGACCATCTCCAGTACACCTGTGAAAGAAGACAGGTTGTTCTGTGCATGCATGTGGTCAATACAGGTATACCTTTGCAAAACAAAAGGCAATCTGTCGGGTGACTTTGTGAATAGTTCTGCACAGAGCTGCTCATTTCCTTTCCAGAGAAGACTCAGCTATTCACAAACCATCACAACTGGAGAGGAACGAAGGTGTCTGTAAGAACAGCAGGTATTTCCACAAACCAATCACTGAAGATTTCTGTACTGTATCAACATGGACACTGGTCCTGCAAGGAAACGCGGTTCCTTCACAGGAGCTAAGTGACAATGCAGAAATGAGGAGAGAGACATAAAAGGTGATAATGACTAAATAGAGAGAGAAAGAAAGGGAATCTTGGATTTTAAAAAAGTAAGGAAAAAGACGACTGACCTGAGTTCGATTAAAAGCCACACGTGCAAATACTGCCTGTGAGATTCCTGCTCGTTTCAGTTCATCACGGACCCACTGGTAGATTTCGGAAGACACCTCTGTGTTTGTTGAGACCTGCTGCTCCAACGGCTTGTTCATGGATCTACTGACAGGAGGAGGGTGGTTCAAGTACTGTTGGTTTAAGGACTGCTGGGCTAGAAGTCTGTTCACTGCATACTGCTGGTTCAGCAACTGGGCCATTACCAACTGCTGATTTACCAGCTGAGGGCTAATGGGAGTAGATACAAGTCCAGGGTGCAGGTTTGGAAGCGGGGTCCGAACTGATGGTTGACTACCATGAGAAAGCTGAACAGGGGATGGAGGCTGTTCGGCTGTGTTCCCTGGGACTGGCTGCTGACCAAAGTTGACATGGTTGGCACCTTGCTGGGATAGTTCAGAAAGGCTATCCATCTCAACTACGGTGGAAAAGAAACATCAAAAAAGCCAGCATAAGACTGAAAATCACAACCTTCACACTCCTTGCAAGACATTCTAACAAAAATAAACAAATATCAAATGGCACACATTCAGGATCAAGCTTACTGAGCTTTCCAGCCTAGATCAGCAGGCCCATAACATCACTGTTGCGGCTATTTGCCTTCAAAATTTACCTACAAATAATGGTGTAGCAAGTATTTTCTTAAAAAAAAACCATCTAACAAAGTGCCCATCATCACCACTGGGCCCTTGGAGGAACCAGCAGAACATCAGAGGCAAAAGGCACATGCTGGAAGCCACGTACGGCAAAGGAGTAACTTCCCATAAGCTTTGCCAAGGTGCAACGCAACTGAATGGCAAGTGTGCGGCTGCAGAGGGCATCCCCACAGCAAGGGGTGCAGGGACTTCAGACAAGGCAGTAAGCAACTAGAGAGGGGGCAAAGACAAGACATGAGAAACCACTCTATGTGCTGCAGAAGATGCAGGTGAAAAGGCAAGTGCATCTGCACAAAGGGTAAGGAGGGCTGTTACGGGAAAGCACACCCCGACCAGAGAGAGAAGCCCCTGGTAACTGGTTTTGTTCCTCCCATGGTGTCCCTTGCCGTGACATCTGCAGTCCCCAGCCACTTGAAATCTGTAACAAGCAGGGTGGGGTGTGGACCTCCCCATGCTCTGCTAATTTCTAGATGCTGCATCAATTGTATGGGACTGCTAGGAACTAGTATAATTTATGTAAATTACACAGATGGGCCGCTTTATCTTGCAACCATGTATGCATGGTTTTTTTCAGTGACTTGCAACATGGTTGAATTTTTTTCTTATATTAACTCATCTGCCTTGACACACCCTCCTTTTTAATTAACAACAGTTTTTTAAACTACAAGAGTTTTTCCAGCTCCCCTCTTGTGCATGATAAGACAATATAAAATAACTCCAGGCTGATGTAAAGGAGTCTCCTTTTTATCAATGTATGTCACTTTTTCATTTTAAACAATCTCAGTTCTAGAGCTTTAGCAATGCTGGTCTGGAAATAGCCTTAAGAAAATATGGTTTGTTTATTTAAAAACCAAAATGCCAGTATCTTCACAAAAGTGTTGTAGCAATTTTTTTCTTATACTAGTAAAGCATATTTCTTAAAAAAAAAGCAGTGTCTGAGCTTTTCATAGTAATTATGATCTCCACTAACAGTCATTCTGTGTAAAACCACCCTTTCCTCCACAGGAATGAGAGCTGGAAGAAGAAATCGGCACCTGGATTCCCACCTGCAGCCCTGCCTTCCCCCTCTGTCCTATCACGGGCAGAAATCTAAAAAACAAAAAGCAAGCCGGCTGTTCTGCAGAGAGGTCTGGTGTCCATTGCCTGGACCAATCCCCCAGCAGAGCACCCGATGCTCCTCACCCACGTGACATGGGGGGCAATGGTGCCTCTCCCCCCAGCATTGGGATACACAGGAACAGACACGCACACACGCACACACACACGTATGTTTCCTATGCATTGGCTTCATTGTCCCCGCATGAATGGATGGTGAACCTGTCCTGGCAGGTCATGTAAGGAAAATTTTGCAGGGGTTGCCCCACGCAGGAGCGCTGCTGCAATGGAGGTGGGAGAGGCTGCTGCAGAAAGGTCACCCTCCCATGCAGGCACTCTGCTGCCTTGCACAGGGACCACCTGAAACCAAGTGAAGCCTTACCACTGACTTCGGTGGTGTCAGAGGAAGGGTTTGGTGTTGCACAAAAGGTACAAAGTAGATAAGGAAAGAAGCTGCCTTTTTTCAGTAGCGGGAAGTAGAGATCAACCCAAGTGGGCCATTCACTTGGAACAGTAATTCAAGCAATTATCACAAAAGTGATGCATTGTCTTCATTACAGCCTTAAGCTATAAAAGGCAAGGAACCAGTTTTGGTAGATGAATGATTTTGCTTCAAATACGGAAAGCTAAGTCAAGCTCAAAATTCAATCCAAACTGAGGTGCCATTTCTTCATTCTGTTGAAAACTACATAGAAATTTTCTGACATAAAATGTTCAAAACTATGTTAACAGGTTTAAGAAATAGTTTTAAAAATGGACAATGCAGAAAGATAAAAAGTATTACAGAACTAGTATGTCCCACTGATGGATTTTTTTTTTCCTCCATTAATTTCCTTGTGCTTACTACAACAAGCAAACAATTGTTACAACAACAATTTTTTAAAATGAATTGAAAACAGGGCCCCAAAGTTAGAGAAAGATAGGAATTTATAAAATTATAGCATTCTTCTTGGAAGGCAGTGATAGTTATAAAAGCCTGTTTCTTTAAATATACATTAGCCAGAGCAAGAAAAAAATACACACATTAAAAAAAATCAGTCCATCACAGTTCCAGGAACAGGTTTTTTAAACAATTATTCTGGGCGGTAGAAGATCTCTAGATTCACAGAATGACAGCTTTACATCTCTGGCAACTCAAGTCAGTTTGGCTGTTTCAATAGCAAATATTTATTTAAATGAATTCTTTCACTATATATGTACTTTCTACATCTCCTCATCAAAAGCATCCTAAACTTATCGTGAAGGGACCTGGCTTCTTATATGACTGTGACAGACCTCAACGTGACACATAACGGTATGTATCCACCATCACGGCTTTTTTTTTTTTTTTTTTTTTTGCTTACCCATCATATCTTTTGCCTTCTTGAAATGTTTATACCACCTTCCAAATTCCTGACATTTTGCTGCTGAGACATTTGCATAGTAAGTGCTGTTCACAATGGAAGAAATCATACTCTGTGTGAAAAGGGGAGAAGAAAAAAAATCTGTAATACAGAGCAGTACAAGTCAAAGCACAAATTATTTCAATTGTTGAAACCATTATATTTTTAGAGTTTAAGAACCATATTGCATTTTTAATCCTATCGTCCAAAGCTTTTTAAAAAACTCATTAATTGAGCATAAAACCAAACCAAGGTATATTGTAAATGGGAGCAAAAAAAAGCAGATGTACTAAGGGAAGAACAAAGTTATCGACCAAGAAATATCAGGCAATGGGATGGGCTCTGGACAGAAGACGCTAATCTTGAAAGTGCATTTTGTTCGTACTATTTCTGCTTTTAAATTTGATTGACCTTCCACATACCCACACAAGTTTACAGGCATACAAATCCTACACTGACTTAAAATATGAAAGCAATGCCCCAAGTTACCCGTGCCCGTTCCCTTTGTGCCACTTATCACAGGGCGGACCCCAGAAAATTGTAGGATGCATGTTTATCTGAATAACCTATTAGCAGGATAAAATAAGGGGGCTTATAGTAGAATAAAATATGTATGTAACAACCCAAAATGAACCCAGGCTTGCTTTTCCTAAACAGGGTACTCTAAGTGATTTGCAGAAACAGGCTTATGAAAAGCACTTATTGTCATGTCTAATTCTGTAACTGAGTATTAGCTGTAAAATAGACCAAAGGATGATAGAAAGACTTTTTTCTCAAAGGTTCTCGAGATATCAGATAGCTACAGTGAGAAATTTACCTTCTGCTCAGTTTTGACCAATTTTAAAATAGTGGAATTTACAATGCATAAAACTTTCAGTTCCAGTACATTCTTTTACAAAATCAATTAAGACTAAGCCTTGCAAAAATGAGATAATGCTTCAACTTGAAAATTATACTCAGTATATGATGTATGAACAACAAAATTAGCAAATATAATTTCAATAGAGTGAACTTTGCTACCCTTTCGATTTCTATGTGGAAAGTAGTCACTTTTAGCTTAGCTACAGGAATTGTCCAGCGTATTGAGAAAACAATGACAGTCAAGAGGACAAAGCCCTGGTTATTATGTTTCTTTACTATTCGGCATGTAACATTTAGCTATGTGCTGTTGTAAAATCAATGTATAGCATCAACCCTTTGTTACACAAACTGCAATAACCACTGGAAGAAAAAGTTGGGAATAAAAATGCAATAAATATTACTATAAGTCTTCTTTTATAAGGCTAGTTCAGCTTCTGAGTAAAAGTACCTGGATTATTGATCTTAGTGAAGTTCACTAAACCATTTTCTAACATATTACTCAGTAACAAGCTATTTGTGGAGGCTCAGAACTGCTAGAGTGAGGCAGTATTATTTATGCCAAACGTGGACACCCTCTACTCACCAGGCAGCTATTTTAATGTTTCTCTGAA
Source organism: Ibycter americanus (assembly GCA_035590275.1). Lineage (NCBI taxonomy): Eukaryota > Metazoa > Chordata > Aves > Falconiformes > Falconidae > Ibycter > Ibycter americanus. The sequence goes on along the minus strand of JAVJGI010000050.1, from coordinate 106,778,698 downwards.
TCACCAAAATTCTTACCATTCCTTGATATTAATCTGGCATTTCTGAAATTAGCTTGAAGTCTTTTGTTAGTGGTATAAAAGGAGAATGAAATCTTAATAGACTACTGCAACTCTAGCCTGAATGACCTGAACCAAGCTGAGCTGAACCCAATTTCAATTTCCAATATAACACCAGTATCATTAAAATCCAATACTTCCAAAATTATTGTTTAAGCTCTTTTACAGATTAAACCATTTTAATGGCACATGATACATAAGGCATGATTTAAAAAGTCTTGTGAATCTGAACTGGTAAATTCTGTGAATGCACAGTCACTGTATATGCAAAACCTGCAGATCTGCACGTGCAAAATGGGAAACTGCGCATGTAATGGGCCACCATCCCATATTAGCTTGTGCATATTTTATGGACGTCATATAGACTTCAAGGTGGTTTTCTCTATTCTTCTTTGCCCCTTTCAGATGCCTTCTCCTGCCCAAACAACATTAGCAAGTATGAAAACGCGTATTAATAATAATTTTAGTAAATTACCTATTATTGATGAAGATGTTTGTCTAGGATTTCCTAGTCCTCTCTTCCATGTCATTTTACAAAGAAGATACACCAATGACATGGCAGTTTGTGACTTCCCCTGCTTCTTCAGGAATAAATTTAATGCAGTTACTTTATTTTACAACCAGATAGGGAACTGGTGAGTTTAAATAACACTGCTAGGAATTTTAGCTGCTTTGACACAACGTGAACTTCAGGCTCTGATGGCTAATATTGGGGTTTTACTCCAGCTCTTCAAAGTAGATAAAATAAATCCCACAGAAATTATCAACACATTTAAAAATGAAAATTATCCTGCTTTCTTCAAGAACACTTCATGCAAACATTCAAGTGATATTACCTACGCTAAGAATCCTCATCAGGAGGAATCAATGATTTATTTACTAATTCACTGAAGGCAAAATTTTACAAGCCAGATAAAATATTACTACCTTGTTAACTCAGAAAATAACGTGACAACATTGAATTTCATTGTTTCTATGCTTTATTTATTGACATCAAACCTGCAGTCACATCAGTGCAGCGAGATGCGCTTTGCTATAGAAATTCATATAAAATTCGTATTGCTGTAGAATTCCTATATGTTTTAATGGCAATCTACATATATGAATGCCCACTATGCTTAGGGCCTAAAACTGAAGATCAGCCCTATGAGTTAGTGGTCTTCAGAGAACCACGACCTAGACTGGAGGCATATTAAAGTTTTTCTTATTTCCCGGGTCATTACAAGTGAGGAGCTCCCCATGTCTTGGCTTATACTTATCAATAATCAAAATGAAAATTATTATATTTGAAGCACATCATATTCAGGTACTACCGTACATAGGCATTCCTTATCTGTAAGGCACAGAGGCAGACGCTTTCCATGGACAAGGATGATGAATATCGATATATCATACAAATATTCAAATGCATCACATTCATCACTCATAATCTGATTTCTTTTTCACACGTCGCAAAGAAAATTGATAGAAGGCAAAAACTGGTCACAGATCTGCAGTCTTAATATATCTCCTAGAAATTTATCCTTGGAACTAAGTTGTGAGACTTCCAGATCTCAAATTTCCCTCTTCACCCCCTCTCCATCCCCACCCCCCCAACCACATCACTTGCAGTCCTGTTCTGAGAACCAGGAGATCTCATCTGAAATGGTGCCACCTTCACAGAAATCCCACTATTCTGGAATGATACCATCTGCTGCAGCCCAAGTGCTCTTTTTTTAGCCAAATAAGTTAATTATAATTAGGCATCCAACAACTGTGTGGAGGTAGGGGTAGAATTCGTTCTGAAGTTCAGCTGAGGTTCACCCAGCATAGTTTGAACCAAATCCCAGTCTCTCAGCAAGATTAAATACCAGAGATTTGAAAACCAGACACCATCATCTCTCCGAGAAGTTGGGGAACTCCCTGGGGAAATACCTTAAACCTGAACCAGAACTCTTTTCACATGCCCATCAAATAAAACCCAATAAAATGGCAGCACCTTTCACATTGCGGCAGAATCTAATGCAAGGTGCATCCTGCAAGACACGGGCAGGAGCTGAGCCTTTCGTGCCGGCTGGTTGCTGCAGCCACCACTGCAGGTGCTGCAAGGGAGGCATTTCTGAGTCATTGCCTCTAACACTGCTCTCCAACCAGGTGAAGTATTGTTCGATCATTGCTAAAAGTATACTGTTGTCCTTTTTGCAAAACAACAAAAACAATGTTAATCAGGTTAATTCAATCATCTAAACCAAAACTGTTCATGCTTTTCTGCCAAATCAACCAACCACAGCAAAATCTGTTATCAGTGATTGCTCAGCTTCCAGTCAAAAAAGCTTTTAACCCCCACAGTCCCAAAACTTCCCCTAAATAACCTTAAAATTATTTTTATATGGGCAGAATGAGGTTGTTTTCATGCCTCATGAAGGGGTAGTTGGGCTGCAGTATTTACACAGAACAAATACATGCTAACAGACTTAGCAGAGAGTAACAGACACAGCAGCTTCCTAAAACAACTCGGCTGAATTAGATATCGGGGATTCCTTTGCAAATGAAACATTTCCCTCAAAAGGAGCATTGTAACCAAAACTTATTTAGGCCTTCCAGGTTGTTTAACTAGGAAAAAAAAAATCCGAGCTTTTTTGCAACTCATTCATCGGTGTTTAAAGCTTCAAGCCTGCTCAGTGGAAGGGGCAAGGGCTGCAACAACTTATTTACACAATTATCTAAATTCGATTAAACAGCTGATGGACAAATATTAAACTGGAAAATGTATAGTCATTTTAGCTTAATGTAATCCTCTTTCTGTAAACACCCAAGATGATTTTTTTTCAACCAGAACAGTCCTGACATCTCATAAGCCTAAGGGTGAATAGCAAGAGATTGTTTTTGATAGTTATAAATATTCAAAAGACATGCAGACCATCTGCTTTCATAATACAGGTAAAGCAAGACTGAAATGGTGACTGCTGTATAAAAATGGTTCTTTTAACAAAGTCTTCCTCTCCTCGAAAACTATAAAGACAGATGTCAAAAACTGTTTACACAGGGTAATCAGGAGCGTGCAAAATGTAATATTCCTTTTATACACAGTGCTTGCTAAAGAGATTTTTTTTTTCTTTTTCTTCCCATCTGTGTGTTGCAACACATTTCTACAAGTTAAAAACATTTTTTCAAACAGAGATCTCATGAATACCCAAAAACATGCTATCTGGTTTCTGAATGCTAATTAATTTCAACTAAGGAATCTGATTTTTTTTCTGTAGGAAGGAATGCATGCTTTTGAAATGGAGTACTTCAACAATAACAGACACTGAAAACAGAACACCCCACAAGTTTAATTTTGCACTAGTTTGACACTGGCTATTTTCACAACTGTTTTACATTCAAACCCGCATCTGCTAAATCTGGCTATAAGACAGACAGCAACTATTCTCCAGCTTTTCAAATGAGATTTTATTTATGTTTTACTATTTATCAAGTTTTTCAGTATAAAGCCTTGTAACAACATAATGGTTTTGTCAAGTGGTAAGTAGAAGATACCTCATCTTCCAAGCAGAGTATGAACAGTGCTGCCCATAAACCCTACAGTCAATTTTCAGAACTGAAACACTAATCTTGACAGTAACCTTTTAATGTATTATATTAATGGCACAGAGGCGTTAAGCACCTTTTTTATAATTCTCAATAAAATGAACATTTACTGAACAATCTGTCAAACTACTGGCTCCATTTTTTAAAGCCAAACTTTTAAGGCTCTATTCTATTTTCTCTTTCATAAATCCTCCACTTTACATCCCTAGACATCAACAGGGTAGCATGTTCAAATGCTGCAACCCTTAAGGAAAAGAAGAAAAAAAACCATGAGAGACAAGCTACGAGGCTTTTGTCCCTAGACCTAGTTTGAATAGTGATAATGTTGCAGAAGATAACAG
>JAVJGI010000050.1:106752218-106774702 GCA_035590275.1 Ibycter americanus | reverse complement strand
CATCTTTTCATAAAGGACAGAGGAACTTTGTTTCCCCGATCCTAGCCACTATCACTGGCTTTTGTTTGCGTGGAAATCACAAGCATCAGTTTTAATACTAGCTGAACACTTAGAGGCGCTTATTTCTCAGGAGGCTCTACGTTAACATTTTTCAAATGAGAAGGGAACATTCAAACCTCAACCGGATAACACAAGATTATCCCCAAATCAAAAGATTGTAGCCTGCCTGAGCCTACGCCAGCCCACGTACTGCAAAAACCCAACCAGGGCAAAACGTTGTTCCTAGTGTTCTGGTATGGCACAGAATTATCATCTGCCACTCCAAATAAAAGCAGACCAAACATACCCAGACACTAGCTGTTTTTTGGACAGGGAATCATGAAATCGACGGTTTAATTGAGTATGAAGAATTATGTTAAATTCCTTGGTCTATTACCTTGAACTATAGCAAGTAATGCAATGGAATTTGTTGTCATATGCCCTATAAACATGTAGGATAAAGGAAAAACCCACAGAGGGACAGAGAAGAAGAAAACTTTTTTTTTATGCCTTTGGCGTTGCACTTGGATGGTTATCTGACCTCCATACTGCTGCCAGAGTCAGGCAAAGTAAGGATCTGCATGGCAAACGCTGGTCATGTAAGTTAAAATCACCTAAAGGCAGATTTGAAATGATGGCACAAGCTTTTCTTCCAATATATGAGCATGTCTTTCCTCCTTTCTCCTAACCTTGTAAAGCCTAAATTATCTCCTCCTCCTTTTCTGCCTTATGTTGTCTTTAAGTATTATAAATGTATGTATTAACATAAACAAAGCTACATTGAATGTAATGAGGGAAGATATAAAACAAAAAGAACCCCAATAACATATACATCTATGAACATTTACTTATATTCATATAGAAATATACCCACATGCAAGAAGATTTTGAAAACCAGAAATGAGGATTCAGCATCTGAAGGAACTGATTCTTGCACTGATTATTTTTACCATTTTGTAATGTAAATTCCCAGTTGCTGCATGACAGAGCAGCATTCTCCCAATGTTTTCCGAGCATCTCCCACTGACAGATATAAATAAAGCTCAAATAAGCTGCTTCCCAAGATACTAGTCTTATATCTACAAAGGTTAAAAGCCTAAAAGAGAGAAAGATAGGTAGGAGGGAAATGTTAATACAGATTTGAAGAACTTCATAACTGCTTTACAAGCTTTATGGCACAGTGCCTTAGACTTAAAAAAAAAAAAAAAAAAAAAGAAAAAAAAAGAAAAAGAAGTCACAACCTCAAACTATGTAAGGTAAGGACACATAACACATTTTTGTCTTCATTGTCAGGTGTCCGACATGGATCTTTTTAAGAATCCTGATTTTTATTGCACGCTATTTGTAAATGGCAGGTACTTAGTACCAAAAGTCCTGGCTAAACCCTTCCTAAAATCAATGTGGAAGAAATATAAAATGCAAAATAATCAGTATTTAGTAAGGTAATTCTTGGTTTACTTCATGGAATTAAAATGGTCCTATATTTTGAGGGGTGAATTACTACACTCTTAAGATTTTGATTCTGCAAGTACCTTTGCCAGAAGAGCTCCGAAACCCTAGAGCTCCATCGGTAAGGAAAGCACTATACATTTCAGCAGGAATCTGCGTGAAAAAAACTTGTGAAGTAGATTGCTTTGAACTGCTCTTTTAGCTTGAATTAGGAGTGCACGTTTTCAAGGGCTCTCCCCATTGCTCCCACTTTGGTGTCCATCACAAAGCTATCTCGGGGCGTACAGGCAGAATTTCTGCTGGATGAAGCCAAACCGAGAAGCTGTGCTCCAACCGTGGCTGGACTTCAAGTCCACAGGGTAAGTTCCATCTCTCCCTCTCACTGCCATAACGTGGAGACAGGGTCCTCAGCCCCTTGTCAGGCTGCTGCTGTTCCTACAGTAGGCAATGCCACCTGAAGCCTGCGCACCTACATTCACTTCCTTCTCCTTAGGACGCAGGGAATGAGAGTATGGGAAACTGGAGCCCAGGAGGACAATCCAGATCATGCGCAATGGACATGTACAGGGCAAACCAGCATTTCTTGTACAGGAAAAAAGGCTGGGACAGGTGGGGCCTTGGAGATCTCACACACTGATCTGGTGAAAATCCGGAGTAAGAGGTACTTCAGCCTTCCTCTCGGGTGGACTGCTTTTATTTCCAACCACTCTGTTCCAGCCAGGTCGGAGTGCTTCTGACTTGTTTCCTATCTGGAAACGCTAATCCTAATGCACGTGCTTCCAAATGCTATCCTAATGCAAATGTTGTGTGTGATAGGGGACGTTTTAGATCTATTAATGCATTACATTCAGCTGTAGGCACAGAAACCTCTTCCAAAAAAATGAAGTATATACATTCTGCTGATGGAGATGTTGATAATTGTTCTATCTTTAACCAGCCGCAAAGGTTGTTTTAACTACAGTTTCTTTTAAAGACTCTTCAAAATTGCTTAGCATTATCCACCACGTTAAAGAAGACTTCCTTGCTGGGAAATAGGACATGATTTTCAGCAAGTCTCTTCTCGGATTCCACTGTTCTGCTAGGCAAAGCATCAGATGTCTGGCATGAAGTTGAGCCCTAAGGCACAATGTCCAGACAAGAAGTCATCAGACTCAGTAGCACTAACAGTTGTCTTGCAGAATTTCTTTTGGCGTTTAGGATAAGCCTTTTCTTTGATCTCTTTTCCTTTTTCTACAGAAGTTTTTGCAGATTTTTAAAGCCAAAAGGGACCATTTTGAGCATCTGTTTGGACTCTCTATAAAAGAGACCCTAGAAACTTATCTAGGAATTTCTAAATTCGGCCAAGTTACCTGTGGCTGAGCTAGAGCAAACATCTGATATTGATCTGAAGATTTCTTGTGTTGGATCTTTCACCGCATCCCATGGTAATCTCTTTCACTAGATATGTACCTTTTTTTTTTTTTTAATATATGATTAGCTTTTAGTTTGAACTTCATTGATTTCCGCTCCTAGACAGTGCATCTCTCATGCCTCTGATTGCTTGCTTAAATACCCCTCTAGTGCCAAATGTAACATCCCTTGCCTATCCTTTGTTTAAATGGTTAAGCGTCAGATTTATTGTTTCAGGCCATGTGCCTCTTTATGAGCCACCTGTACATCTGATTATTCTTAACCACATAGACCCAAATGCTATAAGGATATTTACGCTGCTAAAAGCACACAAACAAACTACATTCTGTCCTGAGAAAAATGTAAAAATTTGTCAGGAGAAAAGTGAGTTACACTATGAAATTTGCTATGGATTCTTAACTTCTGCTAAGTAAAATCATATGAAAGTGACATTTTAAGCAGCTATGTTAGCCAAGATACTAGTTTCACCTCTGTGTTGCTGCCTTTCACTGACAAGAGTTTGTCAAAAGTATAGATGCTCTGAAGAATTCATAAAAAGATGCAAGACTCAATGAAATTATCTCAAAATAGAAGTGTTCCCACTAGCTTTCCATGTGGAATACGCACAGGCACTTTCAGGGTCTATTTATTAAATTTTTTTCTTAGTTACCCCTTATATTGAAATATATAAATCTAAAAAATGTAGCTAGATTAGGTTTAGCACACAAAGCTCCTTCTTACAAAAAGTGCAGAATAAGGAACACAGCTTTAAGAGCTTGGGAACATACTAGCTGGCAAGTATATTTTTGTGGGATTTTATTGTGATACATATATATGTGTGTGTGTACACACAAACCCCCCACAATTCTGAAAGAGTCTAGATATACTGATTCAAATACAAACACACTACATAAACTTAGGGAACTGAAATCCCCTCCCCAACTCTAGAAAGGTCATTGACACTTATGCCCTTCGCATGTGCTTCAGTTTTTCATCACCATGAAACCCATCCTTCTCCATGAGTTTACTAAAAAGTATCAAATCCTTCGGAAAGGTGGCACAGCCAGGCACAGGTTATGCTTTAGTGCAGTTTTCCCCCTCTTCTGGCACAAGCTTACAAAAGAACTGCAACTCTCAGTGTAGGAAGTCTTAGTACTTAAAAAATAAAAATAATTAAGAGACAGGTGTATATGAGGAGAACCTTTCATCTGTTCCCACCCCTGGGGAACAGAACTTTCCCTTTTGACTAATTTTGTTCCATGGCTTGAAGTAAGGCAGGTCTGAGGTTGCTGCTGTCCTGAAAAACCTGTCCTCTGATCACTGCTGCAAGGCACCAGGGAAATCTGATACTATTTGTACTGTTCTTAAAGAAGTGTCCAAGGAAAGAGAGACAAAGCTCACCCTCACCTTCAGTTCTCTTACCACGTTTCTTGGAAATAAAAAGGAAGAATCCAATTATTAATTAAAAAAGCAAAAAAAAAGCATTGGGGAGGGAACAAGCTCTGAGAGTTTTGCTCAGAGCCTGTTTAAAAAACACATCTCCCTTCTAAGTTATGATTAGAGTGAAGACATGCAATGAATCTGGTCTGACAAGGTGAGGGTTGCTCGTCTCTTAGTATTGCCTCTCAATAAGCGGGTCCTGCTTTGCTTTCATTCCTGTCAGGTAAAAAAGTATTACCAAGTAATTTTCTCCCGACGCATCTTTAAGCCTACACCCTTGCGTCCCCTAACACAGGCATACCTCAGCTTTAAGTCTGCTGACAGTGACGCTACAGCACCTACGGAATTTGCTCAGCTTTTGGGTAGGTTTTATAACCACACTGATCTCTGTGCCTCCCACCACTGCTAGCAATATCTGAAGCAGTCAGGGAAGGTCTCTGCAAACCAGTCGCAGCAGTGATTAAGATGTAGACATACGTATCTCCTCGCCCTTTAAATAGAAGGCTTAATTGGCGATGTGGATAGCAGCTTCCTAATGGACAGAAATTAAACTCCATTTAATTCCTGAGCAGACACTTCCAATGCACAAGGTTTACCACACATTTGGAGCGCGGAGGGAGGGGGGAAGGAAGGAGCTGCACGCACAACTCTCTCTACCTCTGACAATCACTGAGGAAAAGCAACATGAGGACCAGAATGGCATAAGTGTGGCAGGTGTGAATTGACCTGCACTGGCAAAGCTGTGAGCTGGGAAACTTGCAAATCACATGATTGTGCAATACTTGGCTCCAGTCAGTGCTATCATGTTCTTTATAAAAGAAAAAAAAAAAAAAAAAAATAATCTTAAAGACATGTACATCAAGTTAAGGGATTAACTGTCAAGTGACATTACTGAAACAGAGACAATATATTTCTTTATTGTTAATGAAATTCAGTTAAAAGTGAAGGAAGTGATAAAGAAAGTACTGTTTTGTAATGCATTTTACATAAGAACGTAATATAGAAAGGGAAGTGCAATTAAATCTTAATGTGGACTTTTTTATTTTTAGTTTATCATCTGGTTTACATTTTGAGCCCCTTTGCAGCAGTAAATTATGCTGGCATTTCGTAGGGAATAACTGCCATGTTAATTTAGTTTAATAAAATAACTGACAGAAAAGGGGAAAAAGAAGCAAGAAGAGACAGTACCCCCCCCACACACACACGCACTCCTTATCTTTAGCTAAGTATTCAAATGCTTTCTCTATGAATTGTCCGTGGTCCAACTCCAGCACCATGTAATAATACAATACATTACAACACAGTACAATACAATCTTGGGTTTCTGTAGCGCCCTTCATGCAAGCATCCCAGGGTGCTTTACAATCATTATGAGTTAAAATTAAAACTGAAGCACATACAATTCCTAATAGAATCATTTTAAAAATGCTAAACAGAACAAATAACTTTTAAGTCTAGATTTAAAAGTCCCAACAGCCAGAGCTTTCCTTACTTCAATTGGCAATGAGTTCCAAAGCTAGGGAGCAAAGCGACTAAAGGCTCTCTCATGTTATGTTAAAGGATCTCTCATGTTGTTTATACTTGTGCAGTACTCTACAGCCAACAATTTGCCCATAAGAAGAAAAAAAAAAAAAAAAAGACTTATTCGCAATCTTGCTTTAAAGGACGCTGGAGGAGTGGCTTGTTAACCCTCTAATAAAGTTATGGGGGAAAAGAAAAAAAAAAATCAGTGTTCGCACTTGGCCATGACTGCGTTAAGAAGTATGCGAGAAACATGAATGAATGAATACAGAATTTTGTAGCAGTGCATTACTTGACTGTCTCTTAACCCACTAAAAGTAAAAATTTAAAAAAAAAAGCACATGGTCTTATATATATAAAAATATATATATAGAAAGCAGATCATCATCACAAAAATTTAAAAAGTGAGTTATTCTACAGATCATTCTCAGGACCACTGAGTGAAAACCAAAGTCAAGTAGGGCTCAGTTATACAACACGTGCACATTTTAGAAGGAAAATGTATCAGAAGAAAATGTGCCCTGTTCCTTTTTTGTTCCGTCACTTCCCTAAAACTTGAAGTCCATATGACGCAGATAATCATTCACATGACACAGTTCTCAAAATTGCTGAGATACAACCCCAAGTGGTTAGCACACAAAGTGGGGAGCACAGTTCCAAAAATGTTATTCCCTTAGAAACGCATGAATTTTGTACTTTGTTCACAGGACAGCCTGGCAGAAGACAGCTACTTATATCTTCGTACAGCTGACTTCAGGAGTGTAAAAGAAGAAAAAAGAAAAAAAAAAATCACCCCTAGCACAACCCCTCTATTGGACTCCTCACTTTTTCAGAAGCAGAAGCAAGACCTCATGCAGCGCAGATACTAAGGGACACACTGACGCCTTACAGAGTACTCTGAAGTCAGAAACTGCATTTATTTGAGAAACAAGGTACATTCCCCTCCTCCCCACGATAAGTCCAGGTCCCATAACTGGGGCACCCTCATTATAGTTAATTCTAATGAAGAGGCAGAAGAAAATAGCTGTTTTTTCTCCTTTAACAGGGTGCTGCCCAGATAAAACAGCTGTAGGTAGACAGATACAGCTTTAACACTGAGAGTGTTTAGATGCATCTAAAGAACATAAATCATTGATCAAAAGATCAAGCGATTGAAAGGCTGAGTATCCTGCCAATGTCCTCACACCGCTCTACCAACACGTGTATTTCATCTTCCCCATCCCATCGGCAATAGGCTCGGTACTGCCCATTCTATCAGGATGACTAAAAATCATGGGCACAAATTTTAATAGTTAATCAAAAATGTTTTACAAATCCAGATACCATGTCAGCTTGAAGAGACATCAGAGTGAATCCTCTTGAGCAGCTGAGGGGTGGGTTGAAAGGCCCTACCTGCCAAAACCTGAGCCCGGGCCCTCAAGGATTTACTTCCCTGAAATAATTAATGACATCTTTAAAATCTGAAGTACAGTAACTTCTAAAGTAGAAAAGGAGCTGCATTCCTTGCTCAGGTTATTAATTATTGGGGGAGGGGAGGAGGCGGAGAGAAGGAGAGAAGAGAATGACAAGCAACAAAGAAATCCCAGGGACTTGATCTCAGGTCTGGGCAGGTAAAGTTGAAAGGGGAGGGGCAAAAAACACCTTTCAGTTTTGTAAAGCATCAATTAAAAATTGCTTATAAAAAGCATGTATTTTGGCAACTCTTAATAGCTCATTCCTTGGTTATGTATAGGTCTGGAAATTTTAATTTCAGCAAATGCAACTTTTTTGGTTTGGGTTTTGAAGGGGGGGGTGTCAGCAGAGCAGCGAGGAAGCGCGAGCGCGTTTCTGTTGCGCTGCTTATTTGCTGTGACGGCCAGGTGCCTTCGGATCAGGTGAACTGAGAAACACTGATGTTCCGAGCAGGCTTTCTGTCTGGCGTCTCTGCCAGATCACATAAAGTCTGCACAACGTCTGCATAAAACAGCACGCAAACTCAGGGCAGGTTATCTGAAGAAAAAGGAAAGTATATGATCCATAGTGTGCCCATGTCAGATGCAGGCAATTATTCACTACAGCACAGAAGTTTGATCAAAATGCAGTCAGGATGGCTATATTTATCACAAGTGCAAAACTATTCAGACTTTGGTATCATACCAGCACTTGTTTCTGTGTGTGCATAAGTCTCATGGAATGCAAGCGTATATCCCTCTAACTGAAAAAACACCATTCCCTCATCATCAAGAGCAAAATTATGTAAAAGACATTACAGACACGGGGGGGTGGGGGGTGCACACAAATATCTTCAAAAAAATTTAAAACAATAATGCAATATCTGTAAATGACTGTGTCTGTAAGCATCACATCCTTTGGATATATTCCATAGAAATATTGCACGTCTCCTACAAAATATTTTAAAAAATAATAAATCATGAGATTTAAGATTCTACTATACATCAAGGCCTGGAATTTCTCGTCGGTAACGCACTGATTACTGGTTGCCCTGAGAGTCAGGCTAGATACAAGCAGTTTCAAAGTATGAGCAAAGGAAAAAAAACCTCCAAAACCCACAAACAACAAGAAGAAAAAAAACACAGCAAAAAAACCACCTTGGCATTCCAGGATACTATGAGAGAAGCAAAAGGATGCCTTGCTTCAAAAGTGCTTTTGCAGTGTTTTGATAAAGTGCCTGTTTGTGAATACTAACAACAATCGTTTAGCGAATCTTTTTGTAGAAAAAAAAAAAAATCAGGTGAGATAATACTAGTAGAAAAGTCAATGTCATTTGATCACTTTTCAAAGCAGTGCCCAGATACTAATTAATCTGTATGATCTCTTTCTTGGTAGGTGACTTGTTATCTTCCTTTCAAGAAAAAAGGTTACAGGAACTCAAGATAAGGGGTACATCTAAATGTTCAAAAGCACACAGTGAGTTTGCTCCAGAATTATCAAAAGAATTTCCAGCCTTTTCTCAGGCCAATAGCCCATGTTGCTCTCCTCTCCCTCATAAAAGCTTATCTAACTATATATATACAGAGAGAGAGAGAGAGAGAGAATAATACAATAGGGACAAAACAAAACAAAAAAAACCCTATTAATATCAGCATAAATACAGTCTGTAGTATTTCAGTTATTTCAACTGTGGAAGTAATAAGAGACTTCTGCGCTAAAAAAGAGAACAGAGCAAAACTGTGAATGTGAAGTATGAAAATCCTAGGACTAAAGCAGAGTAGAGAGATGGAAGAACTAACATTAAACAAATAAATGCAACAGGCCAGCCTGCCTGCCTGATCACTTTAGAGCAGCTCCCAACAGACTGGAGTAGAGTAGAGCTTCCGTGCAAGGGGCTGGAAATAAGCATTGATGGTAGAACAATTTCTTTACAACCCTTTAGAGACTGAAGAGCCAAAACAGGAGGGAAATGAGATCTAGGCCACTCGCAAGATGCACCAATTTAATGGAATGCACAAGATGGCCCAAAATTGAGCCTTAGATTAAATTCCAAGTTGCCTTCCCCATCAAAAGAGGTCTGGAGAGGAAGCAGAAATGAAGCAAGCCATGCGTATCAAATGCGAAAAGTCTTTCACCTGGCATCTGCGTATGCTGCTAGTCTCTAGCAATAAAATCTGCAAACCCAACGTAAAGCATGAAAATACATATTGCAGTGCATAATTCAGAACAGGCTTGGCTTTTCCATGCGAAGTTTGCAGCGTCCTTTTACCTTGCCTGCTTGATAGCAAAAATGTGAGACACAACCTCTAGACAGATGCCTGCAATTCCATGGCAATTCAGAGCCATGCATTTGATCTGGTCTGTGCCAGGCACTCCAAGTCATGTCAACAGGGATTCCCCGTGATGCAGGCTCATACACTGAGCAATAAACCTGGCCTTCAGGGGTGGCCACAGAAGTCACAGAGCGAGGCAATTACAGGAGCTTCAGAAGAGACCATGTATTCAACTCTCCTAATGAAAGCAAAATCACTGTGGTGTTTTATCAAGGCAGGCACGAAGACTTCATACCTGTACACTTCCAAGGTTTTAGTTGGACAAGAAAGCAAATGGCAAAAAAATTATAACAAAAAAAAAGAAAAAACCCACTCCAGTAGATGATGCTGTTAAGTTTTCCAGACTCTATAATTAAGACAAACTGGATCTCAAAGTTTGTTTGCTCACATATTTTCAAGGTATTAAATATATCCGCACTATAAAAATAGTTTGCTTGGGGTTTTTTTGCAGTACATAGAATATCAGTATTCTGAATAAACATGAGTAATTTTTTTAATACACAAAATGCAAGATTAATTATGAAAATACAGTAAATTCTAAGGATGATGATTCTCAGTTTGCCGTGCTTAGACGGGGCTTCAGAGACACCATGCATTGAGCACAGCAACTTGAACACTTTACAACAAATCCTTCTGTACCTACACTAAATAGAGTACTGCTAACGACAGTGACAGAAAACGATAACTACTCTCATTTCCAATTTGAGTCATCTCATCATGTGGTTAATAAATTATATCCATAACAGTGTTAATAAGTTATGGTACGGTGTCATTGCATTAGTTTGCATTCGTGATGAAGCACTTCATATGGCATTACCTATGCCCATGGAAGTACATAACATGAGACACCACTTTTCTGCTCTCAGAAGACTCTCCCATGCTGGCATTTTGATGGACCTTCTAAGGAAACATTGCCTCCTAACCTCTGCCTTGCTCTTACTTCTCACCTTTGTTGCTGCAGCATGCCACTGCGGGGCAATTCACAAACTTTAATATATTTAATAGAACACAGACACTCTTAAATCAGTGTCCCTTCCATAGGAGACATATACAATGAGTTATTAGGCAAATATGGGAAGCACTTAGATCAATTTAGTCATGTGAAAAGGACACAGAGTCAGATCAACGCATCCTCCCTCAAGCTCCTGGAGGGAAATGGGAAGATTTAGACGGATGGGCTCTCGATCAACCGCTGTAACAGCTTGTTCTTCCAAAAGTTAAGAATAAATAAATGTATTTTAAGCTTAATGTGATTTGGTCTTTAAAGAAAGAAGAAAAGCAGAAGCTATTTACATTCTTGCAACCCAACTACTGCAGTGCCAGTGAAGATAGAGATGACAAAAGTAATAAGCATGCTTTTAATAACGGAAAGAAGCTCACAGCTTTAAGTATATTCTTTTACAAATAAAGAAGTGCAAAACAATAAATAAACAGCCGCAAATGAGAGTTCTGTAATCTGGGGTTTTGGTCATCTCAAGTGCTAACTTCAAGAGCTGTTATTAGGCAAGATGCTTTCTGTCCATTAAAATTATTATATAAAGATTCAGTATAGTTTAAAAACAACTTTTTAAAAGAGTGTAATTATTGAATTGTCTCCAGTACCATAATACTGTTTCTAGTGAAGTATTCCTTTTAAAAACTTTTTTTCTGCTTTACCATTGCATCATCTACACATATACAGAAGCTGCTACATGAAACACGATGTCCAAATAGAAATGAAATATCCAATCCCAAAAGAATTTACTTGCTTTCTATCAGTATCAAGTAAAAAACAGCACTATTAGATTACAATGGAGAAAAATCCCCAATTACTTGCAGCCTCCATAAACCAGCAGTGCAAAATCTCACATGCTTTTATAGTAGGTACATACAAGATAACTTTGCAGACCTATTACTGGAATGGTTTGCAACCAGTGAAGATAATTTTGATTATTTCCACTTCAAAACTTCCTATATTGGAGCCACATCACTGAAAACAGTCTAACCATAAGGGGAAAAAAAAGTGATGGGAAAACAACCTGCTAATATATCCACTGGAAAGACAGACAAAGAGAGTAGTCCTCTATAGATTAACTGAAGTCTTTCAGAGACAAAGACTCCAATATTCTGAGCAAAAGAAATAAAATCCTTATAAAAATACCATGACTTTCTTAATTTCCTTTTTCCCCTCCCTGCCACAACTAGCATAATTTATTTGTATACTGGATTTGTCTCCACTGCACCACAACAAAATGCATTTTAAAATTTAAAAGGTAAAAATAAATATGATGTTCCCACCACAGCCATCATTGGACACAGTACTGCGTAGAAAAACAAGTTGCGCCTTCACAGTTATTTCAAAAAAGAATGACAAAAAGCATGTCAAAAAAGAACAATAAAACTAGGGCTTGAGGAAAGCATCAGTTCAATTTTTAGCAATGCATAAATTGATGTTTCATTTTTGTTTAGGTATATTTTGATTAGAACTAATAAATGACTGATTTTCCTTTGGTTGTTTGCAACAACAACACATCATCCAAAGAGCTTTATTCTTTATTCCCTGCTCATATAGCATGCCGAAGACTGTCTCATTTTATGAATTAGCATTTAAAACTACTGTAGGTTATCTAACAAGCATTCAGACTCAATAGTACTTTTGACAGCAGTAAGTAAAGAGCCTTTTAACATCTTGAACACATGTGCTTGAAAAAAGTAGTTGCATCAAAGCAGTTCAAAGACTGAAGACAAAAACCAGTTAAAATCCAGTTTGCTGTGAGACAATTTTAGTGTGGTGTAAACAACCTTTCACGACTCCCCATGGGAAACATTGTAAGACTACGTTCAAAATGAATCAGGCATATTTATAAAGATCACGAAGTGGTCAAATGAATTTGCATTTTTGGCAGATTCACTCCACGGGTACTACTTGCTACAGTCTGTAGAAATCTCAAATCTCACATCAGCGTTGCCTATAGTGCTTTATTATTTATTACATGTTATGCTAAGTACCTGTGAAAGGGGACATTCCTTGGCCAATGAACTCTGGTTCATATCCTTCAGTAAGTCCTTCAGAGCATTTCTTACTGTTGTGTGAGACCATTGTTCAGGAGGCAAGTCTTCTAGTTTAGGGCAACTATTTGAAACACAGATTAGAAAAGGGATTATTACAAGATTGCATCCTGCTGCAGAACATTCCTTTAAGACAGACAGATTTCATTTTGCGCATCAAGCAGATGCATCTGGAGATTGCTCTCGGTCTCCTGATTGTTCCGATTAGTTAATTACTTTATACAACACATCTGCTGTATTGATGCATGAATTATACATCAGCTGCATGTGGCGACTATTTTTTCATGTTACTTCTACCTTCCTGCTCTGATGCGCTTGGTAAAACAATTTAAGGTGTAATGCTTTCTCACGACTGATCATGAAAAGCATTAATATATTAACCATTTTTTTCTTTTTTGTTACCATGAAATTTAAGAACCTAGACGGCAACAATAAGTGTGAGCAAGTCATTCTTTTACAAAACGCACACAGATGGTACTGTTCATGATATGCAAAAATATTTTTCTCTTAAGTAAACTTTATGTAAAATGCCTTCTTGTAATGCATCATTTAATTGACTAAAATGCAATATAGTTTTAATGAGATATCCAAAGAAAATCTATGTATCAGAGCTATAAAAGTTTTCTGCAATAGTATACTGTAAGTTAAAGAAGAATTAGAGTAACTAAAAAGGAATTTAGGTAAGCCTTTGTACTTTGAGCAGAGAGCACAGTGGGAATTAAATACAAGCAATATTAACAGTAAGAGCAGACAAGTAACAGTTCACGTCCCAGAACTGGTATGCAGCTTACCTGTGTAACTGGATTTTCAGTGTGACCACATGATACACATCTTGCAGCATGTCTGCTACTGTAGCATCAGGGGCATCTGTCACATAGGAGAGCGGAACTGGATTCCACTTCCCAACCTGGATAAGCCCTGGGGGATTTTTGTTTTTTGACGGGAGGGGGAGTGGGCCAGAAAGACAGGAAAAATTGAAAAAAAGTAATTTACCTGTTAATTCCTAGGGGCAAAAGAAATCTCTGATTTTAACAAGATCACCACCTTTGTTTCTAGCCTCTTAAATCTGGCAAAACAAAAGACCACCACCACCCAAAACCCCCACCCACCCACTACCAAGGATATGTGTTATCTATATTATGAAATTATACAAATGCATTACAGTAGAGATTTTTTTTTAATATGTATATAAGTGTATTTTCCTAAGTTCCCATGAATTCAATAGGACATGATATAATAGTTAGCATTCCTCTTAATAAATTAGAAAGGATTTTGCAATGCAAGGTCTGAGTACAATAAAAAAACCCCACAACTTTGCAGTCAATAAAATCATCAGGAACAAAATAAAAGAAACAGAGCTGGATATTCAGTCATAAATGCAAGTTGACTCTCAACAGTCCATCTGCTCAAATATGCTTTACACTTCCTTGTGGATCCTCAGTGGAGCAGATTATTAAGGTCAATAAGCATACTAATGATTCAGTTGAAGTCTTTTTTTTTTTCTTTAAACAAAAACACACACAAAAAAAAACCTACCAAAAAAAAAACCACCCAACCAAAGAAAAAGAATTTACCTCCACATTCCCCACGAACAAAACGTGTACTAACTAAACAAAATACATTAAGGAAAAAAGAAATCAGAGATAGAATCTGCAAGAAGTTTAAGAAGTAAAACCTGCATCACATTCCTGAAGGAAATCCTGCCCCTCCCCCAAGACCGCACAAAAAAACCCATAATTCATCGTACAATTTCGTAATCTTATTTACCTTTTGCTTGGGCAGCAGAGCTGTGAGAATATCCAAGTGATAGCAATGCCATTTCAATCAGTTGGTTGAAAAGCATATCCTTCCTCACCAACACAAATTCTGCATGCTCCTCCTTTGAATCATATTCAATGGCATTTTCATAATGTTCCACTACACAGAAAACTGGAAGCATACTTCCTATTAAAAAAAATTAAATTTAACGTATTAAACTTGAGTTATAGTAGAGTAGGTGGGTCTATACAGCATTATGTAAATAAAACCTGTACGAACAGGCAGAGGAGGCATCAAGAATCATCACAAATATTTGATAAACGTATTCCCTGAGTCCTTTCCCCTCACCCTCCCCAAAAAAGAGAAAGTTCTACAAAACATACATCTCTGAAAAGCAGAAATGCCAATTTATCTCGCTTGATCAGATACAGATTTAAAGAATTACCTTCTATAGAAATAACAAGGTTGACTGAAGAGAAGTTGATTCTCTCTGTCCTGCCTGATTTGTTGTGAGTAGCAGGCAGCATGAGAACCTAAATACATACTGCAGATGTCTTCACTGTAAGCCATTTTAGTACCAGCTACATAATTTTGTGCGTTAACATTAAAACTTTCTTAGCCCTGCCAAAAATATTTAATTGCCTTCAACATCAACAACAAATCACCTTGTGTGTTATACATTCGCTCTGAAAAGAGTACACAAGGAAACAAGGCAAAAGTTAACACTAATTCGTGCTTCATTCACTGAGTGCACTTGAGCACTACTTTCACTCGCATCTTTAAGAATCAAATCATGATTTCAATGCCATTTTAAGAAGTGTACCTGCAGTTCACGCTTTTTTTTGTTGTTGTTGCTGCTGTTGTTGCCTCCTGCCCTTTACATTCCACATTTCTGGTATCCACTGCTATTTTAGTATGCCTGAAAGTAATTACTAATTTCCAGTTTTGTAGCATCACACGACAAATCCTTCCCTATGTTGCACAGAATATTAAGCAAATAACCTTTTTCCTTTCCTTTTGCCTTTTTTTTTTTCTTTTCATTTTTTTCCCCCTCCCTCTTGACAACAGACAGAGAAGTAACAAATGACCCAAGCTGTTTTAGGGACAAAGTCTCTCCCGGCAATCAGATTCCTAGACCTTGTGAAAATCCCTCCCAGCCTCCCAGCCAGACACAGATGACACGATGACCTCGGACCCGTCGTTTTAGGCCCCGGTCCTGTCCCACTGTCTCCAGCGGAGCAGGTTAGGATCTCTTAATGGCAGAAAGCAAAAGGGTTAAAAGCAGATGTACAGAACTGTCTTATGGCAGCCTGCCAGAGGGGTATCATCTTTAGCATAAATGATGACAAGGGTTATTTTAACAGGGCACCCAGGAACTCCAATTAGTCCTACAATGTTAATGCCTCTATAACCACTGCCCTCTAGACTTACAGAAACCTCCTAACCTGCTAAGGTGCGCCAGACATGCTGTAGTCCAGAAAGAAGATTTACTCTTGACAACAGATAAATGCTTTAAGACTGAGACTGTTGACTTGTGCTCTAATGTGCAGCAAAAAATCACGATAAAAAAAGATACCTCTTAAGCACGTATATTTAAACTACATCTGTTCACCAGAGAGTCAATCCCTGGCAAACAAACCCCTTCAGGCTTGCTTGGAAAAGCTCACAAACTCACTCCAGTTTGCCCAATAGGCTCAGCATGAAAGACAAGACTAAAAGCTTGCCAATATTTATGTAGTGCAGGAAGGAGGGTTTTTTTGTTTTTTGGTTTTTTTTTTGTCCTGTTTTTTCAAAATCTAAGTGAGACTGGTCAGGAAGGGAGAGGAGACCAAAGCAAAAGCAGTACATGCAAATTGGTGATTTCTTCATTGGCTTTAATTAAGCTGTGGAGAGCTTTCTAAAGCACACGTACACTTCATCTGCAAAAAGGTGGTGCGGGGTTTTTTTTCCCCCGCTCTTCCAGGCTCTCGCAATTGATGTTTGACTTACTACTGTCTGACTCAGAGTAAGGGCTCAAAATTCTTAAGTAGTTTCACATTAATACCTGAAGATGAAGTGTAAACAAAGCTTCATTTTAACAAACAGTGCAGATACACTCAAAAACAGCTAAAGCATATTTGTTTTTCCCCTTATCAGTTCCTACAAATTAAGCCATGATCAGACACAAAGCTAGCAACGCACAGGTACTCAGCTGCATATCAGCACACTTTTTGCCAGGGACACAGTCTCTTGAGTTGCAGCATTCTGGAAAATGTGGTACCTTAAACAACACAGGAGAACCTCCTGGCCAAACTGTGATGTACAGCGTAGATTATCAGAGGTGGATCCTGGTAGTGTGACACAGGTATCATCTGACTACAAATCAAGCCACTAAATCTTTTAGCAAACTGTCACTAGTGTCCTTCTGTTAATGTGAAAAATGTTATACAGGAGAGCACAATCTCAGCTGGCTGATCACTCCTGCTAGTACTTGGCAAGACCTCCAAGTGCAGCAACTTCATAACCTTCTAGTATTAAAGGGGAGAGCATTGGTCAGTGCTTGCTGCTAAAAATACAGCATGATTTAAACCTGAAGGCAGTGTTAGAGCTTTTGCTGAAGGTTTATGAGTCTGTGTAAACAGCACGTCTGCCATAAGGAGCAGTGAAGTCTGTAGAATCCTTGTCTAAAACTGTCCTGGCATTAAAGTTTGCTGTGCAAATATCACATAATACCAGAGACAGCTGAAATCTCCTATTTAGGAATTTATGGAACTTATATGTTTGCAGGCGTCAGAAAGTCCTTTTTATATAGCCCCACTGCTTCACTGTACAATGTTAATGCACTCTGCTTGAAAAGCCGTAATAAATTATATTTTTAATGCTCTTACCCTGGCTTTCTTAAGATGCATACATTCTTGGCAAACAATCAATAAATAGGGTAATCATGAGCAGAGGCCAAAGAATTTGCTGAAGTGCTGTTTTTCCATTTTTAATAGATAAAGATCTAACAATACGGACTGCTGTGTCTGTTCATTTCAGGATCAATATATTCTTTGTTTTCGCCAAACCGAGGAAAAAATAAATGATTGTACGATAAATGTTATGCATCAGACACAATGAAATTCCTCTGCCTTCTAACTTTGTGCATTTAATAGTCTTGGTTGCATTTTGCACTTTGCTTAGCAAATGCAAGAAAAATCTGGACTATAAACATACACCGATTATACTAAGGAAAGTAGAGGCTGTTTTAAAACAAATGCCAAATTACATGCAGCGTATTTTGATTTAAATTAGCAAGACTGAAGGACATGGTCAAAAAGACTTACACATTTTGAGAAGCAAAATTTATAGATAATCGTCCATTAAAAGTATTTTCAGTGCAAACAAAAGCCATCCATATATAAACATCAACGATTCTAAATGTGCCTTTTCCTTGTGTAAATGTCTAATTACAGCAAACCAGCCACTGAAAAATATGACACCCAAGTTGTTCATTGTTCAATAATGAATTGTACTTAAGAAAATAAACTGCGAAGATTGACATCATAAATGACTTTTCCAATGTGATACCTAAAGATTTACACTCCCTCCTTTAAACCAACTTGCAACTGTTATGGAAATACTGCTGCCCTTCCAAGCTTGGACCATCATTAAGAGGGAAGGCGAGAATTTGTTTCGGGGGTTCCGTATTTACTCTTAGATATTTTTGCGTTTCTTAGCCCAACACCTACTCAAAGAATTAATGCATTACATTACTTCTATTTCAATGTAGGAATTTGGTTTAATCAGGGCAGCTAGCCTTTACCTTAACAAAAATCAGACTCCACCCTGTAAAGCAAGATGCTCCACCCAAGCATGAAGCTTACATTTCCCAAATGTGATTTATATCAGAGTTGGGAATATATAGTATTTTAGAATGGAGATTCAATCCTGAAATATAAATGAAGTAGAGTCTGCAAAAGTATGCTTTCCCTCCCAAATATTATAAATCATATTTCTCTAATGCAGAATTATCAAAAGTGTTACCTTTTCTAATATTAGTTTTCATCAGGTGTCCAGAGTGTTTTAAAGGCACTCCTTGCATTTTAGTTCCTGTACTTCCAAGTCTTCCTCTTCCTAATGGGCTCCCATTCTGTTCCAAGCGCGCAATTTTGGCTGGTGGACCCTTCGGATCGCTTACATTGTTAGACATTTCTGAATGTTCTTTCCCCTGAGTTGCCTCGTTCAAATGATCCATACTCAGTCCCGCCTCTAAAGATCACCTGCCATGATTCAAAAAAAAAAAAAAAAAAAAAATATATGTTGTACACGTGTGCGCATATGTATACGTATACAGCCTGCACATGTACAGAGAGAGAGATATGTATCATAAGCTCATAAAAAAGAATAAATAACTATTTTAACTGGAAAGAATATGCCTTTTTTAAACGAAACAAACTTACTCTCCAAAAATGACCTCATATCCCAGTTTGCAGAGAGATCGCATCATAATCTGGTGGAATTATTTTTTAAAAGCCAACTAGAGTACCCCTTTTTTAAAAAAAAATAACCTTCAGAGATATTCTATTAAATCTGAGAGAGACTAAGACTCATATAAACAATGATGATTGTCAAGGTATGTGCTCCAACACAGCTATTGTTACAAATCTCACAGAAAGGTTTGTTATTAATCCCGGGTGTTTTTAATGTGTTAAGAGGAAGAGAGACAGACAGAGAAAGAAAAAGATTCTAGTGAGATACTTCTCAATCTATTTGATTTAAAAAATGGATGCACAACAATAGAGAGACTGTTAAAACTTTAGTTGAGGGAGCAACAGATTTATCAGAGATGTAGAATACTGTTCATTTACAATTCCTTCCCCCCCTTAAAAATAGAAGTTAGAAGAGAATTTAACATTTAACTTCGGAAAGCAGTGGCGGGATATGGTTGCTTTAGAGTTTCCTAACCAATACTATACAAAGAGTTTATCAACTTTTGCAAAGTTCAAAATATGCCTGTGAAATTTTTCAGATGTTAAGCTTTAAGTGTTAAATGGAGTAGTTTATTGAATTAAGAAAAATAACTGAGAAGAGCAGATAGCATCTCACAAAACATAACGCTGGAAAAAACCCCACAATTTCTACAGCACTTTTGAAGCCCTTAAATATATTAAAAAAAAACACCAACCAAACCTGGGTGATGCTAGCTTACATGTTGGCACAGCTGTTTGCAACCAAAACCCAGAAGTAATTTCAACAGCAAATTAAGAAAAGCTCTATGTTAGCATGCTTATATCACCCTTTTTATAAACTTTTGAAACCTCTGTCCATGAATAACGATTCCCGTTAAATCACTAAAAATCTCCCAAGCCTAGAACGTAACAGAGTAAGTTTTGAGGATTTTTGTCACTCATCAGAATCTGTTTTGCCAACTATACTAAAACAAAAAAACCCAAACAAAAATCAAAAACACCTCAGTTGCTGAGAACTGAGACATCTTTCTGGTTATGATTTCATTCACCAATACTATTGTGATTGTTAGGTGTTTCACCCTACCTTTCTCTAACTAAGAAAGGTGTGACTACACTAACAATTATGTTATGTATATAATATAATCACTAAGGACAGGTGACTAGACATAAGTTTATGTACTAGTATTTACATTAGCAAGTACAAATACTAATACTGGGGAAGTCACGTTTAGAAAGACTGGTGTGAATCTGGTAATTGCTACTTTCTTTCAGTTGCCTAGTAATTCAATACATTTTCTGACATTTCATAGCAAAGCTATTAAAACCTACACATCTTGGGATTTTTTTTTATATACTTCTCTGTCGTCGGTATATATGCCAATGACAATTTTGTAAACTATTTTTTCTTATTTGAACACCACGCTGCTTTTCCCCGATATGGTGAAGAAAGAGGTAATATATTAATCCGAACGTTTACAAGCAACCTTAAGAATGCCACTGAGTAGCTGAAGTTCAGAAAATCGTTATTTTCCCTTATGCTGTAAGGTGACAGGCTAAGGTTTACCATTCATCTTGATCCCATCTGTTTTAGGTCGTGTGTCTCATTAACAGTAAACGTGCCTATTTTAGCCACTTTTCAAAAAGATTTTTTTTTTCTTTTTTTACTGTGTTAACTGCAGCCTAAGCAAAGAATCACAGATTCAAACCATTAACATCTTCCGATGTTTCTGACGATGCTAACACACTATAAGGCTGCTTTTCTGAGACTGGTTTCTCTCGAGAATAAGAATATTAACAAAAAAGAGAAAAAAAGGGGGAGTGGGGGGAGAGTAAAACCAAACCAAACAAAAAAGCCTCGAACAAGAAAATCCTTGTCACTTTTGGCAACTTTAGAAGTACTCTAAGGCACCAAGATTCTTTGCTACAAAAAGTATCTAGTCATCATGAGTCAGAATTGCACTACATCATGTACAGTGAATAAAAGTGATAGAACGCAGCTTAGTTAATACACTGACTACAACCAAAACATCAAATGGGTCATTTTCGCTTGGCCTGAGAATACCCACCCATCGGCATCCTTTCACCGCTTAGTCATCTTGTAAAAAGCTTTATGTTACAAAGCAAAATTACATGCACATAAAACACCTAATTTACTCATTTAAACTCCATGCCCAAGGCTAAAGTTCACTGAAACCTCAGTTTGGAATAGTGATGAGCAACAACCAGCGTGGCCTGCCCAGGGAGAGGGTTGCAGAGAGGAACTATCACCTCTGCCGGTTCCAGGCCAAGAGTTTCCCTGGGTTTCGCGTTTAGGCATCTCTCACAACTACAAGTTTTCATCACAGGCATTGAGAGAAGAGCACAATTTCAAGGCACAGTTTCCCAGAGACAGCGTACACGTACGGGCACACCGCGCAATTTCTGAATGAGAGTCGGTGCAGTATCTCCTTTTGTCGCGACGTAACGCCACCGGTATTATATTATTTCTTTCTCTCCTCGTGAATCAGCCCCCTCCCCATGCCTTTCCCCTCCTCTTCCCTCCCTCCCTCCCCCATAAAAACCCATAATCACATTTGAGAGAGGCTCCGCACTTATCCGTTCCATATGGCTCTCACAATCCAGGCCAAGCTTTCCCTGTGACCTTTTAAAGAGACAAAGAAGCAAAGTACTTATCTAGAAACAGAAACACTGCAGTTTTCTGAGTGAAATTAGCAAAACCGACCCGAAACTCACCACTTCAAAACTTGACAGCATATAAATAACAAAAACAAAGGACGTTTCCTTTGCAGCCCGGGCTCTTGAAGAGGAAGAAGTTCAAGACTGATGTTTTCTAGGTCCCCCCCTTTTTGGAGGGGGGGGGGGGGGGGGGCAGCAGACCTGAGGACTACTTCCCCTAATATTCCCTTATTTTTTCTTTTTTTCTTGTTGCTATTTTCCTCTAGGCGGGGAGGGGCAAAAATAGATAGCGAGAAACAGAGTAGCCATGAGCAAAACCGGCAATGGACAAAAAATACAGATTAAATGTCTTTTGAGAGAGCCAGTTTTCGATGTTTAGCAACGGAAGAAGGAGCTGAAGATCAAATTGATCAGACAAGTGTAACGCTCAAAACGAGGAATTCATAATAATAATAAAAAAAATAAAGTAGCAGGTTTAAATTGAGGTGGAGGGTGACTTAAGTCTAGCTATCCTTTCAAAAATAAAACCAATGCGTACAAAAGCAAGTGAGAAAGGGGGTTATTAAGAAAAAAAAAAATCAAAGAAAAAAAAAAGGCAGCTTTTCTATCCAGTGTGAAGAGCAGAAAGTCTACTTCTAGGTTGTCACTTACACTATTATTCTCCAATAGGCACCCAGAGGAGCAGCACACACAGAAGGAGCCCGCTCCCCTCCCCCTCCGCAAAAATACACACCGTAACAGCCCCCAAACTTTCTGCGGAAACCTCAGCCCCAGAGATCGCTACTGAAGATTAAAAAAAAAAAAAAACACGCAGAGAAAATTGCAGGAAAAGGCACTAAAATGCCACTTTTAATCTCGCCTTTGCGGTCCGGGGAGGGGGAAAAAAAAAAAAAAAAAAAAAGCAGAGGGGCTCTAAATTGAAGCTTGCTCTCTCACGTTAAAATGACAATGCAGACAACACGGTTAAGAA
>JAVJGI010000050.1:106733237-106748016 GCA_035590275.1 Ibycter americanus | reverse complement strand
ATAACTGTCTAGCGGGTTGTTTATTTAGAAACCAGTCTTTTTCCAACAAGATTGATTATTATTCGGTCCCTCTAAAGGGGGGGTGGGGGGTGGTGCAGAAAAAGAGAGAATTATTATTTCCCAATACACTTGAATACTTGGAGGAAAAACGGTGTTAAATTACTTGAATTCAAACTTTGCGGGCACAATGGAAAATATCAACATGGTATCCTTTCTCATCCTTCTCCGGAAAGGGTGATACAGTAAACTTCAGCAGTGAGCAAGGCTGACTGCTAAAGAGAATGGTGAAGGGTGAGCGTTTCAGCTGGCAGTATGCTGCCTGCAGTGTGATGGGAGAAAAGGACGTTCAAGATAATTTGAGAGATGCAGAGCTGATTAGAATAGAGCAGATATTTAGAAATATGATTTGAAACAAGATTTGGGACTAAAACACCAGCGATTACCAGATACAATAACAAAAACCCCCAAAACAACAACAACAAAAGATTAAAATCTGTTCTAAAATAACTTGCTTTGGTGTTCATAAACCATTCCCTTCGTGGTCAAAAAAAGCCCTTAAAATGTCCAGATTAAAACAGTGATTAATCTAAAAAGCAGAGACAGTGAATTAAAGGAGCAGGGAGATAACAATCTGATAATACAGGAGCACAGAAGGCCTAATAATGATATTATTACGCACACTAACCAAACACTGACAAACAAATATTCTGTTAATTATATAATCATGCATATGCTTCCTATGCTTGAGATAAATGATTATGGAAAAAAACTCTCTTCTTGAAACTGCATGTATGTACTAAACCCTATAAACTCTCTACAACATGGATTAATCTAATTCCCATATATCACTTATGCCTGGCAAAGTATTTACTACAGACTTGGAAGGCTCAGTGTGGAACCCTTGCTTTGACTAGAAAGTACAAATTACTGAAGGCTGCTACGTCTTGACATATAGACAACCATCAGATATCTCTTATCAATACCAAACTACTTGGAATAAATTCAAGATACAGCTATCTGATTTTACATTTGACCTATTCCAATTTGCACTTCACTGTGTCAACTTTGATATTAAAATGTTCCACTAGAATAAAGATATTTATAATAAAAACATATATAAAGAACAGAAGATGAATAGATATTGTCATGGATACATACGCAGGCAATCATTTAAACACGCAGCAATAGTAACATCACATTTTTCATAGCTTCTAGTCAACATACAGCAGACAAATATAGGTTTAATAAAGCTTATTAATCCTTAATAAAGTTGTTGCACTGTGTTTATGATATGTACATGCATTTTGCACTAGGTTGTGTTGAAATAAGACAAATACTTAAAAAGTTGGACTGCGTTTTTTCAATCCCCTGGTGAATTAACTCTTGAGTAGCAGTCTCAGTAGCTGCAAAACAAAACAAATTCTCCAGTGTGGCAGGCTGCCTCGGTGCTTCCTAAGGTCTCTATTCCAATCTTTTCTTGTTCAAAATAAATTAGGAAATACGGGCCCAAATCTTGAGGCTTGGCTTTTGTGCAATGCAAACAGAAATGACCTGGCAGCAGAGCAAAACCAGCATGGCTGTGTATTCTTTTTTATCAGATTTCTTTGGGGAGATCAGGCTGATTGGGTTTTATACATACGTACTTCTGACAACTCTGCGGCCATTTGGGCAACTTGTAAGCACCAGCCCATGCTGGGGGTGATGCAGAGCTGTGCAGCGGCAGCGGGACTGCTGGGAAACTCACTTCGGCGGGGATTTGAATGCATTTTCCCCACGGCGAGGGGTGATGCGTGCACATTTATGGCTAATGGTAACTGCTGGACAGCAAGGCAATGAAAATACCAATCCACGGCTTTCTGAAGGTAAACACCTACGGCTAAAAGGTGGATGGCTTCCCGATGGGCTTGCGCCAGATTGCCGCATGGGTTAGACAGAAGCGTGTGTGAAGGGGAAGAAGCATGCACCCCACTGTCCTTTCCCACATCTGTCTGCGCAAGCCTCAGCATAGTCACTGCTGCAGTGTGGACGCAGTCCCCTGGCCCTACAAATTCTGCACCTCTGACTGAAGTTGTTTTTCAGTCTCCTCTGACTGACTTCCCCTCCATTTTTCCCTGAACAATAGTTGCCTCACACCACTCAAACCCTGTGACCAGCCTGACTGTGGCAATCTCAGTCTATGCACAACCCAAGAATCCGATGCACGCTGATGCGAATTGCAGCATTCTGCGACATCCCCCACGCTGAACTCAAAAGTTACATACCAACCTAGATTTTTTTGACTGCAACCTGCCCTAGCCTGGATAGGATGCCTGTCAAAAAGCAAAAGTGCTATGAAATGAAATTCATAGCACTGAAAGGCATCGCACACAAGCTGTCGTCCCCTCTCACATTTTGCATGAGCAATTTCTGCTCGTTTGTGTTCTCTCACACACGATGTCCTGAAACAGTTACGTAAAATGAATATTTAACTTACGATAGTCAGCTGTATTGAACTGCACTTAATTGCTTATTAAGTGAAGTAAATTATCCCTACCATATTCGTCAGAGGTGAAAAACCTACATATATGGCTACATGTAGTGCATTCATTAGTTTACAGACCCCAAATCCCTTGGAAAGTATCAGGTATCTACACAGTGTCCCATGGTGCAGCATTTTGTAGTTGGATGTCTCAGCTAGCTTGCAGATATGTAAAATCATATACAAACAGACATCTCCCTATTGATTGCCTCTGTGACGAGGCTCGTTTACTCCTGCAAACGTTTTCTGCAGTGTATTTCAATCACGGAATCTTTTTAAAAATAGAGTTGAATAAGAATATGCAAAATGTGGTTTTGGATAAAACAAGTTACTTTTAGCAAACTACTGCACCATTTTACACAAGTCCCTTTCATAGCTGTGTGTCTATTTTGACTAAGATGCTTGTACAACCAAAGTAAATACATACATTTGCTGATGTGGCCCCAACAGCCATTTCAGTTTGCCCCTTGGTGCCAAATGAGTCACGGAGAGGCAAAATGCTGTAAGAAAATTATGGAGTAAAACCCAACAAAACTGTTCGGCATGATGAAGTGAAGGGTGAACACGACTGCTAATGAGAATAGAGAGTCTTTCATCTCTGGCTGCCATGAGAAATCCTAGCTGGTTGAAATTCTAATAGACAGGTGTCCACTTTCCCACAAAAGACTGCAGCAATGAATATTAATGGTTAATCACATAAATTTTACTCTGTAGTTAGCTGCACAGTCTCTGCCTGGTACGTGAACACGCTGAATTCACCTCCTAAATGAATGTACGTTGCAACTTCCACAAACATTATCTATATGTTATTTAATACAAGCCAGTATTTTTAACAACTATGGATTTCAGAACTACTTCAAATAAGAAGCTTCAACTTAAAAAAAGTGTTTTGTGGACCGTATCCTCTTCCATCCATAACAGCAGACTAGATCCTTGATGAGTCATGCTTGTAATTTCCATGTGGTAGCTACGGCCAACTGCTTCCACAAAAAAGACCAAATAAAGAAAATGCAATAAAACTTTATATAATGATATTTAATGCAATTAGGCAGCTGGAAGAAAGGAGGAAAGCTGGCATCTTAGGATCAGCCAAGTTACCTGTGTCATAAGTGTATGTTCGGCAGGTCACTAATTTCACGGCTTTCTCCCCAGAGGTATAATTTTTAGGCCTATCATGTGAAGATGTTTAATGTGGAACACTGGACATGGGACATGGGGGAGGTGAAGAAAAGAGTGGTTCCTGTTAAAACCCTGATTGCTACAGCGCTAGGTAACTCCTGGGCATGAAACGGACATATAATTGTTACCTACAAGAAGAGTCTGTTGACAGGCGGTTATTTTAGCGATGTGTCTGAATAGAGACTCTATTAATTGAATAGTATGTGAACCGTGATCGCTGGACACATAAATCTGTAGTTTCGGGGTTTTTTAACTTGTTAAAAGTTACACCAAATTATCTCTAAAGTGGTTGCAATGTTGTTGACTAATTCTGCTTCTCTTCCCTTTCCTGAATCCTCTTCCATCACGTCCAACCACTGCATTTCTTTCCCAGTCAAAAAAAAAAAAAAAAAAAAAAGGATGCTTTTAGGAATATGGAAGTTTGATCCAGCAGTTCTGGGTGAGGATGAATTTCACACAGCCCAAGCAAAGCTGTCCATTATGGTAGAAAACAGTCTGAACCACTGTGGTTAGCACTACAGAGGATTATTCAAGCATTATTAGCTAGAGCTTAGGTGCTCATGTTGTCGAGCTGAAACCGCAGTGACTTGCTACATGGAAATACCTCATCAACGGGGACAAACATCTTTTTCTTTGACTTGATAGTATGAATAAAATCTACTGATAAAAATTGAAAACATGGAAGAATTTAAGTCTGAGGAAATGGTTAGAACTGATTGATGACTTGAACTATGTCAAACTTTCATTATGAAACCCAAAACCACATGAAATGTCCTGTTTCCAGTTTCATTGTTAACTCAGAACTCTGCCCAGGTTCTACTACACTTTTTCTAAGGTTCAAAACCTTTTAAGTAACACTGTGCATCTAATTACGGCCAAACTTGACAGGAGTCAATGTGCATTGTACATAAAATACATGCAAAATGTGTGGTTTTGGTGTAAAACAAATTGAAAGTTGGTGGTTTAGGCCGAATTTGCTTTTTCTTCTAGGGCTGGTTCCAATCTCAAACTCAGATGATTCCACAATAAGGAAGACTGAATGTGTGAGTTTTTCTCAGTTCTTTTCAGGAACAAGGTACCTGTTAATACTCCAGCACTAACATAAAAAAGGTCTAGCATATACAATGTCACTAATGTTAAAGGTCATTTATACATGTGTCAGGGAATGCTTCCTTTAAATGCAAACAACATCAGGCAAAAACAAGTCACTCCAAAATGTTACTCCAAGTACCCCGTAAATGTTCACGACACATGTCCTGATTTAAAAATCTAAAAAACAAAACAAACAAACAAAAAAAAACCCCAGGAAAAAAAAAAAAACAAAACCAAAACCAAAAGGGGGGCGAGGGGGGATTAACAAAAATGTGTTCAAGTATTTAACGTATCTGTTTGCTAAAACAACTACATTTCTAGATATTCTGCTAAGTAGCTCCAACGGAAACAAACTGAGATGGAGAGCAGCAGTTGGGAACCCACTAGATTACAATATTTTTAGGGCAAAATGAGGTTAATATTTATGATAGTTCATTTCTACTTCTGCAACCACTAGAAGGAAATGCCTGAATAAGTGTGTAAAAATTAGTACCTGCATTAAACACAAAAACTGTGGGGGAATGTTTGTATTTTACATGAACATAAGAATAGCTGAGTAAGAAGAAACTGAGGCACGCACATGAAGTTACCTAGCAGAACTTCAGCTGTGAAAGAAGAAATAACATTTGAAACTACTTATTTTCACAGCATCTGGGTTCATTTCCTTAGGATCTCTTCTATATAATTTGTTTCTGGCAGGTTACACAACAAACTCCTTCCTGTATTAGATTTTTTGATTCTTCACAAATGTTAATAAGATGCTCACGAGAAATTCTGAAATATTCTGCTCATGAAAAAGATACGGTGCGTTCTCTCAACTCATTTTTCTTCATAGATATACAGATGGAAAATCTCTCTGCACCACATATGAAAATGTGCCGCTTCAAAGGTGGGTGGAGCCAGGTGAAGAAATGCTCCAAATTATTGCAGTCATAGAAAAGCAATGTCCAAATCAAGTTACCCCTGTGATTCTGAAACACAAGACACCTTCAAATACAAGAATCCCTCAACACGCTGCCATGAATGAACTACACAAAAAAACCTGTCAGCTCACACCTAAGCCTGTGCTTAAAGCCCTTTTAGATATCCTTGTGTAAAAAGAGAAAGAAAACACATTTAGCTCTTCTTAATACCAACTGGTTGTTGCTGTGGGCATATCACAAAGGGTTATTGTATTTTTTGCTTGATTTTGGTCTGGGAAAATCTTTCCATGACCAAAAGAAATATTATTCCCAGTCCATACTGAACTTTTTAATAAAAAGCAATCTGCTTCATTGTCAAATGATTGAAAGAAATTTAATTAATGCCTTTGGAGGGAACGCCTATATTAAATATCACAATCACAGGATTGTGTGTATATGCATGTATGAATACATATGCACAGCCACAGTCCACCCTGTTGCTTTAATGTCGTAACACTATAGGCCCTGAGCAGCTGAATGCAGAAGTGAACAAACACAATTTAAAATATCACGCTGACACAATTTTAAGGTTAAATGATGTTGTGTAACTTACTGGAAGATTAAATGCTGGCTTCATCGAAGGACAGTTTAGCCCTGGAAAAGGAAGGCAGTATAGAAATGCTAGCAGACAAACAAATTAAAAATAGTAAGTTATAAACAGGGGAAAATGAGTTTATGCCACACCAATAAAACCAAAAAGAAACAAAAAAACCCAAACCCAAAAAGCATAAAAACACAAAGATGCTTGAAAAGCAGTATGCTATGTTAGATGTTTATCTATACATAAGAGACAGGTGTCACAAAAACAAAACAAAAAAATCACGAAGCTAAAGAGAAACTTTAACTCACCAGTTTCCATCTGTTATATCTGAATTCATGCATAATTGATTATCCATGACTGGTAAGTTCTTTTTTTTCACTAGCCTAACAGAGTTTTCTAAACATTATGTGTTAAATCACCACCAAAGTAAAGGGTGTTTGAGAAACCGTAAGGGCAGAATAAAAATTTTTTAATGAAAAATAACATGTCAGTTAATAATAGAGCTGACCTATGTTTAAGAGAGAAATTTTAATCATGTGCATATTAAATATTAATAACCTATTCTGTTATTGTTATAATAAGGTTAAGTAAGCTTCTCCATGCTTAAGGAAAGAGAAAAAGTAGGAATATGTAACAGTGAAAAAAACCGCTGAGAAGCAGAGACATAAGGAAAATGTGTCAACAATAAACAAGAGGAAATGAGAAAGAAGGAAAAGATGAAGGTGGAAACTAATCTCTGTGTGTCATTATGACTGCCAGAGTACTGGCAAAGAAGCAGCATCCTTTTATTTCAATTTTAATCATTTCTGAATTTTAATACCCTGCTCCTTTTGTAATTCTCCTGGCATTCCCTATATGCATCCATCCCAGCCAAAACACCAGTGTAAATTAAATGGCACGCAACCACACCACTGATGTAGTTCTCCCAGCAGAACCAATTGAGTGACCAAAAAGCAGAGAAGGTATGACTACTTTGTGTCTCTGTAGACCACTGGCCAATTAAGTGACTTAATGTTCTTCAATTCCTTTAATTTTGAAAAGAAGGGCAGTGGTCAGGTAACCCAGCAATATAGAGCCATTAAAAAAAAATAAAGCAAGCCAGTAGTAATACAATAATCAGTGACCATCAGGGCCTGGAAAAATGAGTTTGCTCTCACTGGCACTAAGGAGCATCACATGATTATTTAATTACAGCTCTAATTTTTGTCTCGTGGATGGCAACATATCAACAATTAATAGGGCAAATAGAGGAGACTGCATTTTTAAAGAGACAGAACCTATATGAAATACAGCTTGGAAATGCAATTTATCAGACAGTATAATGTTTCTTAAGGCGTATCTGTCATCATGCTACACATACAAAAAAATTGCTACTGGTTCAATTTTCTTGCACGGTATCTATAAAATTCTTCTGGAATGCTTAGAAAATAATAACTACATCTATGAGTATCCTAACTGTCATTTTACGTGGCAATGCAGAAGTCAGTCTCTCGTAGGACATGCAGTCCCAATAAAGAAAGTAGTGGAATCACAAGTTTTGAATATAAAAATATTACTATGAAATTATTACATCCTTTATCTTAAAAATATTATTAAAAATTCTTCAGGAATGGACAAAAGGGTTATGGTATTCAGTGAGTCAAGTGAAGAAAAGAAAAAAAGAAAAAGAAAGTCAATAAAATACAGTCAATGGGACACAGATTGAATTTGATTGATTGATTTTACTGTGAGATTTTCTTACAAAGCATACTGAAACTAAGGGCTCAACACCAATGTTGTACCATTCCTGCACACTACTGCTAGTTAAGAAGTGAAAAACAGAACCTGCAAGAGGACATAAATATGATCGATCGAAAAGCTCTGCTCTAAAATGGTTGGATGCGGTTCCCATTGTGCCTCGTCCTGCAACGACCGCAGCGCAAAACACAGGGAACTGTGGGAAGTTCAGTATGTGGAGGAGCACTTTTCGCAAGCTGCACAATTATAGGAATCTGCAAATGTATCAAAAGAAAACCTCTGATTTTATGCACCTGATCTTTCTTGCAAATGTACTCACTTTTCTGCAGCGCTGTATGGACAAAGTTTCAAACCCCATAAATTGACATTATCCAGAATGTGATTCTGACAATATTCAATATGTGACATGGGAAAGGCAAGCACCAAATTTCCTCTAAACACTAAGCTGTATGTGTGAATAACCTACCAAACTATTCTTAGATTTTTTTTAATCTTACTTCTCAATATAGAACTTAAACATGTTTTCTTCGTTTGGTATTCTAAAATCTATCCTTTGAACAAGCAAAGAAGCACTGAGTTTGGGCCCTTGCACAGGAAAAAAAAAAACAAACACCACAAACCAACCCTGCTAAACAACAGTTCCAGTATTATCGCAAAAAGAAGTGTAACAGAAGAAATACTATTACAATAAGTGCCCCATTCCTCCCCAAAATTCTGTAAAATTAAGTTGTTTTCATTGAAGGCATGAACATTCTGGATTGGAGATCTTAATCTATAATCTTAAAAAGAAAGCTGGCAAGCAAGAGCTTGTATGTAAAATTATATATCATTCTTTTTATGCACTGGTTACTATACAGATAACATGTCTCACAAAGACTGTAATTAAATGTCTAGTGCAGAACTAACACCAAAAAGCATACAGTATTATTATATTACAATGAACCCTTAGAAGCTAAAACTGTCATTTTTTAAGTTTTAGGATGCCGTTAATTATTCTTGAGACTTCTTACATTTATCAAGGAGGCCCACCTATGATGAGAAGTGTTAATGATTTAAAATCTTTCTAATATGGCTCTCCACAAAAATATTAATTTAATCTTTGATTATAGACATTTTAAAACTCACCCTGCAATTTCTCTCCACTTTGTTTTTTGCCTTTGGTCCTTCTGTGAGTTTGTGCACACACAACTCTCTCTCCCCTCCTCGCTGTCTGTCTTTTATTTAACGCATTAGAATTGGGAATACAGGGCATGTATAATATTTAGAATTTTTCTCCTGTTCATTGAAAACGTTTTTAATTACTCGGCTGTTACAAACAGACATATATTCTAAGCGCAGCTGCTGAAAAGGAAATACCTTTGTCGTACCTTTGCATGTGGGTTTGAGTTTAGAGCAGCAATCCTTGCACTTGTGCTGTACAATGCTTTCTGCTCTAGGACTGATTTACAAATATAAAGAAATACTTAATCCTTCAGTGTTCTATGAAATATATATATATATATTAGTAATTTTATATGTGGGTAAATAAGCCAGGGGCATATTAAGGCCGCATTTATAGAGGGATTGTGTGCTGCAGCTGCCTTTTCTTTCATACGAAGTTGTGAGTGCTAGGCATTTTCAAAATCAGGGTTACAGCATTAAGGATTGCAAATGTGGCATGGTCAGTTTTTTACCCAAGATCACACATTTTTGTCAGGGCTCAACCAGAACCAAGAATCCAGACACCAGAAAAGATTACGAGACAATCCTCCAGGCATACACGATCCGAGTGCACCACCACTTCTTCTAGTGAGCAGCAAGTGGAACGACACACAAATGATTGCTGCTGGCCAAATAAATCCTGTCAGAGCAGGATCCTGGGAAGATGAGATGCACTCGAGGTTTAAAGCACCTCCCTCATCTCCTCAGGTCATATCATGTCATAATGTGCCAAGGGAAAGAGATAGGGCAGATAGTCGCTGGGAGTTATGCAAGGCCAACACAGCTGATAGACGTGGCCCATCCTGATGTTCTGCACCCAGGTGCAGCTGGGGTGACTGAGGTCCATCTGCCGGCGAGCAGACTCTTCTGCCGATCTAACCCGCAGTTCACAACAGAAAAGCACGAGCTGGGGAGAGTTAACTCCTGCGAACCTCCAGCTGTGGAGACCTGTTTCCAATGATGCTTTACCACAGCTCAGAGGACCTAGCCCAGGCTCTGGTGAAAGGAAGCCTCCTTACAGCTTGTCCTAATCCCAGCATACACAAATGCACACAGTCTCACAGGAAAATTGATCTCCAAAGAGATCGCTGCATATTGGTGTTCTAAATAAATGCTGAAAGGTGACCTTGGCATAAACACTAAGTGTTAGAGTGTCCCTCAGCCCATCTGAACACCTAACGCTGATCCCTTACAAGAACTGTAAAAACAAAGGTCTACCAGCCTCTGCAGTGATACACCAGTGTGCATGGGAGGAAAGTCAGGCCCAGCAAGTTTAAAAGGAGATATTTACAATTCAGATGGTCCCTGAGGTGTGTTACTACACTCTGCTCCTGTACTCTACTATTACTATGCCATTCCTACTCCACTGCACCAGATTACACAGATTAAGAGTAGATTACAGCTGGTGCAGGGCACGAGGACCAGAGCAGAACCCATGAACAAGATCAGTACTGGCAAGTCTCCTTAAAATTAATCTCTATCAGGATTTATACCTACTGAGAGCAATGCAGTGCAGAAACCATTAGGAAGTCGACATTTGCAAAGCATCAAAATGGGTATCAATTAAGTAATGAAGTGTTGGTGATAACTGTGGTAAACGTAGATGCCACAGGATGGCAAATGTTGGAAAACACCTACATTTTTGAAGGGACCATTATACCCTTTTTGAAGTGACCCAAGTTGTGGTGAGGGCTGTTGAGAGTACATGATGCTGCTCACATGGAAACTGACATACAAGTTAACTTAATGTTAAGTATAATAATTTCGGAATCTGAGGAAAAAATGGGCCTTTCAGGTAGAGGTTATTAATGGAATCCTCTGACGGAGAATTTAGGGGATCTTTCTGCAAACTGTAGGTTATTCTGACTGCAGTTATCTTCCGTTCAAACGCCAGCTACTTGGATACATTAGTCCAAGATTACAAGTAGCATCAATAGGGTTTTCTGACACAGACTTTTATAAAGTTTCAAAATTTCAGTATAACAAGCAATAAGAACTGGAAGTTACTCTTTAACCATCAAACTGTTTTACTTTTTTTTTTTTTTTTTAGAATCAGTAGCAACTTTGTGACAACCAAAGTTTAAAAAATGCACTTGATTGCATAGTGACAGATTTGCAGAACATTTTTCATCACACACACATATGTGCTTTCAGTTATTAATAAAATGCTTCTGCCCTTAATCTGCCATTGCCTGAATATACAATTTCAGTGACTTGGATAGACAAATACTGTTAAGGAATTCTGTTTTCCCTGTTTGAGATGCAATTCAAATACACCAAGTAAAACTGAATACTATGTCTTTAAAACTGGCTTCTGCATGCCACAGAAAGGAATACCGAATCACTTTTCTATTAGGTTCCTCTTGGAGTGGAATGATAACAAAACTTTCTCTTCTTCCTCACCCTTCCACCCCCTTCCTTTTTTCCTCATTTTAAACAGGGAAGAGCCAGCTGCCCTCGATAACACCACAGGTAGATATTAAAATGGAGGCAGCCATTATTTAGTGGCGACAGGAATATAAATACATGCACTAACCTATAAACTGGTGTTTACTTCAGGAAAGTAAGTCATATTTTTCCTCTGATTGCCGTGCTGTCAGTTTAATGCAGCGTAAATAAACAGTAGGTGCATGATAGCTTTAAGTAGAAAGTGTTCATTCCACAAGAGGAGCAGATTACTGAATCCTGATGCTTATAATGGCAAAAGCAGAACTTCCATTTTACCTGAAAATATAGCCTCCCATGCTAAGAGACTTGTGGCTTTTCTATTAAATTAATTTGTCAGAATTCTATGAAAAATACTACGTACTCAAAGAACTTTACCAAAAACATTTATTTTTGCAGCCCTCAACTTGAACCATTTGAAAAAACAAAAGCCAATCACTCCTCTGTAATTTCATCATCCCATCGCTCTAAATGAAAGCTTTATATAATCAACCTAATATAACAGAAAATAAAATGATATATAGAATTGCCTATACTTTGAGTTATTTTGTTCTTATAAATATATTCCCTGACTGAAAGTAAAAAAAATCCCCTTTGGAAAAAGCAATGATTTCTGAGAAGATTGTATATACACTCTACATCTATTAACATAAATTATAAGAAAGTAAAATGTTCCAGATGTGTTTAAACTGTTGTAGAAGGAAAGTTTGTGGCTTCATTGGATATATATTAAATATATCTAGAGAGAGCAATGGCAGTTATATACAAGAAGGCAATATAATGCTTCAGTAGTATCTATGTTAAAATAGCGTAGTTCCTAGAAATATGACTGAAACATTTCAGAAATCATATTTCCTACATTTCTAATCCAGAAATCTAATTTTAACATACTTCTTCTACATATTGTAAACTATTTTATTAATAAAATAATCTCCTTGATTTCCCCCCACCCCCAAATACAGCTGGAAACCTTAAGAAGGACTTCAAATTTATCTGGCAATGCTTAGAGTAAAAAAATAGGTGACAATAAAAAGGTGACAATACTTCCAAAAACTGAGTGGTTGATACAAGTAAAAGATTTGGAGGTTTTTTCCCCAAGAACACCAGACTTCAGCTGATCATCATCTAAAGGGCAGTCACACACATTTAAACCCTTCCCTGTCCCAAACCCGAAACGTGGGATGAGTTAGTGCTTACTCAGGACTTTCCTACGCCGAAGAGGTTTTTGTGCGGGAGGGGTGCCCGTGCCCGCAGTGCTGGCAGGACTGAGGGTGGCGGTGCCCGTGGGATGCTGGCAGGGCTGCAGGCAGGGCTGGTGCTGCCTGCCCTGCCTGGGGAGGCACAGCGAGAGAGGGCAGGTGCTCGTCAGCTGACCTGCCGGGCCTACTGCAAACCCAAAGGGTGCCCTGCTCGTGCACAAGCTCGGGCTGTCGCGACCGACCCTCTCTGCTCCTCATTCTGCCAAAGCACTACGTCCCAGTAGCGAGTCAGAGATCGACTCTGCCTGCCTCCACAGTGCTTTCTCAGGAGTGCGCAGCAGTAGGTTGGGACTCACGTGTATCGCTAAAATAACAGGAGAGGAGAAACTGCGAGAGCTACTTTCCTATTTGAAGTATTAAGAACAAAGAATATAAAAAGGAAACGGCCAGTTTTTCGAAGTGTACGCACAACCAGCATTCCGTTTAAATATTTTTTTGTTCCAGTCAACTCTTTTGCATACAAAGGACTTATTTATTACATATTTGAACTTGTGGGAAAAGGGGAAGGAATGCACTGATTCCTGAAATAACTCTACAGTCTTTTTGGAGACTTCACTCTTCTGTGCTCTTGTCCTACTCAGAACAGTTTATTCCAGGGATGCAGGAATTCCTTGGAGTCAGTTGTTTCTTTTCCACTAGCTGTTTGCATTCAAGTGTGGGCACACATAGCATACTAGCCAGTGATTTTAATTTCTCTTCTATTACCTTACTATGTGCGTGTGTGCTCTCTGTTCAGACGCATGCTTATACGTGAACACGTTGCATTTGCTGCCTGCTTGTTTTGTTACCTACTCCATGTTATTACACATTTCTGTGCAAACCTTTGCTTCGACTTGAAAAGCAAGGTAATACCAGTAACAATCTCACAGAGAAAATGAATGAGAAAATGAACGTATGTACAAATGTACTAAAGAGCATATAGGAATACGGGATTGAAAAGCGCACTCTCAAATTCTACAAACAGCGCTGCAGAGTAATTAGAAGACAGAAATTGCAGAGAACATCCTACATTCACGTCTTTACGCTTACTGTTTCAAGTTGTTTTTGAATAGTGCGCCTGATTTGACACATTTCTATCTGGTGATTGTGTTAAATGCTTGAAGAGATAGTGAAATATCCAAGCATTCCTTGTGCTAACTACAGCTGAAATTTTACACTTATTGTAACCTTTTCTAACAATGTGAGAAAAACAGAGTAAATATATTAAATTTGTTTCACAACAGATGCTTAGGTTGTTAATATTTAAGATGCCTATTCATGCTATTCCTGTCTGCACATTTGTCAAAAA
Organism: Ibycter americanus; assembly: GCA_035590275.1. Classification (NCBI taxonomy): domain Eukaryota; kingdom Metazoa; phylum Chordata; class Aves; order Falconiformes; family Falconidae; genus Ibycter; species Ibycter americanus. Next base: position 106,733,795 of record JAVJGI010000050.1, on the reverse strand, counting down.
TGTAAGCTTGAATGCTAATGTTTGCCAGCAGACTACAGCAGACAAATATACGGATGCACTGTGCCGAAATAATATAAAGTAGAAGTAAGGGACGGCGGCTAACTCCCACCCAAGTAGCACGCAGCAGAGGGAAAGGGCACTACGAGCTCGTACGCCCGGGAGTCTCTGCATCTGAATTTGTGAATTATTTTCACAGAAGCGCTGCGCTCAGTGGGACCGGCTGCAGCCAGCGGAGAGCCTGCCTCAGCCTGAACTCAGCTCAGCTCAGGAGCTGGTGCGAAGTATCGCGTCCAACTTGCGTTTTAGCGAAGTTTCTCTCGCAGTCAGGGAAGCCCGGAGGCTGGCGGAGGGGAACTCCGGCCCGGGCAGGTGCCTGTCAGGAGCGCTCCCCCGGGCAGCCGGCGACAAAGCGACGACGGTTTGAGCAAAACCTCGGGCGGCGGGTTTGGAGACGGAGCGGAAAAATCAAAAATAAAATCCCGGAGCACAGAGGCGAGTTCCTGGCGCCGCTCCCCGCGGCAGCGGCAGCGGGAGCGGCGGGTCGTGCCGCGGGAGCCC
>JAVJGI010000050.1:106699125-106731541 GCA_035590275.1 Ibycter americanus | reverse complement strand
CACCTGGCACCACGTGCTGCGCAGTAACGCGGGCTGAGAATTGCCTTTATTCGTGTAACTTCTCCTCGGGGAGGGACTTGTTCACTCCTCTTTTGTTTTTAAGACCTTTCCCATCCTCGCTGGTACAGGGTTTGGAAGTGGAGTTCCCGGAGAGTGAACCTGGCAATGGAGTGCAGCTTTCCCTGAAACCCGAGGCTGTTTCTCACTCCTTAGGAGACTGAGAAGAGGGGACCCTGGATGTCGGCCCAATCTCCGGGTTTTGTTTGCCTTGGCTTTGAGGCAGGTTTCCTCATTCGGCTCTGGGAACTGACAGGTACTATTCCTGCAGGCACCTTTGCATGTCTGGGAAACAAGACCAAGACCATGAGGTCCATACCTCAGTGCTTTTCCTAGTTAACCAGTGGTACGCCCTTCCACTAATTGCTTTTAGAAAGTGCAACCTTGTAGCACAGTTATTGAATAATCATTAATCCGTGGAGGATACACAAGCCCAAAGGTTAATAATAGGAATAACAATTAATAATATTGACCTTGCCAGTGGGGAGAGTATTTTTGTCATAGTTATTAACAGGCACTCCTATTTATACTGTATACAGTGGTGTAAATTTGGACCCAATATGTTGAGTACCAAATTACTGCAGCAACACCAGAAATTAATTTACTCCATTATCTCCATGTTATCAGGCCTCTGACTTTTTCTCCCTTTAAAATGTATCATCCACTACTCTCTCCTTTTAAACAGAAATGCTAAGTCTTTAATCAGTTGTGACATTTCCACTAGAAAATAACATCGAGCTCTCTTATACAGATAAAAATTTATTTGCCTGCAGACGATTTGTTGTAGCGCTTTGGACCTATTCATTTCTCAGAGAGGACTTAGATTTTTATGGTCTTTAGGTACCACGGGGCAATAAATAGAAAGTCAGTACAAACGGGGCATTCTCACTTTTATAGGTCCAACTATTCGCTCCCTAGAGCTGCCTCCTTGAATAGCTACTGAGACTGACTGACTGACTCACCGGCATCCTTCCATTGTCAAAGACCCATCTCCTTTATTTGTATCTTCTGACTGGCTGGTCAGTAAGTCCTAATAATAACTATGTTTCATGTCTCAGAAATCTAATAATCAAGTTACTCATTCTCATAAATTGCAGCCAAGCTATTTGGGTTAGTCGCGTTATTCCCACTTTAAAGGCAGGGAAACTGAAATGGGAAAATTAACACATTTGCCTGAGGCCACACATGGATTTAAGAGTAGATCCAGGACTGGAACTGAATTTAGACCAAGCTCCCTCTTAAAGATGCTCAAGTGCAATACGGAAAAAGGTTCTCTAAAAAAAAAAAAAAAAAGTAATGTAAACCTTATTAGTCAAAATACACATACTTTTTTTTAGATCACATTTCCTTTCCTAAAGATGAGATTTATCCAGCTTTTTAAAAAGTGTGGTGATACCTTTCAACTACATAGGGCAGTTTACTTTGGAAACAAGAAACATTTAACATGAGATTGTGAGCTGTAATGGGAACAGAATTGCTCATTATTAGGTTACTGTAAACAGTGTTTGCTGGATGTTACGGCGTAGTTTCAAGCCAACAAAACATAATGAGCAGTCTATCATTAGTATAGATAAGGTGCTGTTGCTTACCTAGTGTGCATCTGTTTTCGCCATCGTGCTCTTTCAGTGCTTTCACTATCAAAATACTTAGCATGGGTCTGAACATTGAAAAACATATGGGACAACCATATACTGCGTTTGAGAGTTATGATTTATATCTTTAAGCAGAGTTTTTTACCAAGTTGTGACATTCATGTCAGTGAAACAAGATGTATATTGCCGGCCTTGTAGCTGTGGCATGTCATCAAAGCGATGTTATGGTATGACTGAGCGCAGATGGCATGCCTAAAAAGCAGGTGTACAATATTAAGTTTCCTATTACTGACACGTAAATGCTTCCTCTTCCTCAGTGTCCACCCCCAGATGTTTGCTTGCCCAACCTTCTACAAGGAACTATAGAAAGTCCTGCTCATCCTGCTCATCGCTGATGGCTGGAATTGTACAGTCAAAACCCTATACAGAATAAATGTTCACATATATTTTTATGTATTTATGCTGACAGCTCCATTCTGAGCATTTTTAGAGTCCTGATTTGAGGGAAGTGGGTGCAAATCTTATTCAAATAGTCATTCTCCAATACCATTAGCATTACCTGCCAAAAATGAAAGTGCCATATGAATCACAGTAAGCCACTCATGAATTTGTGGATTTAGAGCCTGCCAAGGAACACCAGAAATCCACACGATTTCAAAGTCCTATGAGTTTTAGGGACTTTGCACAATGTGTAAAAGTACATTTATCCAGAAACCATCTTATTGATGACCCATTCTATAAGGACTACAGACATAACCAATTCAAGTGAAGGACAATATTAACTGAAAATATTTCAGTTCAAATCTTTCAAGTGAGGTAGTGAAAGTTGTGATTCTGCTAATTGAAACTGTCAGAGGCCCTTCCTGAGGTGCCCCTTATTGAAGTGCTGCTGTGACATAGAGATGTGGAAATATGCTTTTGTGTGAGAAGAGCTATTGGATCCTCTGGGAAATATCACAGATGCTTTCCAGTTCTTTTCAGACATGTAAATATCTTTATCTTTAGACACGAGTAGAGAGTGGAGGGAAGTGGAGTGAGGGGTGGAGTGGGGTTAAAAGCACCCACATAAATCCAGGAACCAAATAAATATCTGTGGAGGTTTTTTTCTGTATCTGATGTTAGCTGGGGCTTGAAATGAAATGTTCATTATTAAGAAAAAATGCAGCATGAACGTGTGCATACTGAAGAGTTCTGTTGACCCATGGTTGATAGAGAAGGCCATCTTCTGCCTGAAATTACAGATGGCCAGCAGAACTCTCAGTAATGCTCAGAATGCTTTCAAGTAATATGTATCTTACCAAGTATGGTTTATTTCCAGCTTGTAGTATATGGCTAATGCTATAGCAGTGAAAAACACTACATGCCACCACTTCTTATGATTGTTTGCTTTCCTCATGGTTTGCTTTAAGCTAAGCACATGAGAAACTGAAAATAACGTTTACGTCTTTTTTCCCTCTTAACATATAAAAACAGCAGCCTATGTTTTGTAATCTATTTTTATGTTAGTACTCGTGAAACACAGCAAAAAAACCTGCTTACCAGCATGGTCTACACACAGCTGTCTCAGCACCTTGATGAAATGTTAAGATTTGGTTTGAATAACAATGTTCCAACAGGTATTAGCGTTATCTGTCAGATGAAAACGGCACTGAACAAATACAACCATGCTGGAGTGGCTTTCTGTGCATGTTTTAAATGCAAGTGGCCATTACCAGTGGTACCATAACCTTGTCTGATGTTTCATCTTGCTGGTGGCTCAGTGGAAGACACTCTGATAACTTTTTCTGAGCGTGGCTGCTACTTTCACTGTATTTCTGCAGTCTTTTGATTATTCTACTCTTTGTTGGTTAGACACCAATCTCCTGAGCTTAGGCCTATGCCACCTCACTACTTGAATGTCCTTCCTGAAAATCTGTTGACTGAAATGTGCATCATGTCAATAGTAACAAATTCATCTGTCTGTCTTAACTGGCTTAAGTTTCTTCCAGTCATCCATTAAAGGTTCATGTTTGCAGGCCCTGATGCTACACAGTACCTCAGTCCATTCAGCTTCTCTCCAAGGTGACAACTATTTTCTGCTCTGCATCTCTGTTACAGGGCATCTTTTGATTACCTAAAATTGTAAACTGCATCCTGTAGATTTCCTCTTAAAACGTCTGCTTTACGGAGGACAAGATCAACTTGTTGCAGGTTCATCAGTGACATCAGACTCACTTCTGTTCTGCCTGACTGCCCTCTCCATCTTCTGTCAGTCTAAAATCATAACTTTTGAAAGGATTGAAGGAGTTGTTTTGTTTTTTTGTGTGAACCACTTTTCCTGCACATTGTCTGTTCTGCTTTTCTCCTTCTCCTTGGTCTCTGGTTTGCCTTGGCTGCTTTTAAAAATTCTGTTGCGTCTAGTGACGGACTGCCAGATTAAACTAGTGAAGAGAAACCAGGTGACTGTCTACTTTCACAAATACAGGTTGTGTATAATAAATTCAGGTTTTACATCTATGCAAATTAAAATCATCATATGATTCTGACTACATGCATTTTTTATCAAATATGGCATATATTTCACAAATTATATTTAACTTATAGTCATGTTGCTATTCTGAATACCTAACCTAGGAGTTACAAGGTGTGCCACTAGATCTTAGTAAATGGGCTTATGTAAACAAGAAACAAGAGAAAATCACCTAAGTGCAGTGGAAAGGCTTTTCCTGCTATATTGTATACATATATAATATAAACACCTCACCACTGAGCTGCTTGCAGACACAAGTACCTCGTTATTAGAAATGTAGAGATTTTGTAAAGGCCTAAACAGAACATGCCCAGAATAAGGAAGTTTTAAAGCAATGTGTCTTTGGTCTGAAGTTTACCGTATCTGGTTAGTAAGGCCTTCCACTAATGCTTCTGTCATGGAGTGCAAGACATTAGTCACAATGTCAAAATAAACATTTTACTTCTGCAAAATTATATTTTCACCTCAGGAATATTGTGAAGTGAAAATAGGATTTAGCACAATTCTTCCTTCGGGGTTTATCGACAGACAGGGCAGTTTTAGTGTAAAGCCCTAAGCCTTGCAATATGATTCCCAACCATAGGTGCACCACACTTTGAATAATCAATCTGTCAGCAGAGCTATGACAAGGATTATGCTGTGAAGGTAACAACTCAATGCTTTCAACGTTAAATGTCCTCACTAACTGCTGCTGGTTGGTTTTTTTTCATAAATAAAAAGATATTTTGGTGAGCGCAAAGATGTCTCTGTCAGTACTTGCATTTTGGTCAATAAGAGGGTCTGATGGTGTGAAGTGTGGGGCTTGGGTAGAATTCAAGCATGTGAACAAACAGGTGTGATTCTGAAAACCTCTGCGGAGCAGTTGCCTAAACCTCAAAGAACTACGTTTGCCTCTCATGATTCATGCCTTGGAGTTAGTTCCTTTTCCACCTGGGACTCCCGAGCGGCCTTTCAGGAGTGCTCATGCGCAAGTCCTCTGGACCCCAGGACCACGACATTCCTCCACCCAAGTGTCCCGCTTGGCTTGACCTTCTGGCCATTCCTGGAGCATGCCCCAGAATCCCTGACACGACTGGTTCCTTGACAAAGTGCAGCAGGGTCACAATGGTGATGATGGTACTTACTCCCAGGACTTTTTTGAGGGGGGTGTCTGCAACAATTTAACAGAGCGAAGACAGAAATAATCCCGAGAAAACTTGGTGTGTGCCCAAGCCCTGGGAATAACCTAAACATTAGATTATGATCTAAGGAATCTTGAATTTGTTTGTGCTCAAGGGCACTGTTTCAGCAGAAGGGTCGAGACAGCCTTTTCTAAAATAACCATCAGCATGATGGTCAGAGCCCTCCCTGGGGTGAGAGGAGTTGTGAATTGGGGCCTTTCAGGGCATGAGAGATGAATCCCATGATTGCCTGAGTGCTCTAATCACAGAGTCGTTATATTGAGGGAGATGGGAAGCTGGCTTCTCCTCCAGCTATGTTTTAATAAAACATAAGTTTTGAAGGAAAGATCACAGGAACCTATTTTCATAAAAAGAATCAGGGTGTAGATGCTGAGTGGATGGAGGCATCTCTCAGGACAGCCCTGGATAGAGCCTGTCTTTAGAGATAACCCTCAGGTAGAGCCCTGGCTTTAGAGGGAGGCAGGATTTTAGGTATGGGACAAACCTCATTTTTTCCCTGGTGAATTCCAGTCATCTTATGTCGAGGTAAAGGCATGCTGACCAGGCCACCCAGGTGTCTCCATGTACAACACAGGAAGTCGTGCTTTTAAAACATGATGCTGAATACTTGGTGGGGGACCATGGGCTGAAAAATTCAATGTTGGAGCATCAGAGTTTTTTGGAGTGCCAGAATCCTTTATAGGATTAAGCCATAAAGCATATAAATCAGTATCTTTATTCATAACAGGTGGTTTCATATTAACACCAATACTTGGTGTCTGCTGGCAACTGCTTTTTCAGTAGAGTTTCTGGTCAATTTTTATTTTGTATCACAAAGGACAGCACAGGAAACTGTTGGATTACATATTATTTATAATGAAAATTCTAAGTGCATTTCCCACTAGAAGCTGTAATGGTAGCATGGCTAGACACTCATATTGATTTGAGTCCTGTGAGATACAAGGTTGGAATTGTATTTTTATGGAATTTAACTAAATTAAAATGAAAATACATACTAAAATTTTGACCTGTTTTAGGAAAAGTATAGTGATATTCAAAGATGCTTATTTCTCCTTTAAAATTAATTTCATTTTACCTACTTGTAGACTTCCAAAATCAAGGGACAATATATTCCTCCAAAAAGAGGTAACAACGTGACGGCAGTCCAGTGCAGAGATTTCCCCTGCCATGGTGTGACTGACTGCGTTTGCCACATGCAGGATGTATGGGCACAGTTCAGACAGACTGTCCAATGGATGTTTCCTTTCCCAAACCTGCTTGATACGACTGAAGGGGAGGTTACAAAGCTGCCCTGGAACCCTTCCACTTGTGATCTGCATCCTACAATAAGGAATATTCTAAATATCATGGGCTTTCCCTAGCTAACAAGCTGGTTATTCTGGCTATGCATGAAGATACAGATTTGGGTCTTAATTAACATCTGTAGTTTAATCAAACCATTTACGATCCTGAGAAATCTGAACTGTAGACTTTCTGGTTTTTCTGATGACAGACAAATACCATAAACAAAAAGGAACTAAAATAATGGTTTAGTACATAAAGTGTTTGCACCAGCTATGGCTGTGGTAACTTTTGTGGAAAACTGGCAATTCTGAAGATCATCTTTCCCGGTGTCTGACAAAGGTTTTAAAGATAATAGGCATGAGAATAATACATTAGGGTCCTCACAAAAGTTTTTGGTGTTTAAGTTTAAGCAGCATTCTATTTAATTTTACAGGGCCTAACTCTCCTGCAGTGACAATGCCGTAAATCTCCAGCTAGGCCCAGTTTTACTACAAAAGAAGCTGGCCCAAAAGAGAAAATCTGGAATAAATTGCCGTGAAAGTGGATTGGCCTGTTTAGTCTGGTGACCTAGTGAAACAGTGCAGGACTTTATAATCTTCAATGCAGACAGGTCTTCATTCTTGAAGGAAGCAGGAAGTGTAAAGAGGGCTGTAATTGCATATTCTTTAATAAGAAATATAATTGTTGCTTTCTCCAAACAGATCTCAGACAGATTTTAATAGTGTGCGCACATTGAAAAGCCTCTGAAACACACCCTTCTACCCTAATTTGTTCATATACATTGATATATTCTAATGTATTTGTACCTTCTAAAAATGCAGCCCATGTAGAGCATTTCTGATGTGCAGCATTCCTTACTCTTTTTTTTTTCCTTTTAGATTGACTATGATGTAGAGAAATATAATGGAGCAAGATTCAGTAAGAGGAAATAAAGATCCAATAGATGTGTTTCTTCTGATACTTTGAAGCTTCTGTTTTAAAATAAGGGCTTAGCATTGCCATGATTACAGAGGTCAGTCTTTACGGCCATGTCAGGACCATGCCATCATTCATATTTATTGAAATAGTTCCAGTTGTGCAGCATGTTTAAAAAAAGCCCAGAAACCCAGTATTGCTTTCTGTTTTAGGAAACTTTAAAATAGGAAAGTAGATTTGTGAAGTAGTATAATTTTCTTTTCTGAATTCGAAGGGATCACATCTTTTGTTAAACTAATATCAATATAAATCTTGGTCAATATGAGGAAAAATGGTGTTGTGCAAAGCCTATTGTAATTGCTGAATATGAAGTTCAGCAAAAGCAGACATGAGCTTCTCCTAACACAGCTTTATCTTTGGTGGCTGAAATTCAGTTTTTCTTATTTCTTCATGTTCTCGACTCTTGATCTAGCCATAACAAAACAAATGATCTTCTTAACTGGCATTAGGTGTACGGCTTCCCATGAGCCATGGTAACTGAGGCTTGAGATTTATGAATGATTGTTTAGTTTTCATCAAACTCCCTCAATCTGTAGATCTAAGAAAAATCATGCCATATGTTGGAAATTATTTCAGTAGGGACTGTCCTTCAGCAGCTGTGCTAAATTTGTATTGTTCTGCAGCGCCATGGACAGCTTTTTTCAGGACAACTGAGATCACAGGTATATATTAAATTACTTTTATTTCCATTGAGTAACGTATTCTAAAAGCCTTCAGTTCTTCTTTCTGTCAAATGTGAAGTTAGGAAAACACTAGCTTTTCATCCCAGGAGACTCATGCCTACTGTTTATTTGCAGAAAAGGTACACCATGGATAGTGGACTTGTAAGATTCTCCATGGTGACCTGACTTTCGAATAGAATAGAATAAAATAGTTCAAAAAATTAAAAAGGCTCAAGAATGTTAAAGGTTTCAGCCTTTGTACCCATAAAGCTCAGTATTTTTTTTGTTTTACTACCAAAAAAAAAAAAAAAAGCTGCATTGTCTTGAAATTTGATATTGGTTTTAAAGTATAAATGCTCCTCTGATAGTAACTGATGTGAGTTCATCAACTCCTTGTATTATGTTCCACTAATCAGTCACACCCTGATAAAAGCTTCCATGACTTAGGTGACCTATGTGTGAAGTATCACACTTTGGTCCTTGAGGGATACTCCATATCATCTATCTGATCAAGGAAGAGTAGGACAGTCTGCAGTATCTACTGATGAGATTTATACAACTGGGGTTTAGAAAGAGATTTTATTAAAAAGGGTATCTGCAGAAGAAAGAAGAGGAACACTACAGCTTGTCATAGTTTATACAATTTGTCTTTTTTAAAACCGCATGTTAAGGTAAGTTGTATCCATGCAAGCAGGAAAATGAAATCGTGGTTTGCTACTGCTTGACAATATTCATGCACTGAGTCAAGTCAACAATACTGAGGTTGAGAAGCACACAAACCAAGGAGGTTGCCCATGCAAATGATACATCCTTGTTGCTTCCTCATGAACTCTTCCATGAAATCTTGCTGCACCCATCTTGATTGCATATGCTAATCCTGGCTTCTTAATTGACTCATAACAGATTTATCTGGATTTCCAACTTCCTCTTCTCTTTAGAATGTTAATTAAAAGAAAAACGATTGCACTTAAGATATTCATGACAATAACAGAGTTTTCTGCTAGAGGTGTCCAGAGCCAAATCTTGCTTTTATTTATATGGGACCATTTAAAATCAATGAGCTTGAGTCTATTTTGTGCTAGGGACCTTTTGATACCCACACAATAAAAAATGGCCTGAGCAGGAATGGAAGACAGTTCATAGAGTATATTTTCTAAATTTTACCTAATAGACTAAAATTGAGGAAAAGCCCCCAGCTTTTAGAATAAAATATATATACCTAGTCAAAAGCCAGTTTGTTTGGATGAAAATGAGCACAGAAGTGCTCATGCAGACTTGTATATTCTCCCTCTCTTCTCCTAAATCAGTCACTGTCACTATTAGGCCGGCAGAACTAGGGAAAAGAGGGTTTCAATATTCTCCGTATGGAATATAGAGATTTTGAGTCATGTCCCTAGCATAAACAGATAGATGTCCTTTGTTATTTCTTAAGCCAGATGTGGAGCTTGTTTATTTTTATTCATGATTTAGGAACTCTTTAAATAATAGTTATGATTTTTGTCATATGGACAAAATGAGGTTTAATTAAAGAAGGAGAAGTAGAATGAGAATGCTCTTTCTTCTTCCTTTTTTTTTTTTTAAACTTCATTCCTATTGTGGACTTGTACAGGGCTTTTTTGTGCTTTTGTTTTTGTTTCTCCTTAGCAAGGCACTTTGTAGTTACACTCTTGCTTGGTACCCCACTACATTGTTGTTGGTGATTTTTTTTTTAATATTAAGTAGATTAAATCATACTATCCTATTTGGGATCTTCCCACCATTACAGCTTTTGCCACCCATAACCTTATTTTATGATCAAAGGAGAAATAAAGGGAAAGCAGTAATGTTAATAGGCTTTCCCATGCAGTCTCTCTGGGAATGGTCTTTTTATAAGTGTCTTGAACTTGACCTCTTCAGAAGGCCCAAAGGTCCAACACACATTTTTAAAGTTGCATTTAAATTTTAATATTTTTATTCTGTGAAGCCATTTAAAACCTGGCCCTCAAAACACAAAGCATAAATCTTTCAGGACAGTCATACAGTAAAATTGATGTGTGCGGAAGAGAAGATCCGGAAAACCCCTAAAGCTCTGTTGCTTTGCTTTTCATGTTGTTTTATAGATACATTCCCTACAACACTACCAAATAATCAAACAAAATCCAATGAATAATATTGTGATTTCATCACTCTGGCATTTGAACTTGCAAGTACAATTTAGCAATGAATTAGGAGAGGAAAAGTTTTGCATTGCCCCACCCTCATTATAAAAATGTTCTTCAGAGCCAAACATTTAAGGCATTAGAAAGATTTACAGTAATAATATAAGTAGCTGTAATGAACTTGGGAACAAGGGAGTCTTGTAAGAGATTCTCAGAATGAGAGAGAGGTTTTGTAAGCAATTCTATCAACACTAAATAAATATTTAGGAAGATTGTCTTCTCTTAGTGAGTCTGTATAATAATTGTAGTGCTAATAGGAAGTGTATGATTTGGATATGAGAAGATACGTATCTCTGAGTCCATACAACTTGTTTGTGTGGGTGAATCTAGTTCTCATTAAAGGTACTGGTTTGACTGTCCTGATTGCTGCAGTCTTCTTTCCATGAAAATAAGTCAGCTTTGTCACCAGCCGTGCAAGGTTTCCAGCCATCCCTCAGTTCATCTGAGGGCAATCTCTTTTGTCTGCAGTCTCTGTTTTTGGGATGGTCAGCAAGGCAGCCGGATGTGACAGGTCAATTTGATAATATACTTGGAAAGGAAAAGAGCACATATGAAATGATTGAACTTGACCTGTATGTGGGGGTCACGTCATTGCCCATCACTGTAATGTCAGTGTGCGCTCCCCAAGCTTGGTAACACACACAACTCCCATTTAATTTACCTTTCCTTACTTGTGCAACCTTCCTAGCTCCAATTACTAAACCCAAATCCCTGACTATACCAGTGAGCAGAGAAAAGTGGGCAACAGGGAAAGGCAGGGAATGAGGGAGGCAGGTGAGACTGGCTACTGTTCACCTCCGGCACGTCTGCCCTGACACCTCTGTTCAGTGTCCTGCTGCGGAGGGAGTGGCTGGAATGGAGCATGACCTCTTGCTCCTGACACTCACCCTGGCTCCCTGTGTGCAAGGCTGAGCCGAGGATGTGGGCACAGAAACAGGGAATCCCGTTGAAATTGCTGGAAAAAAACTCTCATTAACTTAATGAGATTTGGAACATTACAAGGGAACTCCAGCTGGAACCAGATCTGAACCTGAGTGCGAAACATTCCTGAATATACTACCACAAACTTGTTTCAAGGAGAATATGTACTCAGACATACAAATGGCTAGATTCTGATCTCAGTAACGCCAGCATGAGTCTCTTGACTCATATAAACTGCACTCAGAGGACTAGCCCTGAAGACTATAAAATGAAGACGCACACATGCCACAGGAGACCGTGAAAGGAGGGTGGAGCCGTGACGATGTAGCCACACACCTTGCTGGAACACCTTAAGACAGGTAGACCTGGCAGCAGTTGGTTGAGACAGGACTTTCATCCTGCATAATCACTGCTTTCCATAATTAAGTGCAGAGTCTGACTGGGTTCACATTTCATTGCGCTGCAGTCTAGCTATGCTCAGACTTCCAATACCAGACTTCTTGCCCAGCTCTCTAACAAGCACACTTTACTTCCATTTGTTTAAGGTAAGTGGCTGAGCTGCCATGATGGTTGGGCTTCTTGGCGGGCAGAGGACTGTCTTGTGAATATCAAAAAGAGAGGTGGAGGAGAGAAGAAACAGATTCTTTCTTCAGCATAATGCAATAAGGCAGCAGGCTGGGCTCAAAATAGGCAAAGGAAGTGCTGAGTGACCCAAGTGATGACAGGCTTGGTGGCATTCTCCTGTGTGTATAGAAGACACTTGTTTTGTCCATATGTCTCCATCCTGTAGCTGAGAAACAGCTGTAGTGTTCTCCTGGAGTGATATTCAGACCACGAGTTTAGTCTGAAGGGGAAGCCAGTCTGTTTCCATTGAAAAATGTCAGTAGAATAAAGATCTCTACATTAACTAGTCTGTATACTTTTCGATCTGTGGAAGTACCAAAAGCTCTCACTTTGATCAAAGTTAATATGAGTTTTCCTGGAATAAGAATCGGCCCTTGATAGAGCTTTGACTTGTCACCTATTTAAGAGTGTTTTCATTATTTTCTGATTACTTACCCAGCGTTGCCAAATTTAACTTTTCTTTATTAAGTAATTTAATACTCAGAGCTCACGGAAAACTTTACGTGTCATCCATCTCTTTCATTTTAACTGATTCAAAGCAAACTCCGTTTCTTAAAGTAGATGCTTTTTTTTTCACATTGCACATCTGAACTTGCAATGAGAGAGACTAATACAACACAAATAAAAACTTTCTTTTTTGAAACTTTTGAACAAGTTAAAACACATCCAAAAGTCTATTCGCAGTAATTGATACTAATTAAAATGCTGAAGCTGCATTAACAAGAAATGAAAAGGAGTATTTTGGGTCTTATCTTTTGCAACGTGAATGTTTTTCATGCTCAGCTTTTCATAAATGCGGAAATATTATACCTTGTATTATTTCCGTGGAAAATGCTATTGCTGTTTGGCATTTTATGGGGTGTGGTTTATAATTTTATTAACACCATCTGTTGTTTAAAAGATAATATAGAATGTTTAAAAATTACCAAAAATGCTGGTGTACACAGAATCAGGAGCAGCATTTGCAGTTTGCTCTTTGCCTGGCAATTTATCTGCACATAAAGCTGATTCATATTGAAGCCAGTTGAATTTAACTCCTTATGGTTCATGTGATGCTTTAAATATCTGCACTGGACTATGCATTAAACACTATTACTATCATGAACACATTCTTTATCTGAAACAGTCTTTGCTGCCAGAACTTCTTTAAAAAACTAAAGGGTAAGGAGGGAAATGAAAGGCCATATTATGAAAGGACTAAGGACCCTGAAGATCACCTTCAAACTGAATTACATGTCTTTAAAGGGGAAAGGCGAGCCAGCAAGATGAATGAGAAATGGATTTGTTTGTGTGACATGTTTCTGCTAGAAATGCTTAGACACATCTAAAGGCAAAAAAAGAGTTTTAAATTAGTGAATAAACCTTTTTTCCTGAAGCTGAATGGAAACACAGCATCATGGGCAGGTGGTTTTACACATTTCACTCCACCCACAGCCTGAGAGCAGAGCCAGTTAAAATACAAAGGCAGGAGAGGTCATAAATACAGGAGGTAAGGGATGCTTGAGTGAACTTGGAGAAAGATCAGTGATAAAAGACCAGGAGAGATGCCTGTGGTTGGCCTGTGTCTTGGCCAGGTGGAGAGCTATTTCAGCTTTGCTTAACAGGAAAACCGTCATGGCCTTCTCTGATCTTTGTCTATTACCTTACTGCTTAAAATAAATAGCCAGCTGCATTTAGAGAGAAAGGAGAGACAAAACACTATTAGATCAGAGTTTGCCAGTCACGATTTGACTCTTCTGGATTTATGGGGCAGAGACAATTGCTCTCTTTTGCTAGAGATGTACAAAAAAGAAGATATTTTCCAGCATGATCCCACAAAATAAAATTCATAACACTTTGGCTTCCAGCTATGGTTTCCCTATCTGAAGAATATGCTGAGGAAGACAAGTCCCCTGTTACCAAGGAACAGAAAAACCATGTCAAGGAAAGGCCCATCAGCTTGTTACTGGCTGCCAACACAAATATTTTGGACTGAGAAAAACTGCACTTCAAACTAACAAGAGTCCAGGTGACAGGCATTTTCTTTAACTCAATACCATAACTTTATCTGTAAGAAAAAATGGCCTAACATAGCTGTTCCAGGGGAAAAAAAAAAACGGTCTGGCTATTCTCCTACAGTGTTCATAATCTGGGGTAAAAAACCCAAACCCCAAGCAAACAGACAAAAACTCCTGCATGGGTGTATACACTTTATCTTGAAATTAGGCTGATTTTTATTCTAGAATAATTATTCCACTCACAATGCAGAGTAATTATTCCCAAATAAAGTCTTTTTTTTATTGCAATGAAGTGTCCACAGGGAGCTATCACAGAGTAGTTATCCCAGAATTGCTATGCTGCTTAACTTCCCCTGTGTAGACAAGCCTTAAGAAATCGTATCCAAAAGATCGAGGAGGAAAAAAAAAAGTGTCTGTGCATGTGTTACAGCGTAAAGTGTGAGTGCTAAAAGTTATACATTGTAATGTAGATGCTTTAAACCACACATTTATCCCAGGAAGGTACACCGCAATAGCAGCAGAGAAGGCTTTTGTGGAAACGTGTAATAAGAATTCACATCTTTTCATTTAAAAGTTATGTTCAAATATTTCAAATTGAGCTTTTGTCTTTATTCAATGCAGATGTACTGTTTACTAAACAATTTTATGATATTCCCTCTTTGGATCTGCTGGGAAGCTGTGATTAACAGTGATGTTCAGTCTTTTGGAATACAGTAGCCCTGGTACAGTGCTGGGTCATAACTCCTTAAATGAGCTGAAATGCTCAACCTTTGGCATGTGCCTCCACAACAAATTAAACTCTAGGGTGAGAATGAGGAATGTTTTATTGGTTGAGCTGGTACACCTCCTATTCTATTAAATCTTTACTGAGACGCATAGTGCAGTCCACTCTCTTGCTTAAGGTTGAGTGATGTATAGTTGTAACTGTATTAATTATATTCAGATCATATTTTCATGCTCTTGGAACTTGTGGGGAAAAAAAGCCCACAAAAACTATGTATAAGTCACAAGACTCCTGGAGTTTGTGGTCTTGGCCAGGAGTTTGACTATCCTGCCACTTTATGTCACTCTCAAGGCTTCCTTAACTATGGATGACCCAGACAGGATCACCTCCTCTGACTCCTCTCATATCTTCATGAGAGATGTACCCTTATGGTATCCCTGGAGTATCCTAATCTTGTCCCTGGGCATACGATGTGATGTGCTATTGGATTTGTCCCCACTTCCACAGTCACTGTGGTATCCCTGGCAAAGCCCATCTAACGCTTGGTCCCATGTGTGGGTCCCAACAATATGCACACGTATTGCAGTATGTGGCCACTCACATGGTTGGAGTAGGCAGGGAGGAGGAACATAATGTTCAAGCATTAGGTAGAAAGCGTTAGTACTGTTGGGAGCATCAAAAGCAGCTGACCAGGTGCTGCATCTACTGGCCAAGGCCCTTTGACAAGCACCGATGTTACCTCCATGCCTGTTGTGCAGCACCTTGCTGGTGAGAGCTGCCACCTCCAAGCCCAGGTCTGACGTTTTGTTGCTGCTCCAGGTACATATCCCAAAATTGCAGGGATAGCTGGAGGAGCAGCACTGTGATTTGTTTGGCTTTTTCCTTTTTTTGCCTGGAGCAGGCAGGTCACCCATCCCAGGGCAAAGGCTGATGGGCACTGTCTTCTGGAAGGTCACAAGGTAGCCCTCCCCAGATTGGGGGAGAGCAGCTTGTCGTTTGCAAACCCACCGACCTTCCAAATTGAAGCAACTGCAGGGGGAGAGGGATTTCTGTAAGGTCTCTGCCATGCCTTGCCATGACCTTAGGTGCTGCCTCAGTGGACACGGCTCCGGCCAGGGGAGAGCCATGTGCAGTGCCATCTGGGCCCACGCTGGCGAGGTGACCCTCCCTCCGGCGCTCCGGCTGTGGACACCTGTGACTCTGTCTGCCTCCAGAGCCCCAGCCCCTGCTCCTCTCTCAGATCCTGCCCTGGGAACTGCTCAGGCATCTCCCTCTGTCTCTCCTCTCTGTGGGCAACGGTGACGAGCCACTGTCTGTCCACCCCAGCTAGTCCAGGGCTCAGCAACATGCACAGTCAGGATTTGGATCTCCATGGTCGCTGTACCAGGATGGCAGAGATGTCTGTGCAAGCTCCTGGGACCCTCACTCACCCCTGCAGCCACACGGCGGGGGCAGGCACCACCAGGGACTGGCTTATCTCCTGCCAGCACAGGCTCTTACAGCTCTCCACAGCAGCCCCAGAAAAGAGGGGGGGAAGTTTGCCTTAATGTACCTTTAATTTGAGTCAGTTTGAGAGAACACCCTTAGCAAATAGGAATAAATATCATTCTAATGAGCAGTATTGAGAAGATTCTCTCACATTTTGTAAGGATAATTTCCTCAATATGTGAACACTCTTCCTAATCTCTTGTTTGGGGGAATGCAGAAAAAACAATCCATCCAAAAAATAGGGTTGGGAGGGGTTGTTTGTTTTTGTGAGTCTTCTAGCTCTTGTTGTGTTTTCATCTTGCTCAGCAGGACTGCCAGACCTTTCCCTTCACTTTCTGATACTTCTTCTTTGTGATCTGGATGCAAACAGTAATTGCAGAAGCATTTGAATTTTTTAAAAACATGTTACTGAACTTTTCTTTAAAGAATTGTCAGTAATGTTTGGGCTCAAATTTGAGAGCTGGCTTATGAATCCCATGCTGGAGTGATATTATTCCTATTTTTTTGGCACCAGTTACTTGTTTCTATTGCTTTCAACTATTTTCAGTCAGAAAAACAAAATATTTGTGCTGATTCTGATAATCAGCCTGTTATTGCACACTTTCTTAACTGTGATCTTGCTAAGGGTAATCTTGTTACCCCTTCAAGCACCATAAGAGGATGTCACAGTTAATGACTTTGCAATAAATGGGGCAGTCTGTCCACAAACCGTGGAGGTATTCCCATACTGGCTTGCACTTGCTTTATGTTTTTCATAGTTTTTCTTCCTGCAGTCCTGATCTTTAACACTAGGAAAATGCGATACGCTACAATCCAGGCTAATTACCATGTTTTTACACATTTTTATTAAGAGTAGTGCTGTTAAAACCATGTCAGCAGGTCACACACTGATGGGACTATAACTTATCTTTTTCCTCTGTAACACTTATATTACTGTCCACTCAAACCCTTCTCTGTCATGTCCTATATATCTCACATTATTAAGAGGAGCCTGCTCTCGGTCCATCAGCTGTTGTGACTCTAATAGTAAGAATGTTAATTATTTAGCCATGAATTCCCTTGTCTTGTTTTCCCTTAACTTTAGGGTTTCTCTGCCACATCTTTCCAAATCTAAAACCTTGGAAAAAAAGTTGAATAAATGTTTTTATTTCTTTTAAAGCTTGTTTCTTTTTGTTCTGCCATAGGTAATGGAAGTGTATCGTTCTGACACCTGAAAAGCTCGGGTAGTGCACAGACCTGCAAGACAATACGTGCTGTGGTTTGGCCTTGCATGACTGAGGGAAGGGTCTTTCCCTTCCAGCATATGCCCCACATTTCTGTAGGGCGTTCCTTTTTGTGAATGCAACTTCTGTTGGGATTCATGTCCCCAACATTCATTTGCAGAGATGTGTAAAGCAATCAGCCTGACATCTCTTGCTCTCCAGCTGCATCGAGGGGATTGGGGTTGACGTATATGGAATGATCTTGGCCTCCTGAAGAGCAATATAAGAATTGCAACTGAGACTGTATCACTTGTTTTTTTTTTCTTTCAGAGGACCTTGTTGGTCTGAATCCTGTTTTGATCCTGAGATGAAACAGGTTAAGAAAACTTGGCCTGCATTTTCGAAGTGGGGAATGACTGGAGTGAAATAGGTGGGCAGGAATCCCGTGGTGATGGGTTTCACACTGTTCATGTCAGTTCTTAAGTTATCCTTGTCACTTGAATTAAAACAAAAACAAAACCAAAAACAACCAAAACCAACCGACTTTAATTATAAACTCTGATGTTTTTCCAAAATAGTGTGGTGCCATGTAAATCTACTGGCCCAATGACAGTTGCACAGGCCACCTATGTAACATAGCTGTGTGGGGACACCACAGTCCCTATGGACTGTCAGCCATGGAGCTAAAAATGGGATTAACACTAGCATGGCATCTCATGTACAATAAAGTATATTTGCTTTGGTGGAATGTCTGTGACACCCTTTATTCCTTATTACTCTTGATGTTTCACCTCCTGATACTGAGGTGTATCAGAGTATAAAAATAAGTCTCTTTTGTGCACTGGATATAAACAGAATCAATTTATATGTGCCATTTCACTCTCACAGACCCAACAAAAAGTCCCTCAACATTTAGGTTCATCAAGTGTGTGAACTTTACTCAAGACCCATGGTGCTGACACCTCTGTAACGTTCTGTTTACACATCAGCATGAGCCTCAAGAAGTACAGTTTAGACGTGGCTTGAAATATAGGACAGAAATTGAATGTAATAATGAAAGCATTTGATTTTCCCGTAAAAAAGCCAATACAAGGTCAGCAAGTGAAACATGAATATGCATATTACTATCAGTGCTTCAGTCAGGCTCCCAATCCAAAGCTTTTGTTCAAAGGCTTGTGACTCATCTATAAATATTTACCAAGGTGGCAAAATTGGCACCAGGGAGCTTGCACTTATAGAAGGAGGGTTTTTTTAAACAAACATTTTATCAGAAGAATAGGTGTTCCATCTTAAAGTTTTGTGAAATGATGTAGGAAATTTCTACTCTGAGGTGGAGTATCCTAATGCAGAACATCCATACGGCTGCAAACAACAAATGCAGCAATGGACAGTTTTGCATTTAATTTTTTACATTTTTTTAAAATCAAGCTTTGGTCAAAACAAATTTCAAAGAAGAAAGTCACCAGCTTTCAAATACTTAAGAATAACTAAAGCATAATTCTACTGTATTTTCAGGAAAAAATATATGTTATAATAAATCTCAGAAGCATTATTTCACTTGGAAACACATTTGAAAGAACTGCATGTTCTCAGAAGTGTAGTCACATTAGAAGTAGTTCATTAAAATGGTTCTAACTTTTTGAAGCGTGTTAAGTCTGCAGTATCTATTCATGTGAGGTAAAATTGCAGACTGAAAAACTTGTAGATGCCTGATAGTACAAAAGTTACTGTTGCTATAAATCAGTCTTTTCTGTGGTTAAATGATAGGGTGGAGAAAGGTAAGGGTGAAGCTAGTAACTATCTTTCCTCCCCATCTAATTTGAGGGAACATTAAAAGATGAATGAGAAAAGGATTTTCTTAATTTTACAGCAGCTCCACAGCTATCTGAGTTTAGCTGCTGCTTTTTTTTAAAAAAAAAAAAAAACTTTCTGGTAAAATGGACCTGCATTGATATAAAGCAAGGTGTGAGATACTGCCTTTTCACAGGCAGCGTGCTCCTAGACTGAAGAAGCAGGATTTCCAAGCTGCATCAGATGCTGTTTGGGAACAGAATTCTGCCTCTCTGCTCGGCCTCCCATATGTTGGCTGCTCATGTTGTAGGACACTAATGAACACTAATGCACCTTAATGATAAGGAAGTTCTACTCAGACCAGAGTTATACACGGGGAAGCACCACTTCCTTCTACAGCAGGACAACAATCAGAATTGATGTGCAAATGGCCACTGGCAGATGCTTGTTAAAGATCAATGGCTTTTCCTTTAATATTTTTTTTACCTTTTCTCCTGTTTTTTATTCCTTTAAATACATGATCCTCACTTTTAAAGAGCAGCACATGGCCAATGCCTCTGAATATTGAAATGAATTTATTTAGGTGTATCTTTTTGGAAAGCTGTAAGAGCATTATCTGATTTACCATGATCTGTGAAATTGCTTCCAGGAACTGCCTAAACTTTTAATTTCTCTTTTTCTTAACCACGGTATATTTATTATTTAACTGCTGTAGAGCATTTGGTCAAATAGTAAGATTTTATTTACATTCCAGCAGTGATATGGCCTTAGCCAAGGATCAGGGCTGGATGATGGGTTTTTTGCAGCTGTTTTGTTTTTGTTAATAGGAAAGAGATTATTCTGACCCAGCAAGTTTATAATCAAAGTCTACAACAGGATACAATAAGGGGCTGAGGCAGATGAATAGGCAGTAAACATGTCAAGAGGAAGAGGAGGAGGAGGAGGAGGAGGAGGAGGAGGAGAAAAGCATGTGTTTCCATAAGAAATAGTAATTTCCACCCTTTACCTGTTTGGTCACTGTTTCTTCTGGGATATAGATTCCAGTAAAGATTATTTGCAAGTGAGTAAGTCCTCCAATCTGCAAACACCTGTACAGGTGACTAAATCCACGCATTTGCTTTACAGTATTGAGGCTCCAGGGTTTTACACTTTTCTAACTTCAGCCTCATGTTTGATTCTGTTTTTTGATTACCTTCTTGTCTAGTGTCACAGTGACAAAAAGGCAATCAGGCACTTCTGCTTTTATATTTACAGTAACTTTGAGTGATCATATGGGGACTCATACAGGAAAGCATAACTAACTTTGAACCTCCTACCCTTTCCTCATGTATGGCTTAAAATAAGTAGGCACAGTTATCAAACTCTTGTCAGGACTTGTAACTTGTCTGCAATAACAAGGTTAACCAGCAATAGCAGTCTATGCTCTGTGGTTGCATGCCAGTAAAACACTGACAAATTGAAAACTGTAATGAGAATAAACACATTATGAATATACCAAGCACATTGACACTTTTACATTAGGAACTGCGGTCATGGTAAGTTGCCTTGTCCTAAACAACCCCTGCCTTTTGATATAGGGCCCCATTTTAAACTTATCATATGCTTTAAAACAGTGGTAATAAACGTGTCCTGTGTGTCATAACCCTAGGTTTTCAAGACATGGTTTAAAATGATTTGCCTGCTTGGTGTATTCCTACTTTCCCCAGTAAACAAGATGGAAAGTTAATAACAAGAATGGTTTCATAAATGAAAACATAAATTGTCATGGAGCTGAATAGAGTTATAATTTATAGGCAATCAGAATCTTCAAGCAATAATTGTTCTATTATTTTTGTTTGGGTTTCTTTTAGTATTTTTTTTCCTGCAGATATGATTTGACATGTGTTGATTAATAAAACATTCTCTGAAAATCATTTTCCAGCAATGAATTCTTCTAAAATGAGCTCAGTGATGTTCTGCAAATCACGCAGAGGATTCTACGGACAGAAAAGTGTGACTTCCTGGTTTGGTATATAGCACGTATACACGCGGTAAGGACATGAAGGGTGAGATACTACACCAGGACTGAGAGCTATAGGTCTAAATTTGACTCTCTGCATGTAAAAGTGGAGTGAATGCGGCTGTGTGATTCCCCTTGCCACAGGTATTGTCTCAGAGCGCAGAGCAGTGCAGTCACGGGCAGGCGGTGCAGTGGGCAGCCCTGGCACGGAGAAGCACAGCTCTCAGCAAGCAGGTGTGTCGCAGTCAGGAGCGAGCTACATTGGCAGTGCTGTGCGGAGAAGTTTGTGCAGCGATTGCCAGCACTGGCTGGAGTAGTCATTATCTTTCCGCTTTGTGTGAGACTTCTGAATGCCTGTTTAATTTCCCTCTCCTTCCTACCCTTCCAACAGGTGAGGCTTGGCCGGTACCCATAGGGGATATATCACACAG
Organism: Ibycter americanus; assembly: GCA_035590275.1. NCBI lineage: Eukaryota > Metazoa > Chordata > Aves > Falconiformes > Falconidae > Ibycter > Ibycter americanus. The sequence continues at coordinate 106,709,906 of JAVJGI010000050.1, read as the reverse complement.
GAGAGGGATGGTGAGGTAGGAAGGAAACTTTGGACCCCAGAGTAATTCAGGTAACTCAGGGCGATGCTGCCAGTGGCTGGAAATGAAAGCGAGTGCTTTTGACTCTCCAAAGCTATTTATGTAGCGGAGGATCTGCTCCCGGCCGAGCCCTGGCATGTGTGCAGGACCTGACAGGCTGCCTTGTGGGTGTCCTAGGCAGCCCGAGAACTACAGCACTAGTCTTTGTTGTCACTCAGATTTGGGGAGCAGGATGTCAAAAAGGCAAAGGAAGGAGGTGGGGCCATAGACCTATTATCCCTCCTTATCAGCCCATGGAGCTGGGCCAGGACCCGAGGGAACAGCGTGGAGCGTGATTGCTCACCTCCCATGGAGAGAGGGTGCATGCCTTGAGACTGTAGCTGGGTGGTTTTACTATCCTGCCAAAAATTCAGAAATTTCCCTCTTTGTATCAGGATAAAACAAGTGTTCTAAGGCAACTCCAGAGAAGTCAGTAACCTAGAGGTTATTAGGACACTCACATGGAAATTAGAGACCCATGCTGCAAGCCCTGATTTTGCTTCATTTAAATCGGACATTTGAACCTGCCAGAGGCCATGTAAAACAGATGTCTTCTTTTCACCATCCTAGCATTTTTTCAAGGGTGGGATTTCCCCCACCTCTCTGCACAAATCTCTCCTCCACCCTGTGTGAATTGTTTAGGCAGTCAGAGACAAGCCAAGCAGAAGAGGTGGCAGACACCAGCCTGAATTAAGACAGCCTGAACCTGCAGGCTTCAGCAGTAGGCAAAGTTTTGCCATTACTTCACTTTAATGAAGTTCCCTCCTGGGGAAGGGCAGGTGATAGCAGAGGGAAAAGGACTGCACCGTTCCCCAACAATAGATTCAGTCCCATCTTAGTCTCGATGGCAGGGGTGACAGGTCACTAACACCGACGAGATAATGTATATTTGCAAGGGAGAATGGGCAAGGCTGGCTGCCTCTGTAAATGCTTTCTGAGGGCTATAATCATGCTGTTTAACTTCAGCGCCCTGAACTAACCAATGCAGGTGCCTACATCTTCCTGTGGGCTATACAGAGAAATTAGGCTCTTGGATCACTTGCCTGAATGTAGGAGACCAGCACCATTTGAGATACCCTCATGTCACCTGCCTGGCCTGCAGCAGCTGCAGCAGGAGGGGACAGCTCTCCTATAGTGCTTGTGTTATATCTGTCAGCCTTGGGCTGATATCTGGGCTACCCTGAAGTATTCCAAGCATTTGATGCTTAATTCTGAACAAAGTAACTGAATCTTGGGCTCCTACTTTTAATTACCTTGAATAGCAACTGGTCTAGATGCCTGGAGTAAAGCATGTCCACATAGGTAGTATGACAATGTCCTCTCTCCCAGGGGTCTGAGCAGATCACTTGGGAGCCCTAATCTTGCAGTCCTGGCACCCTTGGGAAGAGCACAGACTTGGTTAGGAAAGCTCACGCAGGAGCTCAAATCAACACTGGGCTCTGCTGGCAGAGGTCAGGTGGCAGGACTTATACCATGTTTCCATCCAATCTCTTCTCACTTGCTTGTTTTATTTTCTAGTCTCTCCCTGGTGATTGATGACTAGCCTCATCTGTGATTCTGGGCTGAAGCTTACATTAATGCAATTTCTTGGATCACCTTCAGATTTGGCTTCTTCAATAGAAATATGGTATTCGCTTCTTTTCCAGTCAACAGACTTAAATACTTTCCATTTCAGTAATTTACAGATTCGGATGGCATTGAACTGGCTTTTTGAAAATACTGAATAAAACAGATAAAAGTGTTGAAGTAATAGTATTCATTTACTCATTTTGCTTTCCCAAGGTGTTAAATGTAGAAACAATGCTCTAGAATAATTTTCGTTTGAGTGAGCTGAGGTTTGAGCTTTTACTCCAGGAACAACTTTCATAAGAAGATTGAATTGTTTTAACTACCAGTTCTGTCAGGTCATCTGCCATATTGATGTGTTTGGCACACATGTAATCTTCGTTGCAGCTAAAGAAACTTTTTCAGTTATTCTCTGCTTTTCTACAGCACTGCCTTTGTCTACTCTTTCTAGCTGAGCTAGGTAAACCTGTGCTGCAGACAGCAGCATCACATGGAGCTGTGCAATAATGCAGAGCTTCATGGAGGTTCATATACTCTGCCAAATAGACTTTGGCTGAACTAGCCAATTGTCACCATCTCCTATTCAATTTTATGTGTTTAGTCCAAAACTGTCAGTCACAGGAGGGACTGTGTTACTAAACTATCAATGCACTGTCAAGCAAAAAATGCTTCAGGTGCATGGCAAAGTGGTATCCACTCAGTGCTTTGCTATAACTACATGGATGTAACTAACAGGGGAAAAGGTGTTGTAAATCTTTTTCATCCGATCTTTCACTTTCCTCTTGTCTTTCTCCAAACTGTAGCAATGGCCACAAAAGGCCTGGAAACCAGATTAAAATAACAGGTGTTAAAATGCAACATTTATAAAAAAGAAAGTCCACCAGTAAACTGAAATGAAAATTGACCCTTTGTAAATTGTCCCTTTTTTTGATGCTTTCCTTTCCAACATTTCAGATTATATTAGCATTTTGTAAAGGTTTTTGATAGGCATGAATGTGGGAAAGAAATACTGCCAGGGTACCTGCTACATAGAGCTTAGTAAAACCATGTGTGTATTTATATCAGAAGGAGAAATATACTACCTGGCACAGAGGCAAAGAGTTTGCAGGAGATACAAGTGCTCTAATCTCAGTTCAAATTTTTTTTTAATTTAAATAATATTTTGTTCATGTTAGATTAGGTCTTAGAAGTTATGGCTGAGAACAAGACCATAATGAATATGCAAAGAGTAAAATGACACTCTAAAGAAAAAGTTATGATTACAGCTCAGCAATAAATGATTTTCAAATGGCACTGGCATTTTCAAAAGTTATATTTCTGTTCCAGAAAAGGATGAACCGTCATAATCTTAAACAGTGAAGCATCTTAGTTACTATATTACATTATAGATAAGCTCTTCTCTGCTCCTCTTTTACTCTAAGCTCTGGTAGGCTTATAAAATTTCCTGCAATCTAGAAGTGTTCGGTAAATCCAAGCTTATTTTCTAGCTTGAAAGATATAGAGCATTTTTCACTCTTCTAAAATCTCTCTAGAGAATGGTGGAGCTTCTCCCACCACTAATTTTCTGTAGCCAAAGAAGTCCCAGCTACCTACCGTATGGGAGGAGAAGCTCTAAAACCTAAACAGGCTAATACTGATAGCCACGCCATCTGATAGCAATGAAGCTGAGAAAGCGATGGATGGAACAGTGCTGGTGAAAGGTTGCTTCAGCTTGAGCAGAGGAGAAAAAGTTGTCCAAGTGAGTAAGTGATATGGAGAAACAGATGAGAAAATGATGCTGGAGCTTCCTCAGCTGCAGAAATCAGAATGAAATTCCCTTGAATAAGTGTTTTGTGACTGTGCTCTCTAATCCAGGAAACTATGCTAGACTGAAAGCAGAAATTGCAGTATTCTGGTTGAGGGCCAACCCCCGGCTCTAAGACTACACTTCCTATCAGGGCACTGATAAGGGCAAACTTTTAATGATTTTTTTTCTGCTAACATCTGATCGCCTTGTCTTTTGCAGACAACTCGTTAAGGAAGTGTTTCAGCATAAATAGAACAATATGCATTTTGTGAAAGTAACAGAATTACAATACGATGCATATTATACAAATAATATAGCAAACAAAATGATACTGCCATTTTATTGGAGGAACTGTCCCATGACTTTCCATCTCTTCTCTTTTGCATGACATTGAGCACTGGCTTTTAAAGTTATCCCTGCCAAACATTTAGACAGACATTGATTGTTAGGTAATCTGTTTATTCTCTTGTTCCCTGCTTCACTTGTATGAAATGCACACTTTTTCATTTCTATTATTTAGCAGGTTTTTTTCAAATCTATTTAAACGAGGTGGAGACAGCTTTAGCAAGCAGCAGTAAGATGTAAGTGGGATAAATTTATCTTTCAAAAACTTACACTTGGTCTTGCATATTTTCTTGTTATTAAGGTTAGCTCTCACTCTCTCTTTTTAAAATAAGCACTCTTGCATTTTTAGGTATCCTGCCAATATAGTAGGTTTAGTGTGTCAATTTTTACTTCTTACTCAAAATTTGATTCATTTATTCTCCATGAACTTGAAATCATCTTCATAATGTTCAGTCCCTTCTGGCTGTAAAAAATCTATGAATTGAAAAAGGCATGATGCACTGCTTTATAATGCTTAACAGTAGTGTTTTTCTGATAAGACAATTAATCATTTTTGTCTTATTTATTTTAAATAAAATAAGCATTAAAATTGGTCTCTGAGAGCTCTGCAAGAGTAATACTTCAGTTGTAAGACAGTCATAAGGGTTATTTTTATTTGGATCATTTCAGGGATCTGGTTTATCTCACAGCCCAACATCTAGTTGTGTCGGCAAGACCAGGGGGAGGCAAACTGTGAAGTGGGGAGTGGGAAGGAGAAAACAGAAAGTTTCTTCACTGCCAACTCCTCTGTATCTTTTAATGACAACTTGCATCCCTCCCTAGTATTTTTGCACCAAAACCCTTCTACTCCCAAACAAGGGTTGCTTTTTATAAAATGCCCGGCTGGATTAACCAGGAAGGGCAGGTTAGATCCTGGGCTCTACTTTCAGTAATCTTTTTGCAGTCAGGCTGCAGTCTCTACCACAAGTGATAGGTGCTTTTTCACAGCTCTCCCCACACATCCAGAAGGTCAGATAAAGTTTTTCTCTGGTTACTGGGAATGAATCACAAGGTAGCCAGCTCATCACACTGAGACTCATTTTTTCTTTATAACTTTTAGCCATAAGAACAAGGAGGAAAGAAAAACCTTCATTTTTGTGTTGCTTTGCAATGTGGTTCTCAGGAAAGCATAGTTTAGTCTGAGTCGTCAGGTATTGGTCACCAAGACCAATTTTGATGTGGCCTCAGGTTTTCCACCTCTCAAAGGTATTGATTTAATCACTATTCACCCTTCACAGACATTTGGAAGTGAAATTTTACAGTAAAACTCATAAGATGGCTTAATCAACATGTACGGCAACAGTGATGAGCATTCACAGAAAAAGCCACCTGTGAGACAGCTGAAAACATCTGCTTATGGATCCCAGTTTTGTGCACAAAGGGGGACAAACAGCTAGTTGTTACACTATATTTTTTTCCTCATAGGTTTTTCCTTTTAAATTGTATACATGACTTTGGATACATAAAGTACTTTTACTACCACTGCTTATGGGAAGCACAGGAAGCACAGAAAGGGACAGCACAAAACTTAGTATCTGTAGAAGAAATAACAAACTTGCTGGAGTTTAAAGAGCCTGTAAGAAGGATGGCTTTAAATAAAGCTGCAAAACATTGAGGAAACTTTAATTTTATCAAGTGCTGATGACACTTGAAACTTCTTGCAGCAACTAGGGGTTCACAGGAAGATGATGCTGTCTTTGTGTTGCTCCATGAAAAGAACATGTAAATATGCACATTGTTCATTACTTTTAAAATTTTGACAATGAAGTAGCTTCTCACAAATATGCAAACATTCAGGCATTTGCTTAACTTTCTGCAAGTATTTCTGAGCCTACAGTTTTTCAGCCTCTTTAAATCAGTGGTGAGCCTAACAAATATTTTTTGGAAAAAACAAGGACTTCCTTGTGTTGTACCACTACCATACTTTCATTTAAAACGAAATAACAGTTAGAACTGTGAATATTTCTTTACTATTACCCCCATTTTGTTTGATTCCTTCCTTATGTAAGTGGAAATGAATGTTGGTAATTAAACGTTGCAGCAGTGTTACTGGCCCCTGCAATGCTGAAAAATGGTCTACATTACCTAATCATTTTCCAAACCTAGTGGCTGTGATTCACCATGAAAATTATTCAGAGTTTTCCTGTAATAACTTCACAAGCTAGCAACATTATCACAATAGCAATAAAACCAGCTAGATGTGTTCTGGTTCCTATTGCTATAGCATACACATATGATATATATAGATACACTGTCTGACATTTCCAGCATAGTGTGATATAAGCGGCTCAACCGGATTCGTGTTCTCCTGTGGCAGGTGAAGTACACTGCACTAAATGATCTGCATTTACTACCAACTGACAACCCAGGGATGTGGGCATGTGGCATATCATGCAAAGGACATTATTCACTTCCTACATTCCCAAAACAGTGGAAAAGACATGTAAGGAACCTTAGGTCCTCAATGCATAGAGCGGGCCTTTAGGAGTGTGAGTTCAACACCAACGTGAACATGTATAGTCCAAGTAATACAGGAGACAGGTACAGATGAGGATATAGATGCAGTCTGGTCAAGGTAAGAACAGACTGTGACTGGGCTGTTACTGAGAGTGCATCACTTCTCTTCTTCCTCATAAAACCAACAAGCTCTTCTCTGACACATGCTGTGGCAAGCAGCTTTTTGATTACTTGCAGACTAAGATTATGCCATGAGTCCTTTCTAGTGGTTATAGCTCTTCAGCAACTGTAACTGACATTTGGTCCTGAACACGTATGTGTAGAAAAGTGTTTTTAATGGTTTTACATCTATAAAAGTTCAATATTCTGTTAAGGTTACAGTACTAATAACCATTCCTCGTTTTCATTGCCCCTGTTTATTCTGGGATGTGTGAAACTACAGCTCGATCCACAGCCTACTGAGCTCAGTAAGGGTCTTCCCTTGGCATCAGAAGGCTTTAGATCTGTTGTGCCAGTTCCTCAAGACAGAGACCCTGGCCTTTGAATTTATCAGTGCATGATTTACACTGGTAGTGCTCAGTAAATGAGGTGAGTTTGCAGGACAGCCTGTTGTGAGTTCATAACTGTTCTTAACTGCACAATGGAGACCTTGCTCAGATCATGGTTCTATGAATACGATGAATAATAAGTGCAATTCAAACTCTGAAACTATGCAATTAATTTCCGTTCCGGAGAACTAAGAGAATCCAGCAAGAATGGGTTCTCAGGTACTGAGGTGACCAACATTTCTAAAATACACCAGCATGCAAGCTTTTGCTGAGTAAACTATAAACTTCCATGCTATTGCAGAATGACTGTCAGTTCCTGCCTCATAGAATCTAAATGTAACTTTTTTCAAAGAGTTAATCAAAGTACACCAGCAAGAATAAGTCATTTCAAGAATTACCATCAACGAACTCATTTGAACCCAGCCCAGCTGCTGCCTGCAGCTTCAAACAGATGCACCACTTATTCCAGGCATTGTCCTGTTCCTTGTTGTCCATCACACCTCCCTGGAAAACGGGGAGAGTAACTCTTACAGCTACAGAGAAGTCTGCAGGAAGATTGACACCAAAGATGTGTTTTCCTTTCTCAGTGTGCTTATTTTCTTTTCAGTTTTTCAAAGAGTGGCTGGTATACGTTTTGGCAGGCTTGTGCTTCTGACTTGATTTTAGATCATCTATGGTTAAGGGCCATGGATATTACAATGAAACAGTAGTTATGGTTTGTTTATTTTCTTTTAGAATCTTTTTATTAAACTAAAATCTCTCTGCCCACAGATGAGCTGTAGTAATTTTCAATGGGCAAGTAACTTTCTGTCACAAGGTTTTTTGTATGTCTTCCCTTAAAAAAACCCATGTTATGAAAAGAGCTGCAAAACCCACTGTTGCTTGCAAAGAAAAAATGTAATTGATTCCTACAACAGAGTAACAATTCTTTAATATTTGCACTATTCGCTAGGAGTTCATTAGTGTAACAAGAGTGCATCCTGCGAATCACACCATAATGTGGTCAAAGCTTTTTATAGTAAAATAGACTAAGGGTAGAGGATTCATGTAAAGTGACAAGAATGTTACTAACACATTAGTCAATGATTGTGAATCAAAATTATTCTGGGTAATTAAGTAAGTCTGAAGGTGTTTAAGTACACTAAAAGAGAGCCAAGACAGTGTAAAATACTTCTGGACTAAAGAAAGCATAAATCACACCAACTTGCCCTAGAATTCAACCCAACCACTGCTTAAGGTACAGTACTGTATAAATCCATAAAGCCAGCTACCACAGACTCTCAGTTTGTTGAATGTTTTAATTAAGGGGATTCTGTCAAGGTATTTCGCACCATTAGGAGAATATTGTATACAAAACAACCAGAGATAGGTGAGCTCATTTTACCTCATTACAAGCTCATTCAAAGACCATTTCTAATCATGAAATATTATTAGCTTCTTGTTCTTTTCAGAAGATGAGCACATAGAATAATGATAAAATAAGTGAAGCAGAAGAGAAGAAAGCACCATGGGAAAACAAATATGAACATAGTGTGAAGAAGGATTAGGTAGTAGGGACTGAGGATCTGAAAAGAATACTGGTAGTACCTTCTACTCACGGTCCAAAGAAATACCTGGCACATTAGGTAGTTGTGCATTTTTTCCCATCTGCAAAGTTACGGTATAGTCCTAATTCTTACTAAAAAAAAAAAAAAAAAGAATTAAATTACATCAAAGAAATGTCTGCAATGTCAATCTAGCTCTGCAAAACCTGTGGACCATAAGAATAATGTAAGATGTTCACAGACATTGAATTTGCTCAAGACTAATGATAATCCCTTGTGAAATGCAAGCTGAAATTTGTTTGCCTACCAAAACAAGGCCTTTTTCTTATCCCCCTTCCCATTCACAGATGCAGGCATGTGTTGGCTTGTTATTGTAGTTTATGAATGTTGGCCTTTATTTCTGCGAAATTAGTGTTATCAACTCCATTTGACAAAATGTAAAATTACGGTAAAGCTGACAGACTTGGAAAAAGTAATAGAAATTAAAAGGACATAAACATAGCTTTATGAAGCTGTGTTCTTTTAAGTAGTTCTTTTACTCTGAAGGGCTACATAGTTATACCAAGCCATATGTGTGTCTTTTTTTATTCCATTAATACATATTCCTGAAACTGGACAAGTGCTAAAAGCACCACTCAGGAGAACGACATCTATCATCCCGAAAGTTCTCATTATAGCTTACTTTATCAGGTAAAAAAAAAAAAAAGAGAGCTATAAATCAGAATCTCCAATTAACGTTTTAGCTGAACTTCAAATAATATTCTAAAGTTTGATCATAAAAGTGTGGGATTAGGCAAAAGCCAGCCACACTTGGTGTCACTTCTCCTTTACCTGGAGACCTACGTGATGAATTATACTGTTCCCACATAGCACAGGACAGGCAGAATTTGAAAAATACGTCACATAGCACATAAATCATACGATATAAAGTAAACACTCCATAGGTCATGGGTTTTAGTATTCTGGAATCAAGATTTCTTATGTCAATTGGTAGCTTTTTATGTTCTTCATTGTCTTTTAATAACAAGCTATTTGATCTTTCTATCTAATTGCTCTCATGTTAATAATTATGCAGGGCTAGGAAACTCTAAGTCTTAACTGTGCATATGGGAGGATGTATAGTTATGACATCCCTGTAAAATCATCTTGAGAAAGACATGACCCAGGGCAGTGAGAAAACTCTCTTGGAAGAGCTGACGAGCTGGGCACAGTGCCACACCGATGTAGCTGCCCTGTGCTAGCTTGCTGTGCCGGCCCAGGTGGTCATCGTCCCTCAGAGCCAGAAATCCTACCCAGAACTGCTAGCCTGAGGGTTGCAGGGGAATTTCTAACTCCAGTGCTTTAATGGGCTCCATGTTGCCTATGTCAGAGTGTGTCACAGTCTTTTGGTTACTTGCTGTCTCATGCAGGGAACCTGCTTTTTACAGGTGGCAGGCTGAGGCTCTGTGGGGCTTGCAGGACTCCCTAGGGGTCACCAAGCAGGGACTTGAAGCCCACGTCTCTGTGTCTCACACAGGAATGATAGGAACATTTTTCCCAGTTATGGTGACTGATGGTTCAACAATGGTGGAGACTAGCAGACATTTTGTCTTGGGAAAGCCAGCTGAAGACTGCTGTCTTTCTGCTTATTTCAATAGCTCCATGAGGCAATGTAATGGGTACAAATGTTTTGTGGACAATCGCTCTTTTTTTTGTTTTGTTTTTGAAGTATTTCTTCAGGCTGGGCTGCCTCAGTTGCTGGTTTATGAAGCAGCTCCACAAACACTTGCACAAGCAGGATGGAGGGGCAGACACCGATATGGTCTTTAAACTGTCCTTAGTATGGGAGAGGTAGGAACATGTCTGACTCGCTTTGTTTCTAGAGCAGTATGTTGGAATAACAAGATCCTCTTGTTCTTGTTTAGCTACACCGGCTGTTGCATAGGGGAAGTTGGAAGTGGAGGGGGAAGGAGAAACTTAATTTCTTTGCCTTCTCCCTGCCTGCGCAGGAAGCTGAAGTTCCTGGTAGGCATCTTCTGCTCCCCCCTCACTCCCCTGGCCAGTGGCATTGCTGTACGGTGGGAAGGCAGTGGCCAATCAGATATAATTAAAATCTTGTCCACTGTGTGGAAAACCATGTCCATTTTGGCTGATTACAGATGGAAGGTTCTAAGGAGGAAGAAGAGGCCACGGTAGACATAAATGTCAAAATAGCGGGTAACCAGCTGCCTCAGTCATGCTCCTGTTGGAAGACCTGGGGTCTGGGGCACTCCTGTGTTAGCCACGGGGTGTGTCGGCTGTCACCTTCTACACCCCCGTGCTGGAAACACAGGCCTGGCAGGGTGCTGGACTGCCACGCTCTGGAAGAGCACGGGGCACGATTTTCCCATTTTCCCATTTCCTGCTGCTTTCCCACTCCCTGCGCGGGGAAGAGGGCTGCGCGCGCCTCCCCGTCCCCTT
>JAVJGI010000050.1:106585927-106697893 GCA_035590275.1 Ibycter americanus | reverse complement strand
CCCCCCTCCCCCGCCGCCGTCCCGCCCGCACGGGCGGCTGGTGCCCGCGGCCGGCGTGCTTGCAGCACGGGGTGAGACAGAAATGGCTATCGGTAGGAGATGGGTGGGGTGACTAAGTAGGTAAAGGTGAGAGAGACATTGCAAAAGACTTTCAGGGCTATAAAAGTTGGAACAGAAGTGCGGTGTGGTGGTGGTTTTTCTTTTTTTTTTTTTTTTCCCCCTTGCTCCTTTGAGGTAAGCTATTTCTATGAAGAAAATTCTGCTCACATTACAAAAGGGGGATGTCAGGGGGTTTGACTGTCATTGAGGTTGAAATGAACTTTGTCACCCTGTTTAAATATTTAAGTCTCCTGACACAGGCAAATACATCACGAAGTGCTAAAAAATATATTTAAAAATACAGCTGCCTTTGAGATGAAGCATTCCTATTCCCACTGTTACCAGTTCATTTTGCTCAAGCAACCCTGAAGTACAGAGCATTCCAAGAAACTGTGGACCAGAGATGCAGCTCCATTACCACAATCTGCCTATTTCTGCATTTGAAGTGGCAACACTTTGTTTTACAATGTTTCAGCCACTCTGTTGGTTTAACTGATTTCCAAGAGGTTAAACATCATATTGATATGCATGTGTATCAGTTTTCTTTCTGCATCCAGTCATACTAATGTCCTGTTCCCTTAAATAGCTGTGTGTTTATTATAGTTTCATGCCATTTTGCATACTGGTGATATTTAGGGGATTTTTTTTTTATTTTATTTTCTCTTAGAGGTCTTACTTTCCCTGTGCAAATACAGGGTTTCCACTATTACATTGCTACTTTGGTTGTATTAAAGGTGCTATTTTAACTTACAAGTCAGAAAATGGTCTTCAAAACCCACTCTGTAACACATCCTTGCTTTAGATGCAACATTAAGGAAGGTACTGGATGCACTTTAAAATAAAAGGTCATTTTCTGAGATTCACACAAACTATTCTCTGAGAGGCTGGAACTGGGGACTGAGGTGGAAAAGGCTAGAGAGAGCTGAGGGAGACCTCACCTCATACACATTGGTGGAAACAATTCCATAAAGCTAACACAGACCAGCACGAACAGCAAACCTCCCTCTTGCTGATGGTTTCTGAACCTCCAGCTCTGACCCCATGCTGATTCGGTTGTGGTGGGCTTAACTGATAACACAAACAGCTTCCAACCTCCAAATGCATGAAGGGTGCTACAGAATCCCACAGCTGATGAGAAGCGACTCGTTTATACATCCTTACAGATTGCTTTGTACATTTCTTGAAGGCAGAAAACAGCCAAGACACTGTGTTCACAAACATTTTGAGTAAATCCTTCCATATCTGAAGGATGAGACTGCTCAGGTTGTGTTTCTGTCCTTACAGCAATAGGGCTACAGGGGCCAGATTCTGACAAGTGCAGACCATATGCAGCACCTGGTGAGATAAATGGGGGCTTTTAGAAAAAGATTGTCTGGGATATTGAAAAATAATCACTCCTGCTTTCCTACTACCATTCTTTTTTGAATCTGTGACTATATAAACCATACATCACTTATTAACATTTATGTCCTTCAGCTGCATGACATCACTTGTCACTTAATGTAAATTTGTTCAAGCTATACAAAAGCCGAAGCAGATCCTGTGTCTGAAATCTGAGCTCCTAGTTACTCTTACTGACTGACTCATAATTTTTTTTGCTCTTATGTTCAAACTAGTGAAAAATGAATAAGAAGCCAGGAATTGAGACACAAGTTAAAACCTGTGTAAGAGGTTTTAAGTAAACTGTGCAAAATGTGCAAATCTATGTCTAGATCCCACCTGCTTTCCCTCACAGAAGTAGTCAATGTGTAAATAAGCACTTGCAATGAGCACAGGGGGATGGGAATTCGTTCAGTGTGACACTGGTGCGTTTGACCTGTGCTTGGCCTATAGGTATGTGCCTGTTTATGGGCAGTGTGGACACTATCTGCATGACAAAGTGCATGCATGACAAATATATTGGGCCAGTGGTTTAAGCAGTCCAAGGACATGTTTTGGGTATATTTGTTAAAGCTTTATCCTTTGTGAGTAAAGCAACTCGTGTTTTTAGTCTGCCACTTATAGTTGCAAAGATGTCTATTTGTCCATCCATCTTCTGGCTTGCTTTGCTTTCAGACTCTTTTGTTGTGAAGTGTTGCTTTAGGGATACGTGGTGGGATATATGTTGTGTTGGAGGTGATGAGTCTGTGGTCCTACTGTGCATACCGGATGTGAATTCCTTTCTAGCTATGCACACCAGCTGCCGGCCAAGTTCTGTCTCCTGCGCTAACACGTTTCGGCACTGAGAGACACTTTGTTCACATCTGGAGAGTAGCTGATGCAAAGTGTCATGTTCACAGAGGACAAAGGAATCCCACGCATAATTCAGACTAGTCAGATATGTGGATTTGAAAATACAGACTAAAATCTTAAATATGACCTTGTCTTCAACAGGAAGCCAGCAGAGGAAATGAAGTGATGGTGTGACGTCTTTTCAGCAGAGAGGCTGCTCTGATCTAAATCAACTTTCTTGAGATTAGCTGTTTCAAGCCTGGATACTTGAACAATATTTGTGAATTTTGGCCACAAAATATACATGGATTACTGTAAATAGAAATGCATCCCCTATCCACAGAGGGAAGAGAGCATTTCTGAAAACAAGGATGAGTTTTGTGCAAGGAGAGAGGTGTTCAAAGGAAACCTGAGACTGGGCCCATCTGTAGTGATCTGAGAAAAGATGTTCTGGGAAGGGGAGACACTGTTGTGTGGGTGATGGTGATGTCTTCAAAATCCTCTGATGAGGAATGCGGCATGTGATCACATCTTTGTCTCTGCATGGATGATATGATTAAAAACATAGGGAACATTTGGGAGAGTGCAGATGTGAGGAGCTCAGTAAAGAGGATAGCAGGAAAAGAACAAGGAAAATATGACAAGAGGCCTTCAAATAGGAAAATAGTAAAGATATAAAAGAAGTAAAAGCTAGATCAAATTATTTTGAGTCATGCGTGCTGTGGGGTTTTTTTTTCATGTATTTATTGGAACAAAAAGAAAGTGAAAAAGTAGCAATTCCATGCTGAGCTCAGGAATCCTCATATATAAGACACCTGCAAGCTGAGAAGGTGTTTTGAAGTCCCAGCTTTGCAACATCACTGTGATATAGGCACAGACAACATGACAACCAGTTTTATTTTCAGCTTTGGTCATTGATGTAGATATGAGTGAGTGTATGTGCACATCTGTGTGTTTGTGTGGTGAGTATGTAAGTAGAATAGCACATAGTGAATTTACCTGAAGTTTTCATAAAAGTTCTGTCACCTAGCTTTGCACAGCAAATGCACATGTGAACAGTGTTAAAAGTGAACATAAACCCCTTAAGTTATTTTACTTCATTGTTATTTGAGTGTGTGTACTGAAATAGCATGCAACTTTATGTATTGCATGTTGGATGCATAAGGGGTTTTTATGCCGTATCTTGCTGGAGTTTAGTTGCAGAAACTACAACTATAGATTTCCCGACTTCTGTCCATGAGTCCAATTTCTTGGTTAAACCAATTCAAACTATCATAACATTTTATAGATTTATTTTAAAAATGAAAAGGGAAAAGATTTGATGATGCAATCTGAAGAATGTATTTGGATTAAATCACAGACCTAGAGTATTTGAACCAATGTTTGCACACTACTGAGAACACATTGCCTTCTTTTAGATAACAGTGATTTTATCCTCAAAAACAAATTATGAGGGTGGGACCTGGGTACTGTCCAGTATGAGAACATAGAACAGAGTATCAGATACGCTATTCCCCTTCTGATTTGATCCTGAGATGAGAGAAATTCAGTCAGTTTATTCAGTCAATGACCAGTTGGATGTGGTGAGATTTTTGAGGATGAACATGCATATCTATTTCTGTTTTATATACAGACTGCCTTAGAAAGTACAAAAAGTCAAAGGCAGTATTCTTATGAAAAAAAAAAAAAAAAAACAAGAAGAAAAAACAAAGAAAACCCAGCAGCAATGGAATCTGTTTGGTCTCAGGCTTGCTAAAGAGCACAGGACAGGCTTTGTCCACAAATCTGAGTTGGGTGTTTATCAGTGGGAGAGTCTGGTGGGAGGGAACGTGTTTCACATCATGGACACAGGAGATCCTTCACTGCTCCAGGACATTGCTACCTTGGTGGCTTCACTTGATCCTGAGAGCCCTGCCTTGGTAAAAATTTTGCCTTCCATCAATAGGAGACTGGTTTCCTTAACAGTGTTCCTTTCCTAAAGAAAACTGATTATGGGCTTTATATAACTTTGTAGTATGTACTGATAGTCAGAATACCTCATATCACTTCATACAGGGTAAGTGCATGAAAGCAAGGGAAATATCCCTATTGATTTTGGCTGCGTGATGTTTTGTGATGAACATGTTCTACCAGCAAAATCACAAAGGAAAGAGATACTGGGGTTTCACAAAATGAAGTGTCTTGTATTTGGGCAAGGAAAGACAGAAAACTTCCAGAAGTAGTTGGGCTTGATCCAGTCATGGTTACTGCAAGCATAGACAATGGGTGGCATTCAGCAAATCCCATGCTGCAAGGGATAAGACAAGAAGTAAGTAGGCCCATAGACCTAGCACGAAGAAGCTCATATCCTACTTCACCATGTTCCAGCCTTGGCAGCTTTAAGGGCAGGATTCTGAGCTTGAATGTCAGAATTTCTGTTGGATTTCTGGATGCCGGGTGAGTGGATGATCTGTGTCCTGCTTTCCCAGCTTCCTTCCTGCCCTGTTCCACTTACAGGAGGCTGTGGCAAGGTTACTCTCCCTTTCTTCTTTGCTAAAACATGGAAGCAGCTCCACCTTTGCCACCTCCTTCCTCCTCCACCCATTCTGTCTGCGAGCTGTTAGAGATGTTGCGGCCTGTCTGCTTCCCTCGCTCAAATATGACAGCAAGTTTTAGGGGTTGTGTATGTGCAAAGGTGTGCATCCTTCTTTCCTCCTTCTTCAACCCCATTTTCTTGTGATAATGTAGTCATCTAGTGGTCCAAGTCAGACGTGCCTTTCTACCCCCAAAACTGCTCCGCTTCTCTCTGCAGAAAAGTCAGGCTGCCAAATGAGAGTTGGGTACCTCTTGTAGACCACCTCTTGGGTTGGTTCTAACTACGTGGACATGATACTCATTGAACATGCAAGACACAGGAATTTGCTAGGAACCCATGGTGAGGCTTTTAGGTACATGCTCAGCTCTCAGGATGAGAGTATTTCCTAAATGTTATAAGATCATCTGTTTTCTTAAAGCTAAGTATATGGTTCTGAGCAGGGTCCAGGTTTTATATCTTGCCTTCACACAACCTCAGGCTGTGTAACAGTTCAAATGTGAGAGGTGTGTCATCTGTAGCAATAAGAGGGGAAGATGGTTTTGGTGAAAATATAGTTACTCTTTAATATTGACTATACCTGTTGAATCCAGATTTGGGGCAATCAGTTTGTCATGGTGTGTTGTCTGCCTCTCTTGGCTAGGCTTTTTCCTTTGTTCACAAAGCTTAAAAAAATATGAGATATATTAATTAAAATTAATAGATTTAGTTTTCAAGGAGATAAGGTACATTCTTTTTTTACTTTGTTGGAAGGTTTCCCTAAATAAAATTACATCAAAAGGCATATTTGTTCTTTTATTTGTTCAGTTTTGTTATGTGCTTTACAGCTTTGACTAGTATTCAAAGACCTAAGGAACTTTACTGGGATCAATAAGAAGCACTGATCCATCCCTCAACCTTTCCCAGACTTCTCCCTCGTGGCAGCTCCAGAGCTTTAACACTCCAGGTGGAGTGTGTCTGGCTCCAGGTAGAGTCTGTCAATATTTTTCATCTGATACAGTGTATGTATTTTTCATATACATGAAAAAGGCAAGTTCAGCAGTACCAAACAACTCTGAGAATTTAATTTCATTTTATCAAGTTACTTCTTGAAACCAACCAAACAAAAAGTGACTTTCCTTAAACTCCTGAAAATAAATTGGAAAACAGTTTTATTTTTTATTGCAATACTTTAAAATAAATAGTATCATTTTCCAGTTTGAAAATACTATATGTGTTCAGTTTTCTTTGAAATTTATTTTAAAAATGTAAAGAAACTCTCAAAATCACAATGAAATTTCTGTTTCAGGTTAAGTTAAATTTTTTGTGCAGTTAAAAAAGTTGTTAAAAAACCTGAGATTTGCTCAACATTTTTCATTTTGTCTGAATGTCCTGTGAATGGAAGCATCAACAATCACAGAGCTTTAGTTACTGGCTCTTTGTTTAATTCTATTCCTGGAAAAAAGGCTGGGTTTCTGTCACTTGTAAGTTGGGTCTTACAGCCAATGCTAGTGCTTGTTTTCCAGCAATTTAAGCAGCCAGGTACATCTTTTTAAAAGACACATAGCAGATTAAGCATACAGAAGGCAGAGTGCAGATGGCATGTAAACTAAGCTTCCTTCAGTTTAGACAAGTCAAAAGACAGGGAGTCATTCAAAACAGAGAAATACCTACTGCTATTCCCCACCTTGATCGCTTGTACACTTGTGAGTGTTCTTTGGGATTCAGTTTGGGATTCAGACAGACTTTTTTTTTTTTGTGGACCTGTTTTTATTCTGGTCTTCTTACAATTTTCAGCACCATCTAGCTTTTGACTCCCCTGATAACTCCAGGTCAAGGTGGCTTCAGGCAGTTCATTGCTTTGCAATCTAGACTGAAAAAAAGAAGCTTATTTTCCCACCATTCAGATGTCCATACTGATCTTAGCAGTAAGGAACAGTTACTAAGGATCATTCTTTTTCTGATTAGCCTGGAAAACAGAGACATAGGCTATACCAAGAAGCCATCTGTAGATCATAGCATCTGAAAAATCAATCAAGAATTTGCAAATGGTGTGACAGGTTAATCTTGGCTAACAGCCAAATGCTCACCCAGCTGCACTGCGCCTTCTCAGCAGGGCAGGGGGAGAAAATTAGAAAAAAAAACAAGAATGAGAAACCTTGTGGGTTCAGTAAGGACAGGGAGATCACTTACCAATCATTATCACTGGTAAAAGAGACTCGATTTGGGAAAATTAATTTAATTTATTGCCAGTTTAAATAGATTTGGGTAGTGAGAAACAAGAATACAAACATTAAAACAACACCTTTCCTTCCTCCTTTCCCAGGCTCAACTTCACTCCTTCCTTCCCGACTCCTCTCACTGCCCCACTGAGTGTTGCATGGAGATTGGGGAACGTGGATTATGGTCAATACGTAGCCGTTTCTCCCTGCTGCACCTTCCTCCTCACACATTTCCCCTGTTCCAGTGAGGATCCTCTCCATGGGCTGCAATCCTTCAGGGAACAAAACCTGTTCCAGTGTGGGCTTTCCATGGGCTGCAGTTCCTTCAAGAATGTCCATCTGCTCTGGGGTAGTTCTCTGGCTGCTGGGGAATATGTACTCTGGTGCCTGAAGAAGAACCTCCTCCTCCCCCTCCTCTGACCTTGGTGTTTCCTGTTGTTTCTCACTCTTTTCCCCCCTCTTCCTCTGCCTGTCCAGTGTTTTCTGCCCTTTCCTAAGTATGTTTTCACATAGGTGCCACAGACTTCCCTGATAGACTCAGCTGTGTCCTTTGTGTCCACAGGGGAGCTCACGGGAGCTGTCTGTGACCAGCATGGGGCAGCCCCCAGACCCTACAGCCGTCCTGCCACGCAAACCTTGACAAACACAAGCAATACAATGGTATATATGTGGGTTCACCAAAGCATCCTTTCCTGTTCCTTTCTTTTTCCCAGGAAGCTGTAGGGACATTGCAATGAAGACTGGTAGAGCTTGCGATGACTCCAGCAACACTCAGAGGGAGGAGCAGGGAGAGAGGCATTTGTCATATGTGCCTGAGGCTTAAAAGGCAGCTCCCCAGATCTAGGAAAGTTGTAAGACACCAAAATTATCTCATACTGAAAAATGCTTGTTCACTAATGGCAATAACAACTGTGTCACGTGTTCACTACAGAGATGCCCAAGGGCACTCACCTGTAGTGTATTAAGAAGGAAGAGACCAGAAATGTATTAGTGCTGGATAGATAAAATATTTAAATCGTTATAGCTAGATGGACTATAAAGATAGTAACCTGATATGTATGCATGCACTGTACATTTTTATAGTAGAGTTGCAGCATAAATGACCCCATTAAATCCTGTTATTTTCCTAATCCAATAAGCACTTAATCTCATTGCAAGTGTTGGAAATAATTATTCATTTATACACTTGTTTTTGCCACACATTTTATGTCAACAAGGAGTGTGCCTTTGACTAATCAGTTAAAACAGCTGGTGGATAAAGTAGTGAATGAGAATCAGGAATGTGGTATTCCTAGGAAGAAGATGGTGGTTTTTCTTTGGTCTGAGTTGTTATTGATTCTACACAGAAATGTTGTATTATACACAAAGAAAACCTTTTGTAGGACAGGCTCTACTCTGCATTAACAGCCACCAGGACAAGGGTGAAAAGTAAAAAGCTTTGTGGTTCTCACGCTGCCTCAGCCTGCTGACTTACTTGTCCCTAAATCATTGCATTTTGCATCTGTGAATAGATGTAAGGACTTTACTCTTTTTTAACACTTTTCACTTCTCTTACCTGTCAAATGTCTACCATACCGACTTGGGAAGAAGGCTAAGTAAATGTCAGATGTATGAGTTTTGCTGGTTGACAATTCCCTCCCAAAAGAGGAAACTCTTATGAGGACCATTGCAAGGAGAATCTTGTTCTTTTCTGCTCCTGCATGAGTTGTAGCAGATAGACCAAGTCTGTTCTGGTTGCCAAGGACCTGTTTGATGGTCAGGTATTTTCAAGTTTGTTCAGCTCAGTTCTGTCACACTCCTCCTCACCCCTCTTGGGCAACACTACATTCCCCTCTTTAGAAGCAATTCATGTGCATGCCGGGACTTCCATTGGGCTTACTGTTCCACCCCAACAGTGTTGTAAGACACTGGACTGGAAGTGGGTGCCATAGAGAAGGGTGAGCCACCCCAGCCAGGGGCCTTGCTGCTACAGACCAACATGATGCCACTTGTGGGAGAGGGTCACAGCAGTCACACCTTAAGTGAGGACAGGGAGACAGACACAAACTGAATAGGAGTTGCACTGTGGATTTTTTCACCCCAACTTGACAGACTTCTGTGTGTGTTTACGACAGTTACAGATGCAATTATCTGTCGTTAAAGAGAAACACTATCCTTTGTCAGAAGAACAGGAAAAAAAAGATGATGCTTTTGCCGTCACAGCTGTGGTCTGGAACATAATGCAGGTATTAAAGCATCAGGTAAGAAAGGAAACATTTTAAAGGTTAAGGAATACTTCAAAGTAGATAAGCTTGAAGTTATTTTTAACACAGGTGTTTCTGTAATGGTGCTATACTGGATGAGAAAACTTCACAGTTCCCCATGACGCTCACACTAGGTGTTACACCTTTGCAGAATGATGGCTTAGTAACTTTGGCAGGAATGTAATAAAATCAGGAAGACTTGCAAAATCTACTTCTGCTGAAGATACTTCCCCTTTCACAGCCTGTGCTATTCACATAGGTGTTTATGTCTATATTTGTATTTACAACCTTTCTTATAAAAGGGAGAAACTATATTTGAAATTTTGGGCGACTACCTGCCGCTTCTCAAGAACTCCACCAAAAATGTTAAGAATAAGAAATCAAGGGGATATATCTGTTGAAAGAATGTGTCCCAAGGTATGTTCGTTAAGACAAAACAGCTGCAAGGTTTCCTACAGTCAGTCCATCAGTTCCATCATGCATAAGCAAGGAATGTAAGGAAAGATCCAAACCTTACCTAACGTCTAGAAATACTACAGTAACAGCCACGTTAGTAATGCTGTTGGTAGAAGGACACTCTCTTAGCTTTCAGGCTTCTTAACGACAGTAGAATGGGGACAATGATGAGAAAAGTTGATGAGAATTTCAGGAAATATTAATGGTGTTTTTTCACCTTTGAGTAGGAAAGTTGTTCTCATTGAGAGAGTCTTTAAATTATCCCATCACCTTCAGATAATGTTTGTAGAGTGAATATTGGGCAAAATTATGGATTGTCTTCAAATAGCTCTTATCTTTCTGCCTATTGTAGCAAGGCATCTGAAAAGGGAGAAAACACATAACCCTTCCTGGAATTCATAACATGTTGCAGATATACTTCCTAAGGATCAGTGGTGTGACAGTATCACAGCTGCTGGATGCATGATCAAGGGTGTATCTCCAGCAAAGGCTTATTACACTGAAATCCAGGGAAATGCTTTGCTGAGTCACATATGGTCCATGTGCGTAAGTATCCATTGCCAGAACACAATGGTGTGACAGAAGAATATTGAAGTGACACTGAAAACCGTTGAAAGACCCTGCTCAGGCCTTAATATTGTGAAATCCTTGAAAAACTTATTTGTATTCTTTGTAGCTGTAACTGACTGGTTTTCAGCCAGAATAAGCAAATAGAAGATCAGTTGTGGGTCTTGGGTCAATGAGATAATTCCTCCAACCTCCTGGCAAATTTAGCTGAATTATATTATTCATAATGTGGTCTGTGAATGTGTGTTCCTATTTTAGGAAACTTAAATGTCAATTTAAAGAAGATGAAGTTTTAGAGACTTATGGGCAACTATCATGTATCATCTGGCATCATTCTGGGTCATATTTCTGAAGGGTAGTTCTCCTGTGTATGCATATTTAGATCTGGAAAGTTGGAAGACTTGTTTTTGCACCTTGAATTCCATTATGTGTGCAAATCTACAGATTGCATCAATCAAGACTTGTCAGTGTAAGTTACACAATTGAAAAAGTCACTTATTAAATATGTGTGTCCTTGTGCAAGTACAAAATCAGGAAGCAAATTATGAAAGCCAAAATTGCATGTGTGGGTAAAAAAACCTTGACATTAGCCTATTCAAAATGATTCTACTCAGTGGCTTAACCAAGGATATTAGAGGGGCTAGGTGTCGGAGTCAGTGTTAAAACAGAAAAATGGAAGAAGTATTTGGTTGATTGGTTAACCTACTGAACGACACTGACTCACATTAATAAAGTTAGTATCCTCTATGTGGCCTTAGAAGACCAAGTCTGTATTTCCAGCTCTGCCCTTCACCTACTCATTGACCTTGAACACTTAGCATTGCCCAGTGCTTGCGTTTTCCCATTAGAAATGGCAATAATATTTCCTCACCTTTGTAAAACTCAGTGAAAGCAGTTAATAAAAAGCACTTCACAGGAGTCAGGTATTATTCTTACTACTGATCTATTATTGCGGCAATTCTTGTAGGTTATGAGAGAAGAAATTTCCTCTGTCAGCATGCAGCCAGGAGGGAACTTGTAGCTGCTGTAGCTACAGATGATCTGTAGCTGCAGAATGATTTGAGGTCAGATCAACAATAGCTATAGATTTTCACAAGTCTTAAAAGCTGCTTCTGAATGACAGTAGCAAGAAAGACCATGAATACCCCAAGGAAAATAAATGGTGACAAACTTTCCTTGTGATTGGTTTGCGTCAGTCAGAGTATTTGTGAAACATGAAGGTCAAGCAACTTATTTAAAAAAACCCCTATGTGAATCTAAGATTGGCCTTGACATTTTCAAAACCTGAGAAAATTAGAGGAGGGGCTGTAGCCCTGAGGATTGTGGTCCCTTAGGCTGACTGGAGGAGAGATTATATTAAACATTTTGAGACCTGAATGATCCATTCTGTATTAGAGAAGATTTACAAGATCCTCAGAGTACGCTTGAAACATCTGACTGAGAGGGAGTCTGTGGACTTTCTGCTTTCTTGGCCGGGATTCTCAAGGGCACCATTAAGGAATCAACTATTGTGATTGATGGAAAAATAAAGAAATTGAAGAAGAAATGAAGATAAACTATAATGTGGACTTTTTCCTGCAGTCCCATGATATCTTCAACATTAAGTGATTTTGGCAGATAATTTCTACTATGAAGCATGCGGATAGCCAGAAGGCTATTAAGAGAGAATGATGCTATAATATAAGCACGGAGGATTCTTATAAAGTGTATCTTTCTCTCATTCAAAGTACATGATGAAAAATGATGTGTCCAGAGTGCTAACAAATTATAACAAAGTATAAATTCTCCCTATATATAATACTAAACGGCCTTTATTATCTTAAGCCACTATTCTCCCCCCACACCCCTGCTATGCACTTCATATATATAAAAATAATTTCAACTGTATCTTTTAGCTAATCATAGCTAGCTCCATACGCAGGCT
The DNA here is from genome assembly GCA_035590275.1 of Ibycter americanus. Taxonomy (NCBI): domain Eukaryota; kingdom Metazoa; phylum Chordata; class Aves; order Falconiformes; family Falconidae; genus Ibycter; species Ibycter americanus. The sequence continues at coordinate 106,685,620 of JAVJGI010000050.1, read as the reverse complement.
GACAATATGCCTGAGGTGATAATATGTCTGGTCAGTTAGACCAGTGTGTGGTAGATGTAAAATGCTTACATGGGAATGCAGAATTCTGATGGAGTAAGACCCCATGTTCACTTTGCACAGATGAATATGATCTCATCACGTGCGAGATGATAGGGGATAAGACCCCTCCTTTCTTCCTGGTATAATTTAAATCTAAGTGACGTAACGAATATACACATGCAGCTAGATGAATTCTCCCTCTCACACCCATGTCTATCGCTTACAGACTCATCTTATTAGTTTGTCTTTCCCTGTTCTATGAATTATTTGTGAATAGATCTATTTATTTATGTATTTTTGTTAATTCATGATTGCGTGTGATTCATTAACCTTTCTGAAGAATGACTGTGAGCCTTGGGATTACTACAGGACTGTGCTCATTATGGTGTTACTGGTCACCTCAGCAGCATGGTATCACTCCCAGTCTCTGCCTGAACAATTACAAATGTAATTATAAAGCTTCTATTTCTATCTTAAGAGGAGTTTGTGTGCCCAAAACATCTGTTTTTTTCTATGTTACCATAGGTTTAATAGAAGGCTTTCCTTCTCCCTGTTAACTGAGTCGACTTTCTATGCTTTGACTATGATCGTTATGAGAATATATCATACCCAAGAGCATGTTCATTTTCCACTTTTTCATTTTGCCCAGGGAAAGAATACAAAAGCAGTTTGCAGAGCTAGATGATGCAGACTGGCATTCATAATGCCATTTTGCTGTGTTTATTTTAAACCTTGTTCTTCCTGGGCCAAATCGGACAGACTTCAGTCTGTAACCAGTTCCTTTCAAGGTGTATCTACTTGCATCTGTGCCAGTACTCTGGGCAGGAGGATTATGTGATACTAGCTGCAGTAATGTCAATACTGGTGCCAATATTTTTATCTGCATTAAAGCCGATGCTGTGGCCTTGTATTTAAAAAGCAAAAATGAAAACCCAGTTCTTCCTCATGGCAGAGATGATGTCAGGCACAGTACAGAAATATTCTGAGTGCCATTTAATAAGTTTATTGGTGTACATTTTTTTCTATCACCATTGCAGAACATGTACTGAAGAAATACATGTATTAACAGCAATGAACAACTATCTAACGTGTGCTTATTTGGAAGTCCTAAATAGGGATAGATCTGGATAGTGAATAAAGGCATGTCTAAGACCCTATAGTTGCAGGTGAAGGAGGGATCTGGCTGAAGCCGAGTGAGTATTTCAGTGCTCCCTTTGTTTAAATCAGCTTTGTCTGCTCTATTCTGTGTATCTAGATTTCCAGTCAACTTCACACACAATGAATGGAAGCATAAATCTCAGGGAGAAAATGAAAAGATTTATTCTATTTGCTCTAACAGGAAGATGATGTTAACATACGCAGAGTTGGGATAGGTTCCTATCGTGACAGAACAAAACTGGCTTTTTAGCTAGTGCCTTACCATGGCAATCTGCTTCAAAGGAACAACTGTCATTTTTGATAAGGATGGTGAGAATTACTGTCATCTGGAGAGATCACTATGCCTCTGGGTTGTATAGTATATTACAACAGAAGGATTTATTCTTTAAGAGATGAATAATTATTCCACTACAGCATTTTGTTGCCGGTTTAGAAAAGATGTAGTTTGCACCCTGCATAATTATAATGTAACTCTCTCTTCAAATATAAACTTGTGGTATGTTTTGGGGTGTTTTTTGATAGCAGGGAGTCAGGCAGAAAAAGCGGCCAGGTAGTAGAAACCTTCAGAGGACAAGTGCATTTGGGGTGCGTGCATGCACGCCACATGCCTCTCTGCAGCCAAGATCCAAAGCAGAAGCTCACAGTCTCGCAGAAGCTGCACAACCAAGCGAGTTATTATGGAGAGCTTCTCTGTGGCTGAGCCAGTAAGAGCTGGGTGCTAAACTTGTTTCCGCTTGAAGTTGCTCTTTGCATACTTGTTAAGGCAGAATGTTCTACCTTTTCACCTCTGCAATACTGGGTGTGAAACATGAGCCTCTAGGTGTTTCCTGGCTGGCAAGAATTCAATGGTAATAAAATTACTAGTAGAATAAATGTTTCAGAGGCAGTTATCCTCTCTCACCTGTTTGTAATTTTTTATTAATTATTACAAATGTGTTTAAGTACACTACCTGATTTTAATCTGCTGTATTCCCAGGATTTACATATAAAGGTCTTTTTCCCACAGAATAATGAATAATCGCATATGTCAGGGTGTGGTGTTGGAATACTGAAGGCTGGTGATACACCTACTAGCAATCGTTCATTTTGTAAAAGGCTGGATTCTATAAGTAGTTTGCTTTTTATGGCCCTGATCCAAAATTCTGTTGAAATCAGACTCTTATTGAGTTAAAAAGCTACGGATCTAGTCCCAAATGTTCTTTTATGGGAAGTGTTTGTAGTGCCATTGTTAACAATATATGCAGCACTGGGCGTGTGAACTGTGTAAGTAGAAATTTTACTTTTCCCAAAGCTCTTGCTCACTTTTATGCATTCTTTGCTCAAGCAAACAGCAGGTGGCTTACATGAATAGTGGGGTTAATGAGACTACTTAAGTGAGCAACTCTTTATCAGAGCAAGAGTGAAAAAAACCCCCACAAACTGGTCCTCTGTATCAGAGAATTTAGGACTTGCCAGATAAAGCTGAGAACTAGAAAGGATTCATATTATTATATATTGAAAGAAAAGCTGACTGGCATAGCGGTGGCAGCGGGGAGGAGGGGTTGTTGTTCCAAGAGCAGCAGAGCTAATGAGATCTAATGCTTTTGTTTCTTAATCCCTGAACTGAATTAATCTCTTTCCCTTCCCATGTGACATCATCCCCTAGGTGCAGGGAAGCCGCAGGGCAAGGTGCATGCTGCCCGGCTGGCCAAAGGGCGAGGGAGCCAAACTGTGCTTCCCCTTAGTGGAGACACTAATCTTGTCCCTGCTCTCCTTCTGCATTTGATTCTCATGAATTGCATAGAAACATGGCTATCTTTGACATTTCAGGTTGGATTGAAATAGGACAGTTCAGTATTTGGGAGGAGGAGGGAAGGAAAGATCGTACAACTGTGTAAATTCCCTTTCCCAACATTAAAAAAAAAATAATAATAAAAAAAAAAATGCACCCTGAACTCCACTTGAACATGGCTGAACTTACACTGCCGTTCCCAATTCAGGTCCCATAACAGCATGGCCCTCATGAGGTTTTGTGCACTTTACTTTCAGAATAATTTACCTCAAAAAGAATAAGCCCTTAATAAGATCATGAACTGTTTGTATTAGGAAGCAGATCACATGGATAATCTTTGTGATCTCTCGTTATGCCATCTTTGTGCCAGTTAGCATGTTACCTTTGACTGCTGCCAAGCTGGGAGGAGGAAAATGGAATTTTTTATATGGTTTAATGTTTTGTTCTGTTTTACATTTTATCTTCCATTTCTACATTACTGATTCGACAAAACACAAACAACAGAAACAACATATTGCAAGAAGTAATTTCTACACTGGCTCTATAGTATTTGTGAAGGAGACAATCTGTAACTAACCAAAGTCTTGACAAACTTTGAAAAGACTGAATTTTGAATGTGGATGGATCTCAAACTGCAGCTACGCAGCTGGGCGCCACTGTTATCTGGGCAAGTGTCAGGTAGGATTTCACAGCATAATGGCTACTCAAAAAATACCTAACACTCTTGTCTAGCAGACAAGATTTATAAATATGAACGGTTAGTGTTTGAAAGTTAAGGAAGTCACAAAGACCCAGCAACAAAGCAATCCAACAGAGGAATTTTCTTCCCACTTTCGAAATCTAAAAGTGATTTCTCTGAAGCAAAAGTGACATCAAATGCTTTCTTAGATAAAAGATACTACAAATAAGAAAGATGCTCCAGGAGAGGCTTTAAAGTGTCTTTCAAAATTAGCAAGCACAAAAAGTCCATAGGTCAAGAATCAAGTCCTCTCCTATAATCCGTATTCACTCAGATAGCATTTCAAACTCAGGCTCCTGGAACTGACCTTCAAAAAGACATTTCTTCATGAAATGTGTGTTATGCTATTGTTGCTATCCATCCACCTCTAAACACCTGGCATCAGCCAAAGTTCAAAGGAATCAAACAATGAACTGACCCCTCGAGAGAAAAAAAGTAACAGCAGCACCAGGGCTGGTCTGATTGCTGGAAAACGGACAGTGATATGTGAAGCAAAGGGTATTCTGTGGTCAATGACTTTGACAGTTGCTAAGTTTGAAATGAATTGTATTATAAAAATTAATGTACTTATTGTGCGTATTGTATATATAAATACAAACATTTCCTGGCTGATGAGACTTGCAGGTTTCTTGGAATTAAGTAATATAATAATTAACAGAAATTGTATTGATAACAGTGCTTCCTCCAATTTTTGCTTGAAAACAATTTCAATGATTTATGACGTAGAAATAAACAATAAAGGTAACTTGTAAAAATTACTGACTCATAGATGTGAACAGAGACCAATAATGATTTCTGAATTTTATTTCTTGTATCCTTGTCATGTGATTTGCTTTTTCTTCTCACTGGAGACCTTCCTGATGCCCAGCAATACAAGCTTCAAGTGACCAGAGTCTGAGGAAGTCCTGACACAGTTCTCTGAAAATCCCTCAGGCTTTCTACTTTCTATTAACAATGATTACAGCTCTGATCTTCCCCACACTATCACATTTAAGTATTCAGTGCCTATTAATAAAAACTTGATGGGATTCTAGTCACAATAGTTGTCATGTATGCAAAGTTTGAAAGCTTTGGGTTAATATGGATTAGATGTCAAAGGTGGGGAGAGAAACTGGAAACAAAGAATATTCATCATGGATGTAATTTTATTTCCTCTGCAATTAAAAACCATAGTACAGTTATTGAGAAATCAGATTCATGATCATGTAAAGAATCCCAGATGACCTGGAGGGCAGAAATCAGGCTTTACTTGCTAAGAAGTTGAGGAGGGATAATTCTGAGCTCCTGGCTGGGCAGGCTCTGGAGCATTTAGCCTTAGGAAGACAAATCAGTCAAAACCAGAGCAATGTGTGGTATGTACAGCTCATGAAATGGGCGCAAAGGTTGCAATTTGTCTCGTTGACTTCTAAGCTACAGTAACTTGGGAGGGCTCAGAAATCTCACTTTACTACCACTGCAGCCATGAATTATGTTAGCTGTAGATGTTTGTGACACTTGTTGGCCTGTAGACCTGTGGACTTACGGACATAGAAGAAAGGGTCCTGTCTTGAGTAAGGGACTTTTATGCCCTACCACCATAAGCGAACTGACTTCTGTACTGGAAATTTACTTGCTAACACAAAGCTGGTGGATGTCTCCTGCATTGGCTGCCCTCCGCTTCCCAACAGAAAGACTGCACTGGGGGTAATAGAGCTGTGCTGGGATGGTGGGACGTGGTCAGCTTATCGGGGTGCTGTGGCAGAGCAGAGCTTTGCTGGCAGAGGCCTTGGTAAACATCTGTTCAAGGAGCCAAATTAAAACAGCTGGTTGGCTGCTCTCAGTCTTGACCATTTTGGGATCAATGAGTCCAAAGACTGGAGGCTCAAATGTTCTCACAGTCTCACTCTTAACAAGCAGATCTTGAGCTACAGAAGAGAATGTAACTTGGAATATTAAAATAGGTTGCTGGCTGCCAGATCTGTCTTCCTCTAATGACACAGGAGATGTTCTGGACAGTAAATCTAGAAAACCCTGGAGACAAGTCCTTTAAAATCATCAGGCATTAACTTCAATTTTCCTTTTTCCTTTCTCTGAAAAGTTATTCATACCCTGTGGGAATTTGATGAGGTTTGTGGGCATGACCCTGGTTTGTTAATAAGATGGGTACTTCCAGGTTTTCTTGAAAATCTGGTGGTTAGTTATATTTCTCAAGAGGGATTTAAAGGAGAATTTTTTTCAGTGATACTAATGGTATTTTGATGTTTATATTCCCCACTGAGTAATACATCTGGATTCCCTATCATTTATTGAGAAATTAATGGCTCCAAAGTATCAGAGTGGTAAATGTTAGATAAAGATAAATGGGGACTAATCACTTTTATGGATATCAGGTATCTTCAGATATAGAATGTGCACTAAAGTAATCCCACAAAGTGTGGATTAGGTGATATAACTCAAACCTATCTGTGAAAAATAAAAGGAATATATATATAAAAAAGTAGCCAGAACTGGGTTTTTGAATAAAGGTTTAAATGCAGAGTAAAGACATTGTGTTCAACGAAGTTGCTGAAGACTCGTTTGGGTGTAAGTTGAATCGGAGTCTGGCTCTAAGAGTGACTTAACAGTGACTCAACATGCTGAATTGTTGCTCCAAATAGTAGCTATCAAAGGCATCTTGCCTTTGCGTAAATGACTAATATAATTAGCTTATAACATCACCATAGGCACTGGCAAAAGTAATCATCATTACTATCCATTGTGTTCACAACATCTGAACCATTCATTTGAAAGCCTGTGAAACAGAAACTTCTATCCATCTCAGGAGAACTTTGTTTTCACCCTCCACACATTTTCTGCAGGGGCCTGTTTTCCATGCCTCCCCATCCTCCTGCCCATTCTCAAAACTGCTTACAAAATGTAATTAGCATTGTTCCTGCTTGCTTCATCTTTATTTTTTTTTAAAGGAGTGAGGCGGAGATAGGAAAAAAGTGTTTTTACAATAAAAACAAATACAAAAGTCCTTTGTGCACAAAACCTTGTCCTGCTTGGTTAGCTCAATTAAACATATGCAGAAATAGGCTCACAAAGTCGGTCCTATTTTGCTGTTAGTTTCATTCACAAAATTCTGAAGTTATATGGATGTAACCAAGGTCAGAATTTAGTCCATTGTACGCTTAAAAAGAGAAAGAAAGTACTGGGAGAATTTAATGTTTCAGTTTTCTAACAAAAAGGATGTGCTTCCATAGCCATGAAAATAAAGACGTGACTTGAAAGGGTTACCATCACCGTGATACGAAGATAACCGAGACTGAATGCTGCTTTTTTTCAAGAAAAACGAACATAATGATTAATAGTATCATGGCAGCACTATTATTTTGTGATGTAGTACTCTATGTTATTAGATGTTTGTGAAATTGCGATTAAAAGCTTGCCTTATTTGCTAATAAGTCTCTAATCAAAGAACTCTTGCTGTGAACTTTGCCTTTTTTGAACATGCTTAGCTGTGGTGTTAAGGAAGGGTTTAATCCTTTTAGACAAAGAGACTCCTGTTCGTAGGCCACTAAAATGTTTAAGTCACATCTGATTTAAGACTAGATTGTTCAGCACCTTGTAGGATTAAGCATAGTCACACCTTCCTATTTCTGGTTTTAGTAATACATAACATAATAACTCCAGTAATAGCTGAAATAGTGCTTCTTCAAATATCCAGGTAGGAATTCAAGTCTACCAACTTAAGCCATGTTGGCAGCAGAGCTACTGTCTTTCTGTGCTTATCCGCTGCCTACTGCCCTGGGTGACGATCTCTCACTTTGCTAGGGTTCAGTTCAGGATGTGGGCTCACAGAAAACTAGATACCTCTTCACACAGATCACAAACAGTAGACGTGATGAACAGACCCACTGATCAGTCTGTGTGTGCACAGTAAGCAGGGCGCGTTTGGGATGAGCTGGGGGAGCTATGGCAGCACAGTGCTGTCTGGTGTGTCCTGCGTTTGACTCCGTGCTTGCACGCAGGTAAACTGCTTGTAGGTCCAGGCTGTCTGCTCTCAGACCTGCTTTTCCAGCAGTGTAAGCTCCTATGTACTTTGGACTGTCTTTCCAATGTTAGGTCTGGCTCCCTTCCCTCCTCTTTAACCATCTCTTTGGGCCTTTCCTGAAAGGAAGATGTGATGGATTTCTATTGCACAAGAAGCCCCTCTCACATTAGTCCCTTCCCCTGGCATTGATTAATCACGCACAGTAAACTCTTGAGCGCAAACTCTGCATATAGCTTTCTGTCTTTCAGTCAGTAGCCTCCGTAAGTTAGAAACTAAGCTTTATTTGTTAGAGGTCAGGAGATGTCCTTCTTTCCATTATTTATAGTACACGCATTTTGATTAGACAAACAGCCACTGAGGTGATGCTTCTTTTATTAATAATGCAAACACTGTACAAACTTATTGTTTTGTTTATAATCTGGTATGATTTTTTTTTAAAGGTCAAACAAAAAAAACCAAAAAAGTTTTGCAAAGTTTTTGAAAGTTCAGGGAAATGACAAACAGGTAGATGCTGAATGAAAATTTCATTTCTACAGAGCTATAAAGAAATCTCCATTCCTCCTTCCAACCTGCCCATTCTCAAACACCTACACTTTTAAAAGTGGGTACTTTAAGCCGTGTTCCTAGGTTGTAGACACCTAAAATAAAGACCTTACTTCCAGACTTTCAAAATATTCACAATCTGCAATTTGAATAATTCTGAAAAGACCTCAACAGTTCTTTAAACACCCTACAAAACCCCGAGGATTTTAAAAAGTGCATTTTTCTTTACAAACACAATTGAACCTTAGGATGCAGAACTCCCTATACTCTTGTTTTTGGTTTTGCATCCTTGTTGCCTTCAAATAATAAAATATTAAATAAAATATTATTTAATTATTTGTCATGCAGCCCAATCCATGGCTGTGGTCGGATGGTGGTAAGCCAGCAAAGCCAAGACTGGAGGATCCCACCAGTTCTATTCTTGCTCGGTGCTGAGAACAGCTGCAACTCTGCTCATGGCCATCACATCCCTCTGTCCCAAGACACCCAGCTGTCTATGTGGGCTGAAGACAAGCAGCTGAACTTAAAGCAACCTGAGTTAATGTAATTGAGAGGTTGGTTCAGCTCTCAGTTTAATAATCAGGAAGTGGCATTTGTGACTGACATGCATAGAACAGGCACATTTTTTAATGTCTTTTTTCCTTGAGCTGAATATTTGAATGCAAAATTTGATCCTACATATGAGCTGAACTGTGGAAGTGTAATGCAATAGCATTTAAAAATAGTGATTGCCAAGAAGCAAACACAGAGGAAAACCATTTGGAGGTGTTTGGTGATGCTTTCCACCAGACGGGATATGCACAGTTTTTATACACAGTAGGTTAGCATTTCCAAAGGGCAAAGAGAGATGAAGGATAAAGGATAATCTTTTGTAGCTTCAGGGCAAGTGAGCTTTTGGATGCTCATTTGCAGTTGGAGAGCCCAAGCAGTGCTATCTTTCAGTCAGGTCTTGCTTTACTCAGAGTTTTCTTTAAGGTGTCATGGCAGAAAATTGACAACATTAAGAACATACCTATTTATGTGCTCTTTTTAAAGGAGTAAATTGAACCCCATTTCATATCAAGCTTTTTGCAACACCATACACTGCTTATGGCTCTGACAAACAATGCAGAGATCTGAAACCTGCCTAAAACATGTTTAAGAGCTGTAGTGCTGTAAATTAATGCATTTGTAACATATTTTACTTGGGTTTATCTCTCCTCATATGGAGTGATGTATTTTCCCCCAAGAACAATACAGATAAAAGCTGAAGATTACAGTTTGTGTTAGAGTGGGTAAGCACAGATAAGGGTATTTCTTTTTGTGGAAGATGAAACAAGTAGAAGAAGAGCCTAAGAACAACAAAGACACTCTTTCACAGCAGGGGATATATTTGATGACCTACAGTAAATATTATAAATGCCTGAAAGTGCTTTTGTATACAGGTATTGCTTCGTAGTAGGCACTTTGTAGTATGTATTTGCTATTCTCTTCCAACACAAATAAATACCAGGCTAGAGGAGAGTTACATAACCACAAGATTCAGAAGATGGTGAAAATATAGCATTGTCATTAGTTACTGTCAAAGACACCAGTTGTCTAGCAAAGGGACACAAACTCCTCATTGGTTTGTTTGCTATGCTTATGTTTAGGATTAATGTAAGCAACTGTAACAGGTAGGTTAATTTGGACAGTAAAGGTTAATTACTGAATGTACCTTACAATGGAATGGAATATCATGGGGCAATGCAGTATTGCAGAACTCTCCTAGTTAAAAAACAAATGGGAGCTCAAATGCAGTTTGAGGGCCTGAACTGCAGAATGAGCTTCTACCTCTGGGGTCATGCAGGAAGTTAAGCCTAGAAGATCCTACCAATAATTCAGAAATCTGTTACTGGTCTTGCAATCTATTTCTAGGGACCAGCTTGAAGATATTTCACCTTTGGCTTGAACATGGGGAAGTAAAATCCAGTGGTACCATTCGGGAGCTCTTGGAGAGCTTCCAAGCATCTTCATTGATGATGTAGTTTAGGCTTCCAGATGCTTTTCTTTGCATTGTGAGATATTGTAAATCAATGGAAAGGAGACAGAAAGGAACCTCTTAGTGCCTCCACCTGTAGGACTTCCTATGTCTCAGCTCTGTAACAAAGCAACCTTACTTCTGAATTCACTGGAGAGATACTGTTCACTGGCAAGACACTTCCATCAATCTAGAAAGAGGGAGCAGGGCAACATGTGCAGACTCATGAGGAGCTGAAGGGCTGGATGGATCAAAGCCTTATTAAAAAAACCCCAGAGTGCTTAAGGATTTGAGGCACTGTATTTTTTAGGATTCCCAGCTTTGACAGCACGAAACTCCCTGTCAGGGCTCCAACCCAGTAGCTCTAGATACATGTTGAAATCCCAGCAAATGAGCCCACTGGGGAATTCAGCCCTCTGTTTGCACATGTATTTTAAAATGAAATCACTTATGACCTTTCTTCCTGCATTTCAGACTTCGCTGGTGTGCTCATCATATCCAGACAGGCTGCACTGATAAGGGACCTTGTGTTCAGTGTCTCAATACCTTCTTCCCTTGGCACCTGCGAAGAAGTTGGGGCTCAGCTTTCTTTCAGGCTTGTAGGAGATGACAGGGTTAGAAACAGGTTACAAACAGTGAGAAGAGGACAGGTGAAACTGAGAGGAGGTGGGAACATGCCCGGCACATGGGGCCACTGGCGCTGTGGTTCCTTTCAGTAGCCTGTTCTGCCCCTCTGGCTTCTGAAGCAGCAGCAGCGGTGTATTACGTGTTGATTTTCTCTTTCTTTCCCCAAAACAGGAGGTGAAACAGCTTCCTGGGCAGCCTTTACTGATTATAGCGCCAAAAGGCAGCGGCCCGGTGGGATGAGTACAGTTGTAAACAAACGGGGAAGCAGCCAGGGGACTTTCCTTGGTGAGGGGAAAGAGAACTGAGGTCTCAGCAGGACTTTTGGATGTCTCCGTGGAACATGTCGCTCTGGTAAGGCAGACCCTCCGGTGAGGGACCTTCACGGGAGTCTGGAAGTAACGTATTGTGAGATTTTATAATGTAGGTTTGATCACATGTTGGCCCTGGACAGAACAAAAATGTCACAAATTAATTGGCTTCTTAGTTTTGTCTTCTAAAGTTAGCATTGTGTGAAAGAACAGAATATTAGACCTTATGAGAAATATTAAAATATTTAAAACATTTAAAAAAAACCCTAAGAAAATCTAAATTATAGTTTAGCTGTCCCCCCCCTTTTTTAATGGTTGGCTTTATTCACAGTATAAGAATAACCATGGCTTTTGCTGGTAGTCTGAAAAAAGCTTGCAATCTATTTTCTAAATTTTAATGAAAGCAAAATGGTCACCAGCCAAAAATCTTCGTATTAATAATATGTAGTTTCTGGTTTAGAAGGTGTATTTCTTTTTGAACTAGATCTGAACAATGCACACAATGTTTTTTGCCAAAGATCGTTTTTAAATGTTTCACTTAAAATTGACCAGATTTTTGATCAAATAATTTGGAAAAACGTATCGGGTTCGTTCTCACATCGGGGAAGGCTTTTCTCCGTTTTCTCACTTCTCTGTTTTTCCTGTCCTTTTGATGAATCCTGACTCAAGCGCTCCATTTAAAGGCTGTGAGCATCCCAGAGTGCGGGAAGCCTTCTGGGGCTGCTGATACGCAGCAGAGTGCGCGACCCTGCAACTGCTCCCTTCTCCACCCGCCCACTGCGCAGCGCAGCCTCCCGGACTTCTCCTGAGAAGTGTTGAGGCCCTGCCAGTTCTAGTCTGGGAGCTGGGTCTGTTTAGTACCTCTGAATACTAACTAGGTTGTTTTTACCCAACAGTAATATGTGACAAATTAAACAATATAAATTTTATCTTGATCTTAATTAAGGCAACAGCAATATTCCCATTAACTTCAGTGGGACCAGGATTATATCAAATATTATTTAAACATTTATAATAGCATTAGATAATGGGTTTAGAATAATTAAGAGTCTATTGAAGAAATTTAGCTTGATGGTGGAAAGGCAAATTATGTCAAATGAACGGGAACTGTCATTTATGGAGGCCTATTGAGATAGGCTTGTTTATTGGGGGAAGAAAACAAAGCTCAGAGGAATCTTTCAGGGGCAGAGTCTGAAGGTCTTTTTGGGACTGAAAAAGAGGAGTGGGAATATTAAACAGATGTGTGAGGTGAGAACAGTGTTTTTCACCATCACACAGACTCAGCAGTCAAGAGTATCCAAAAATTAGTTTTTGATTGGTAAAATGAAATCCTAGATTCAGTGTAGGCTGTTTCAATTAGGTCTGTGCAGATACACAAAATTAATGGGTCAAATAAGTAATTAATGGTGTTAATATATCAATCACTTTTCTAATAACAGTGTCTGAAAGGAGTCAGGGGAAAAAATCTAATAATTAATTTGGAAACTGCTATGATGCTTCAATTGATTTGGGGCTAGGAAAAAAAGAGAATAATTAGTAAGGATCAAAAAACAATATCACATTTAGCCCTCCAAATGGAGAGGAAAATTAAACAGAGATGGGATTGAAATATCATTTTTTATCCTTGTAAGAAGATTGGGAATGTCAGCTATAGTAGAAACCTATTCTTTATTTTAAAAGAATTATGCTTGCCCTGTCCTTCTGCACTTCTACTCATGTGCACAGCCCTTATTCCTGTGGAAGATCATGTCAACTCAGTAAGGAAACAAGTGGCTCTGTGTGTGTGTATGTTCTAGGTTTTCTCCTTAACCCAGAACTTTAACATTTTGTCAGTTTGCTGCTATGATAAAATAATGATGAACTAATATAAAAGCAATAAATGTAATAGATTTTTTTTAAAAAAAAAAGCATGCACATTTCAACACAAAATCAAGGTATTAGTCAAAGTGATCTCTGCTAGACTGCTCACTGGACAAGAGGTGAAAGAGAGGGGCATTGCATGAAAGAATCTATTACTTGTAAAAATAGGTTGCATGTGAGTTCTTCAATTTTTAGAGGAAATGGTTGAGATTTGTGAGTGTGTTCAATTTTTGAGTAAAATGCATTTGATGAATACACTGGTGGAGGTGCAAGAAGCATGAATTCCTAAGTGTAAAAAATGTAAAATTTCCACTGGGAAATCCTTTGACTGACCCCACAATGGTATTGAGCTTGATTAGCTTCTGCGTTATTGAACAAAGGTGTAATGAGATCATTATGAAGGATAGTTCTCTACCATCGTTTAACCTTGTTCTGCCCTTTCCCTCTCACTGCCAATATAAAAAACAATTAGCAAATCACTAAGAAACAATCACAATTCTTTTCAACAAAAATTAAGCTTCAGCCACCTCTTCCTTGCAAAAATAAGTTGTCATTGCTATTTGGGAATAATACAGGAGACTAATGGTCCCCCAAAACAACTGACAGAGCTAGACCTGCTTTAGCTGATACCCTAAAGCTTTGAATGAAAGACAGTAGTTAAAAGTACTTAAACTAAAAGGAAAACCAAAACAAATGTAAGCTAACTCAATGTTTTTGAAAATGTGATTCTTAAGCAGAATGTGGACAACTTTAATATCTACCGTTGCTTCAAAACTGTAGCAGGAAAGCTGCCTCTTGTGAAGCTGAGATGTAAGTATTGGTGTAGAAATACTAAATAACTAGGAAACTTTAGAAGAGTGGAACGTTACTGATCAGATGACTGAGAATTCAGACTGTGGCTGTTCAATGTACTTTAGGGGATCCAAGCAACCCCAAAAAGCTTTTCAGCTAAGGAATGCTCTTTCCTTGCATTAGAAGCAGCTAGTAACTCTTCGTTTTACTATGAGTTAAACTTACTCACTGTACCCCTCTTCTCTTCCTGCAAACGTCTGTTTTAATGAAACGTGCACCAATATTGGTGTTTGTGTTCTTTGCTATATCAAAGTTTTCTTCATATTTATTCCAGGCCACTGCTCCTGGGCATGATGTGACAAGTGTGCTGGTGGCAAGGCTATGGTGTACGTAGAAGAGTGATTTTATTCAAACAAGAAGTTGTTGCTAGGTAAGCATTTTATTTGCACTCATGCAGAGTAGCAACTTCTGCAGTCTGCAATTTTTTCATCTTTAAAGTACACCTAAACCTAGATCCATGAACAATGGATCAATAAGTTGGAAGACACGTTTGGACTTCCTTAGAAGAAATGCACTAAGCAAGCAGAGGGGAAAAAAAAGAACAATATTTCAAATAACACATGGTAATATAGTGTTTAATAACTTGTCATTTTGTACCATATATTTCTCATATGGCTTCCTTATTCTCTTTCTTCTGTATTTGTGCATAACTTTAAAAAATATACAAATACTCTCTAAGACCAGCCAAAGTTCTTGTAGAACCCTCCCTGCAGCAATGCTGGTTTGTGTTCCCTTGCATAGCAAATAGTGAAGAGTTTTCACTTTGTGTTGTGATAACATCAGTCGATGATGATACACAGAGAGAGATACTTCAGCATGATAATGCACGCCACAAGTTGAATTTCTAGTTGTTAAGCAAATACGGCTGTGGTCATTTCATCTCCATTTAACACACCTGGCAAAATATCAATGTAAAGAGAAAAAATGATTTTCAGGCCTCAAGGAGGATGCTATAAATGATGGGGAGGAAAAAGGCTAAAAACTTTAAAAAAAACCCAAACTGAAAAAACTTTAGAGCTTTCTTTTCTGCAGTTCAAGTGAATTGGTTCATTTTAATGGTTTACTAAATTGTATCAAGTAAATTCTCAGTTCCCACTACAATACTCAAAGAATACACTAAAATTCTTTCAACAGCTTTGCAACCCATGCTGATGTAGCATGCCACAGCTATCTGGGTAGAAGCTAGCCCATTTAATAAGACTGCATCTGACATAGCCTGTATCAGAGTCCTTGACTGCTCTGTGGTTCTTGACTGCTCTTTCACCACCCTTGGGCAGCACAGGGTTTAAGGGGCATGCTCACTGGCAGTCCTCCCTCTGCAGCATGTGTCGTCTTTGGGTGGCTGAGTTGCAGTGGGACATCTGAAAGTCCAAGAAGTACTCCCATATTTGGCACAACTCAGAGACCGTTATATGGTCCTCTATGAACATGGTACAATGGACAATAGGCAAAAGGTTACTTACCACCTGCAATGTGTAAAATTGAAAGGAAGACAGAAATGTCCTGTGGAAAAAGAAGAGTGGTCCATCTAGCCCAAGACTCCATTTCCAGCAGTGGCAGGAGATGTTGTGCAGAGAAGCACATGAGCCTGGCCTCTCTCTGTAGTCTGTTTTATTCCTGAGTGACTGTGATCATTGGATTAGGGATATTAGGGCATACATCTCTGCCTGACCCATTTTTGTATCTCCTGATACATCTGTTATCCGGGAACTTGCATACCATTGATACAATCTGTCTCCTGTAACAACAGGTTCAAGAAGTTCACCACCCTCTGCAAAAGAAAGTATCTCTTTCCACCTGTGTTAAGCCTATTTCCTGCTAATTTCACTGTGTGCTCTCTGGTTCAATCCTGCAGGCCTTGGTGAAGGGCAATTCTGTGCTAACCCTGATCTACCACCTTCATGATTTCATAAATCTCAGTAATATCCCTTTTAGCCATGTTCTTTCAACTTGGAGTCCCAGCCCTTTCTCCTTTCTTTGTAAAGTTACCAGTACACCCTCTCAATCACTTCAGTTGCTCTTCTGTGTGCATTTTTTTCTAATGCTAGTCTGTCTACTGCTCTATTCTGTCCTAAGATATACAGACCAGAACTGCAAACAAACTTAAAATACACACGGAGCAAGGTGTCCCTAGTAGCAAAATTATTTTTATTTTGCTGTGACTATCTTTCCTAACAGCACCCAACATTCTGTGGCTGGTGTCACAAACTTAACTCAGCATTTCAAAGAGCTGTTATTGATAACTCCAGCAGTGTTTCCATGAATGGAAACTGTCTGTTCTGAGCACAGCATCAGGTAAGCAAAGTTTAGGTTATTTTTCCCTTGATACATCACTTCACAGTGACCCACATGGAAGCTCACCTGCCCCTGAATGTTGTGCACACTAACTCAGTGTGGCTTTTGGAGTTTCTGACTGTCAGTGTGGCATCTGACTATTTGAAAGAAGCCTTGGTATTATCCACACACTGCATTCTTCAGGTTATTGACAAATATGTTGACTAATACTGGTCCTGAGACACTGATGTCTAGGGGTTCCCAAGGTTTATACCAATGTGTCTTGCACACGTTTAGCAACACATTTTATGACAAAACAGTTTTTAGTTATTTATAATATTTTATTCAGTGTTAAGTGTGCTTAAGGTGCAATTCCATGACTCTTCCAGACTGCAAATGCTTCGGCTTTCATTTACTTTTATAATATTCACAAATATTTTGGCTTAGAGGTTAAGCTCATGAAAGCACGCCATTGTCTCCTGTGAAAGGCTATCCACTTCTCTGGGTCCCTGTGCTAGCAAACAGACTTAAAGGACAGACTTAAAATTTGCAAACAAAATTTGACTTTTGTACAAATTGAAAATGCCAAGCATTTGTCTCGCCCTGTCTCGGCCTGTGCTTTGTGTGACGTTCCCCTGTCCTGGCAAAAGAGGTAATATCAGAGAGAGACTCATTTGATAGTGTGCCCTTTGTCTGGATTTAGGAGAGCACCTTTCCAGTTTGTTACTTGTTGACTGTCATTTATTCTGCAATTACATCAAATGTGCTCCTGGACCTGTTCTTCCTTGGAAAGTGTCAGTCTGTGAATGACATTTCCAGAGCATAGCTCAACCCAGTGATTTTTTGAGGCAATACATCATCCAAGTAAGGTCCTTTAACCATGCTTTTGCTCACTGGATGATGCCATGCAAAGGGAAGGAAATCTGAATCACTGTTTAGTTGTGTAATAAAAGGCATGTCAGGAAGAAAGATGCTCTTTAAACGCTAAGCATGTTTGCCTCCAGGTGTACTGGCATCCTTGCACCTTCTTTCACAAGCATGTTAGTGTGCTGAATAGGCCTCCATACCTGGGTCTAAGGTCTTGGTCTCCTTGACAACGAAACTTTTCAGAGATTACATGAAAAATGTTTTCTTTAGCCCTTGAGCTATTTTAATGCTCTAAAATGTCAGAGAAAAGATCCTTTAGTCCCAAGAGTAAGGAAGAGGTAGTAGTGGAAAGGGAACAGAATATTTAAAACCCTGTTTACAGAGTAATTCAGCAACACAGGACAGCCCAACAGGAATGCCCTCAAAAAAGAGGGATCTGAATTTAAACTTACCAATAAAAATATATTGCTTCAGATTGGGCTTTTGGTGGCAAAATGAAACATTTCCCCACTAATTTACCTCCCTGAATTCACCTAAGGTTCGTAACAGGAATGCCATCTTAATATGCTTCTTGGCTGCTACTGCACGACAAAATTCACAGGAAATGGGCTTCAGCTTTGTCCTCTTCATGGCATTTTTCGTCAGAAACATAGGGTTGTGTCGGCCGGGAGGCAGAACCACTGTCTGGGCCAGGGTTGAGGGTACATTCACCTCCGTGGTGTACTAATTTAGGTGTTGCTGAAACAATGGGTTAGTTGTAACAAATGCTATTCTCTGTGTTCCATAATTAGCTAAATAGCCCTGTGTTCACTGTCTGGTGTGAGCAGTCACATGCAGGGGCAGCTCTGCGTGCAAGGATGGGCCTTTTCCTTCAGACCAGTTTCTCACTTTGGGCCCCAAATAAGACATTGCCAAGGGTGCAGGAGAGAAAAAGAGTAAAATGTCAGTGGAAGCCGAGCCACCAAGCTGTTTAGGCAGTAGGTCTGGACAGGAGTAGGTCCTGGCCCAATGTGGCACTGTGGATCAGGCTCTTCTGATGGGTAGCGGAGCCTGCAGCACTCTCCAGCAAGTGTGCCCTTCCCAAGGGGTGACGTGGAGAGCTGACATGGAGAGAAGGGGCATGGCTTGTTTGCATGGCTCAGAGGCAGAGGAGCTGAAAGTGCAGCAAGTCAAAATAGGGTGCTGCGCTGAGGGACCAACAGGCACCACAACTTTGGGCTGCTTTCCAGCAGGGCTTGCACAATGTCAAGGGAAGCTAGTGGTAGCCTTCTGTAAGTGGTTGCCAGTGCCCCAAATGGCCTTCACCTGAGCCTGTATTACAGAGATAATTAAGGAGGAGGTGGTAAGAAAAACAGCTGAAGGGAAATTCTTGCCTGGGGTTCAGTGTTTGTAGACTTGGGGGAAGACCCTGTTGTCTGTAATCCGCAGAATGTCCATCTGTGGAAACAGTAACCTCATCTCACTGTTCCTTTTCCACACTGACTTGCCTACTGGTTTATCTCAGATTGTCGTTATCTCTTTGTATCTTCATTTTTGCTAGTCTTCAAATGCTAGGAGTTCTGAAAGAAATTATGTTCTTGGTAGCTTTTTCAGATGAAGGGCCATGACCTGAGACCAGGACATCTAGGAATGGAAAGGCAGGTGATGAACATAAGGCGCATGAATGATTGTGAATATTTGTTGTTTGCTTGAATAGATCTTCTTTCTTCAGTTAAAGTTTGTCTTGTTCTGCACACATTATGCAAGCTGGTATAATTTCATTGGCAGTTGCAGTCAGTTGTCTGAAAGAGGACTACTGTAATTTTTGACTGGTACATGTACTCCCTAATTCACCCAACTGCCATGACTCAGATTAATGGAGTGCCACCCACTGGGTAAACAGTAAACCCTCGTAGATCCTATTGCACAAGATCTGTGATTGACTGGTGGCAACTAATTCTATTATGAGAGGTAAGGCTGATTTTCAATCAAGGTACCCTTTGCTGATGATTCTTCATTGTGCCAGCCTTACTCTGACCAGGCACATAGACGTGGTTGATGGCAAACCTTAACGTTATCCAGGAACTTTATGAATCTAGAATGAATTCTGAATTTCACTTGTCTAATCTATGCTATCCTATTTTCAGTTCAAGTGTGGCAATAGAGTCAATTTGTAGCTCTCCATTCTGCTCATGCCTATTAATGTTGAGACCTGTATTTCGTGATTCACCGTTCCAAGCCATAGTAAATCAGTTTGAAGTGATACATTCTGCGTATTGCCTCATCATGCTCAGCAATTTTGGGTTCATCCGCTGGTCTTTCCACACAACCTGATTCAGTTCAGAATATTGCTGTTGGATTTACTTTGACCATCATATTTGAGAGACTTGGACTCCTTCATAACAGGACACAATAAACTGGAAGTTTTCTGTGAGCACTGGTGCCCCACACTGGAGCCACAAGCTGATGAGACTTACTGCCTGTGAAATACTAGAGTATTTGTGATACCTTTGATAGAAGAGTGCAGATACCATACTCCACCAGTTAACCACTGGTCTGAAGTGGTGCTTCCTTTGGCTCTAGAAGGTCTTTGTGGTCTGACCCAGAAGCTGAGGATGCATAGGACTGTCTCAGTTAAAGGATCACCAAGGAATTCCCACCCTTTGATGCCTTAAGTGGATGGTCATGACTTTGTCAAATAAAGGTCTGGCCTCTTGCAGCTTTGTGTAGGTGTCTGAGCCCTGCTCTAACCACAGTTGAGAGCTAGTAGCCTCTGCATGTTATTAATAAACTATTTAAAGCTCTTGAACAAACATGCCTTTACAGGGAGCATAAACTCATCTAACAGGGTGCTGAGAGCAGATCTCTCTCTGCAGTTGGTACAGGTAAATCCTGTCCTATTCCTTGCCTTTATAATGCTCTAGCAACATTCCAGCATTTTATTTACAACACTGGGAGGAAGAAGTTAGACTAGGATGTAGCAGCATGTCTGGATGACACCCACATTTATTTTGGGAACCCAGGAACAGCACAGTTGGCATGTTCAACTTGTCCTCAAATGCCTCCACCATAATAACCTGTTTGCCAAGCTGGAAAATGCAAATGTGTTCAGACAGTTGTGGAATTTGTGGGCTATGAAATTGCCCTTGGGGATGAACTGGGGAAGGTTCTTCATGAGATTGCTGCTGTGGTTGGCTGGGCTTCCCTGGGGGACATGTGGAGGACATTGCATCTGTGGTTCGGAGTCCTTTGACAAATTTCACACACATTTACCCAAAATGTAGAGATCTCAAGGCTATGACTCAGAACCTGGATAGCAGTATTATTAGTCCCTCTGTTTAGGACAGAGCACACTTTTTGTTCGGATAATCTCAAAACTGAAACCCGTAAAGAACCAAACAATGGATTTTGTCATTCATGGAACCACTTGCTTTTTCAGTGTTTTCCAGGTCTTCCTCTGTGCTGTAGAAGATCATGAAAAAATCTGTGGAGGGGTTTCTAGAGGAAAAATATAAATTGATGTGTAGCATCAGAGACACTGTTGTCTAATATGCTGTCCTTGATGAGGAGATACAGAGTCTCAACTTTGGCATTCTAAAGCATTGCATAAAAATGTCCGTAATATCTGAATGGTCAGACTGTTCAGTATCTGGGAAGCTCTGGGACAAGTAAGGGATTGGGGGAAAACTAAGAATTATCTTTCCTTAAGTTTTCTGCATTTCCACTCTTACTCTACTGTTCACTTTGTAGAATATTTCCTCCACTTCGTATTTCATTTGAAAGCCTCTGTGGCTTCAGGAAAGATGAGTACATTCACATGTTACCTGTATCTTGTCTCCTCAGCAGCACTTCACTGAAAAACCTTGCCATTCACTATTTTCTAGGACATCACATCTCTCGTAAGCCCCCAGCTTCTTCTACACTCCTCTGCCAGGATTTTCCACCTGTCCAGGATCTATCAGACTGTGCAGCTGGGAGCATGGGAAGATAAACCTTTTATTTTTTTTATTTTCTGTTTTGGTAGCTTTGATATTCTGAGTGAAAGAAGGTTGAGAACCCCTGAAGGAGGGGAAGTGTCGCTCTGAATTAGGAGTTGCTCATGCTTCACATCAATTTACATCTGGTTTAAAGTCCTCTGAAAGGGTTATGGGGTTTATCTGATAGAGACAGAGGGTAAAAGTCTTCTATGTCTGAATTGCTGATTGATTGCATACAGTAGTACAACAAATAATTCTTATTATGACTCATAATTCACCTATGGGGTTTCCTGTGAGGCTTGACAATAGATTTATATGGGTTGCTTGGCTTTGCTTTTTACCTCTGGTTAGGAAGAGGAAAAAAAATTCCCATCTATATTATTGTTTTCACAGAGATATTTCTTGTATAGAACTACTACTAAAAACATGTTTCCAGTTTATAAAAACGGTCTGTTTTATATTGCTGTGACACGGAAAGCTATTACCCCTGTTCTGTGTATCCATCTTTCTCAATATATGCTGTGCAGCAAGGGACCCTGCCCCAGCAACAGAAAACCTGTAAAACAAGGCATATTACTGCTTATCTACAAGCACTTTGTGTCACAAAGAAATTCTCTGTCTGATGAGCACCCAAGTATTAACTCCTTCACTGCTACTGGCACTAGAAACTGAGCTGGCTGTAGTGATTAAGTAATTTTGTGATTGGTATTTTGCACCTCAATAAAGGCATTGTTGTCCTCGGAATTCTCTTTCTTATTAATTTGCTTGATACACCTTAAGCTTTTCATTAACTCAAACGTCTTTGTTGCCTTTTGGTGAAGTGATAATAAAATTACAGATGAAGTGGTAGCAAAATGACTCAGCTAAAATGCAATTATTGTTTCTTCTGTATTTTTAATCAATAACGTCACTGAAATGCAGTCATATAATGGACTCTATTAGTAACTAGTGCATGGGCATAGCTCCTTTTAATGTCAATGGGTGATCTAAGAGGTGTCAAAGTAATACCCACCAAAGATGACATCAAAAGCCTGGAAATATACTTGTGTTCCTCCCTTTTAGTCTGTCTTTTTCTCTGATTACCTCACCGATCATTCATTGTAGATTCAATTATATCTGGTTGCCTTGTTGGAGGTACATTGGAGCCACAATACCAAAAAAAAACTCCAGGAGACATATCCTCTGAGTCCTCACTTTCACTGGGAAAATGAACAGTGCTGTATATTTCTCTTCTGCTGCTGGACAGCTTTGCTAAACAGCCCGTAGGAATAGCCTTCCTACTTTCTGCCTTATTTTTTAATATTTTTTTAAGGACAAAAGCTGCAGGAAAGTGTAACTGCTCTTTACACAACCTGTGCACTAGGAAGAAGACGAATTGGAAAGGTCTCTTCCTAATCCCTCTCTCTTAAAAACAAAATTTCATGGTGAAGCTTCAGGGGCAGCACCAGGTTTGCCTTAAGTAAAGTCTGGCTTAGGGTTCCAGGCTATGTTTGTTTCAGAGCAGGAAGAATGAATCAACAACGTAGCTATAAGAACAAGCCTACATCACTGAAAAAGTGAACTCTGTCCTCTCTTTCTGTCCTCCCCTTCTGTCCTCCCCTTCAGTCTTCTGAAAAGGAAAGCCAAGGGCTCAATACTCAGTGTGAATGTGCTCCACAGCTCATTCTTCCACTATCTTTGTGGCTCTTTCTGGTTTTGAAACTCATCTTGAGGGTTTGGTTGGAGTGGAAAAAATCAAAAAGTCCCTTCCACTCAGTTCTTCTGAAGGTTTAGAGCAACACATTGGAGATTTGACATGTCTGCCTGAGAGTAAGGTTTTTATTAAAACACAAGTATTCCTTAACTAAAGCCCACAGAATCCCAAGCATTTAGTTACTTATAGTTCTGTTTTACTGTTTTGGTTTGGAGTTAAAGTGATTATAAGGGATTCAGCCATTGTGAGGATTGCCTCTTTTGCTCATGGGTCTCAGCAGACTCTGAGAAGGTGTTAACTGCTGGAAGAGATCCGTACCTTGTGTCAGAATTCTCCATAAAATACAGCCCACAGAGTTTCCTAAGGCTTTTTTATGTTAATAAAACCTGCAAGTTTTCAAAGGGAAGGTGAAATGGAAAAGTCAATTACTGCTGGAAATTCAACTATGGAGAGAGATCTGTGATCCCACCCCTGGCAGGTGCATGCTCTCTTCTCATGAAATTACCAGCCTCTATCTTGAGAGGTCTGCTGAGTCAAAAGACTGGTTCTGAACCTAATTGCAAAAAATGCTCAAACTTGCCTGTGACGCCATTGCATAATAAACAGAAAGACAATTAACCTTTCATAGTTTAAGCATCTTTCCCTCCTTGGTCTGAGAGGATCCCACCAAATGCTTCCTGTTCCCATTAAACAGCAAGAGGAACTGAGGCACTACAAGGTAATGCGGGAAGTGAGGGGAATCTGCTGCCTCCGTGATTTTCTTGTTCCAGGTCGCATAGTGAGCTGGTGGCTCAAACTTGGATTTGAACTCATTCCCTCGACCCTTACTTGTTCAAAACAGTACACAGTGGATGGATGTGTCCACATGAATGTAAAGGGAAATAAAGCCAGGCTGTTTATTGTCTCTGCTTATGAATGTCTGTATAGTACGCAAACTTCATAACTGGAAGGTGAACAAGAGTATTACTGTTTTCTCCTGAAGTTTACCTGTAAATCACCACTTCCCTTCATCCTGTGAGTCAGGTACACCGTTGTGGGTATGTGTGGACAACATGAAAAGTTTACATGAGCATGCCTCCACCCACCCTAGCCCCCTGGCCTCTGATCCTTTTATAGCCTGCTGCTTCTCCAACATTATGTGCCCTGTCCTGCTCCCACAGCCTGCTTCCTCTCTGCTGCTTGCCCCCTTGCCTGCACTTTCTAATAGCCGTTCCCTCTGTGTTCCCTTGTGCCCCTGTCTCTGACTCTGTTGCCTCTGCCTCTGTTTTTTTGAAGTTTCCAGATAAAACTTGCTTTCAGCCCTAATCATACTATAAAAAATGTCTTCAGATAATTAGCTCTTTCAGTAGGATACAGATCATTTTGGTGCTTGGTGAGTTCCTGAAAATATTGCGAATACTTGCACAGTGTATGCGTTTGTCAGAGACAGATTCATTGAAGAAGAAGTGAGCATTTTCTCCATCTTTAAAAAGTTCTTGTGCAATGCTTCAATGGACACTGCACAAACCAATAGCAATGGATAATTAAGTCATGCTTTAGTTTTGGCCCGACAAAGATAACCATGATCATCTCCCTTGCCTGTGACAGTGGTCATAAGCTCTGAAGAAGTATCCGATGGAGTGGTTCAGAGGGAAAAGAGGACAGAGGAACCCTGCCATGCCTCCTGATTGCTGATGCATCCTTTTAGAGTGAGTCACACCTCGGTAAGTCAGGGCGAGCAGCCCCATGGGAGGAGACGCAGGCTATGTCCACAGGGCAATGAAGAGGTTAAAGTGGTTCTTCAAGCTCAGGGTGTGACCTACGAGGTGTCATATTAACACATCTGATACCTGTACATTAGTATGAGCAGAACAAGTGAAAACCTGCTTTAGAGAAATTAAATTAAGCAGTTGAAGGAAACAGTCATTTTAATAAGGAGCTTCTATACAAAAAATTCCTGATACTACATTATCCATTTATTCCTTTCAGTCACTCAATTTTATTTTATCCTTCATAATTAAAAAGGAGACAAAATCAAGTCTTTACAAATGATCTGATGCCAGTGTTTTGTGTAGACAGTATTGGTGAATGTAGGACTGGCTGTCTGTGTTCCCAGTTTCTGATAATATTTGAACTTTCTCTTTATTCAGTTCAAAATATCTTTATGCTGTCTTGAGATGCTGTTAACAGCCATGGGGTGGTATAACAGTGTCTTTGCTAAGGTAAGTAACAAGCTTGTGTGCATATTGGTAAATGTTTCAGAACTATGTTAAAAATAAACATATCGAAATAACACAAAAGGCCACCACTTCATCAAAACCCTTCCCATGGTGAGTGGTGTGTTACTGGATGTGTGGTCCCAACAACGTGAGTGGTGCAAGACAAAAGACCCAGAAGGTAAATACAGCCGCCAGGAGAGAGGATCTCATTTACGGCATGGGCACTGTACACAGCTCAGGGCCTGGACGCTGACTATATGTAATCATTTTCCAGTGGAGTAATTCTCGACAGACTTGGAAAGCAGGGGAAAGTTAGGCATGAAGCCTTTTTGAAGTTCCCACGTAGCTTCCGCTGAACCTGTCCTGCGCTTGTTGGAGCTGTAACTACAGGCTAGACGGGGAGCTGGACTCTGAAGAAGCACAGGGAGACGCAGCAACAGGAGAGGATGACCAAGGAGAGACTTCGTGGAGTTTCACCTGCTCTGAACTGGGGTAATTATGAAGCTACATGAGTCTGCTGTAGCTGGGAGTCTGACCCAGATGACCAGAAATGCAAATGAAACACGAGGACCTAAACTTACCATAGTCATCTTCATGCAGGAAGGAGCACCTGGCAGTGGACAGGATGCAAAAGCCCTTGAAGCTGGTGAGGATCCTGCTGTCGCTCTGCTGCCTGCTCATTGGCACTGCAACAGAGGCACAGGGTACTTGGCCTTACATTGCTCCAGATGATTTGTTCAAGAACAAGATTGTTCTATTTTGCAAAGTTAATATTCATCAAATGTTAATGAAAATACATAACAAATAATTATGACAAACATACCATCTGATTAAGATGAAAGAGGATGACAATTCTTGTAAATTTTTAATCTGAAAAAATAAAGAACATTACATTAATAAGACTTAATTATATCATTAAATATTTAAATTTACTTTCCATAGTAGATTTTATTTTTATTTAACATATTTTGTTTTTAAATATTGCTAACATTTTCATGAGATTTGTTCATAAAACACATCAACAGATACGGTTTTTTGAGGCAAGAGGAATTTTAACATCATGTATTCATTATATTGATCACAATTTCAATTTTATTTATCTTTAAAAAAGCTAATAGAAACCTTTTACAGTTTATTATAATTCGCAGTATCTCCATCTATAGATAAATATTTAATAGCGTTACTAATGCACCATGCACAGAATATTTATTAATTTGAAAATATGAATTACTAGTTGTACATTTCAATAATTTGCATTTAAAATTAATGCTACATTTTTCCAGGAAACCGTGATTAACTTTAAGAATCTGACTTCAGCTGACCGAAGCCAGGCAATTGAAAGTGCATGCTGCAAACTTAACTATCACCCCACAACATTGTGACCAGCGAACGAAGAGCACTTTGAGCAAGATAGGATGCCACACGACAGGCGCTCACACGTACCCTACAGTGCTCGAGCATAGTCTGGCTCAAGGAAGAAGGAGATACAAAGGCAAAGTTTCAGCACTCCCTGATTTTTCTTGATAAAGCCAAACAGCAGTTTTATTTGGTAGATTTGACAATGTGGTTCTCCCATGTAGTCCTAGGGATAAAACTCACTCAGGTATCTTTGTGTCTTGAGCAACCTTAGGGAGCAGACGCTGTTTGGCTTTCCCGGGCAGGAGGGGTGGCTGGGGAAGGCAGGGCTGGGGGAAGAGGCTGGACCAGGGGATAGGCGGGGGAGCATATCTGGGTGCTGAAGAGTAGTTTTGCTGGTGCTCCAAGAAGCCAATGACAAGGATTCAAATTAGGTTTCTTCCATCTTGTCACTCTCTGTGAAATTATGCAAGGTATCATGAGACTTGTTCCTCCAAGACACTTGTCTGATATATAAGCAAGGTATTTAGGTCAGGTGTTAGACTATGACTTTACCTTCACTTCAGAAGTGCAGTATCTGCCAAAACTCCCTTTTCTGTGAAACTGGACAATTTTTTCAAACTAAACTAGTGTTTTTCTTTTTGTGGATTTATTCTTTCCAACTGAAGTTTCCAGAAAGTCAGCAACTTCCTCATTTGTTAATTTTAGAAAAAAATTCTACTTTTTCTAAAAGAAGAAATGTATGGCACCAAGAACAGCTTCTCAGTAAGGTCTGTTAAATACAAATAACCTTCCTGGAACTGTTTGTCAGGCAGACATAGACATGACAGACCAACCAAAAACCTTTCTTTGAGGTTATCAATCTCAGGTTAATCTGCAATGTAAGTATGCATTTTACTGTGTTGTTAAGCAATAACAGAAATGAACTTGCCATTTAAGGGATAAGTGAGTATTTTTGAACCTCAGTGGTGGCTCAGTAATTGAAGAGGTTAGAGTGCTTCACAGTATAGACCGTCTTTCACAAAAAGATTAAAAAATGCTTTATAAAGTTTGCATTTTTAGAGTATTTACAGCCTTTACTTATCAGACCCTGGACTGTATTTTCTGATAAAGCCACTAACAGACCCATGTGTGTAAATTTTTTTTTTTTTTTTTTTTTTGCTTTTGCAATTTATTTATGGAATATTATTGAATACAGCCTACCGCAAAGAGCTGTACAACTACATCAAGCTATTTGCAGTTACCGCGGCTATACCACAATATAAGTATGTGTGCATATTGCTCTCTGTGTGTGTCTATGTGTGTGTGCATACACAGGCATACAGATACACCACAGCACTATAATCTGTGTGTGCATATGTGTACTAAGCATTTACAGTTATATACGCTCATGTACGTGAAAAACTACTGACAAAGTTTCGTGGTAACAATCCTGCGTATGATGGTCAACATACCGCTCCCTCCCACAATTTCATAATTACAGTAATAAAAGAAAAAAAGGCTTACACAGCCAGGAAACAAAAGAGAAAAACCTCAGGTTGGTTACCACTTTTGTAGTGACTATATGTTCACACATACAAGCACACACATGCAGTTTCTGATAAAACGAGTTGTTTCTCAAAAGACAGAGAGAGAAAAAAGAGAGGCCTGATGAAACCCTCAAGTTGTTCTTGAAATTACACCTATACCTGTTGTCGTTTTCAGGAAATCCACTTTGTTTAGTTGATAAACTTGTTTTGACTTTTCAGTGGAAACAGTTTGCTGGCACTACTTCCTTAACTGTGGGCCAAATTCTGACCTCGGTTTCATGCAACCCTTACTGCAGTCAATATAGGCTGGCCGTGTAAGGCAGGGTAGAGCCTTTCTGTTTACAATTACAAGAGCACTGAAAGGTGTTTTGTTGTTATCACTGCTTGCATTGCTAGAACTGCATCTGAAGATGTCTATTTTAGGCAGCATTCAGACCACAGGTACGGTTAGCCTAAAATTCTCAGAAATATTGAAGTGCATACGCAGGAAAACAGAAGAGGAGGAATCAACAAAAGGGATTTCATTTTAGCTGAATACACTGTGTGGCATCTTGATTTTGTACTGATGTGCCAAAGTATTGACATGTAATGATTTTGGTGTAAATCACATGCTTTGATGTGCAGAAAAGTTATGGAGCATTTTATATAAAGTAATAATATTAAGTAATTCTATTGAACTAATTACCAGTTAATCTGACATTTAATGAAATAAGTAACACTAAATGTGACACGAGGGCAGCTTTTATGGACTTAAACTTTAACCAATTGTATGGGAGTCAAAGGTGTCATTTTTGCTGATGGTTGTGAACGGAGGATGATGGCATTTGCTAAAGAGTTTCTTGTCTTCATTATTCTAGGTTGAATGATTGCTCCTAGGCAAACTGGGAAAAGCTGCCTGTGTTCTTAATGATAAGAAGCTGTAAGACTGACAAAAGATATATCCATGTTATTTTTCATTACAACTACTTGATATTACTAAGTATATGCTGATTTCACAGGGCCGTTATTTGCAGCCCCACAACTGGTACTGCAGTTTGGCTTTACGTTAACCTGGGGTTCAGACTTCTACTTGATGCTAAATCCATTGCCTGTCCCCAGCATCTACTTCTGCCTCTCAGTCTGATTTGAGTCAGGAGAGAGGCAGAAGTTCTGTAGGCAATTCAGGTACAGGTTTAGGGCTGGTTTTCCTTGAAGGTGATATGAATGCCCCTGACTCAAGCTGCTTGGTTCTGCAGGTGCAAACCCAAAGGCAGTATGGATCTATGACTTACATTAGGTCTTCTTGATTTTACTCCAGAAGTAAATAGTTTCCTCAAGGGCCAGCTGATCCACACAGGACTTTCCTTCTGTCCTTTCTTCTTGAAAATAGTTGTTAATTTTGTGCAGCATGTTATTTGTAGAATGAAGTTCTAATGCCCCACGTTTGGCTCTTGTCATCGATCAGAGCTTCCGTGGTGTATGTTTATGTGCCCTGATTGTAAAATCAGAATGGCATGACTTAAATTTGTAAGAAAACGCTCACAGTATAGTATAGAAACATAAATACACCACATGTAAGAATAAGTAGTTGTGTCAGAGTCAAAGTCATGCTATTCCTTTACCATGTTCCATATTCACAAGTTGGTGGAATTCATCCCAGTTATTCATGTTAAATCCAGCGTTGCTGTATAATGGATGACAAAATGGGAGAATAAAATTGGAATAAAGACTTCAACAGGAAAAAGGGAGTAGATTAGATTTGGGTTGGGTTTTTGGGTGGGGGTTTTTTTGTGTGTTTTGGGGTTTTTTTTAATGTGAAAAGACCGATTAATTTTCAGTTACTTAATTTTGTGTTACAGATCACTGCTGCAGCAGTTTGGAGAAGCTTGTATGAAAACTGTCTGCACAAGCCCAGCCCAACTTACTGCTAAAAGTTACTAATTCTTTTAGAAATTTTTAGAAAGAAAATGAATAACTTGCTCAGACATATCCTATCTGATGTTTTTGGAACATTCTGTACCACAGATGTGGCCAGGAACAAACTATGAGTTACATCATTCAAGACTATTCCCAGATCAGGTTGGATTGGGCTCTAAGTTACATGAATTCCTTCAGCAAGAATTCTAAGGCTTGGTCAGACCAGAAGGACATACATTAATAATAGTGATAAGCCCCTTTCTGCAGCCAGTTTTTAAATCTGGGTCCAGCGTTATCAGGCCAGTAGTACTTTTGCGAATGAAGATATTGTGCTGAATTTGGCCATGTAGCATGCCACTCTTGTGCCATGCCATTCCTCCAGTAGACTCTAGCAGCTGCCAGGCAAGAGGAGATCATGTCTGCAGAGAGTGAGATGCCAACCCTCCCTGACACCGGTTTAGAGATTGTGATAAAAGAGAATGAAAAAATACCAACGGAGCACATGGGTTAATGGCTGCTGTTTTAGTCCCTTGGGGCCATTGCCAGCTGCCATTAAGTCAAAGTAGCCCTCAGGCTCTACCTGGTTTCATGATGAATAATTTAGGTTTTCCTGGTGCAGAGCCAGGTTGCATTGGCTTTGTATGACAGATTCCACAGATCTCCACTGTGAGCACAGGAGTGTAAATATATGGTAGCACATACTAGTGCAATGGATCAACCAACATCAACTAATAATTGTTATGAAGCAGAGATTCTGCACATCCTTAGAGATGTCTTCCTTCTGATACAGATGCCCTTCAGTTTTGTGGAACCACTTACTGCTAGTCAAAATCTTCTTTGGTATCTTTGGTATTTATTTTAAGGAGTTAACTACAGGACTGGATATTTTCTACCCACTGGAAAAAGTAGTTCATATCTGAATAAATAACTGAAAATGGTTTCTCACTGTTCAGGAAGTACAATCAATTTGAAATTAGGATTATGGAAACATCTGTGAAAATTCAAGTGTCATCTCAATTTGGGCTCATTCAAATCCTGTATTTTTTCTACTTCCCAAGCAGTGCATTTAAAATCTAATCCTAATTAACACACATAGTTTAATTATAGCCAACAAAATATTCTCCTAAAATTGTGTGTGCTGGTTGGGGGGTCGGGTAGGGAGGGAGGAGGCGAGCGGGAAACTAAACAAATGTTCACTGATTGTAAAAATCCTTGTTTCGTTAATAATATAAATCTTTAAAGACTTTAAACATACACTGAAGTTTGCCTCTCATGAATCAAAGTGGCATAAAAAGCACGAAGCAGGCACAGCACTCCTACTCCCTCTTTCTCCTTGCTCATTTCTTGGCAGTTTGAAACTAACAAAGAAACTGCACTGGAATTGAAAACTTCCCTTTTGAATGATTTCCCTATAACTTATTACAGAAAATATATGATGATGGTGCAGATAGGAACAAATAAATCACGGACGTCATGGACAGGCCTTGGGAAGATTTTGAAATTTGAGCGAAGCACAGGAAAAGCCGTGGTGGTCTGCTGCTACGAACTTTGTTGCATGCCAGCAGAACTCTTTGACACTGCTGGATGGTTTGGAAGTTTTAGGAGATTTTCATTACTTCTGACTTTTGTTTTAGCATGACAGGTCTTGAGAAAAACATCATTTTAGGCTGTTTCAGAATGCATTCGTTCCCTGATCAGACCTCAGGGTGCAAAGTATCCCACTCTAGGGATGCTGTAGCCCTTTATGGACACCACCCTATCTCAGGACCCCTTTGCTCGCTGAGTCTGGACTGGGGAGAGCTGATTCCCAGTGTGTGACTCTGGCACTTCACCCTGGAATCAGACCTCTTGCTTGTGCCCTTGAGTGTACCTGGAGTCCACAGCCCAGCTACCCTAGTTGTCCAAAGTAGTGTTTCATGTCCATCAGCACCACCATGATGCTTGCAGTCCCTCAGAATTCTGCTCAGGCTACAGGTAAAATTTTTTTTCCAGGGATTTTGGGAAAAAGTTTTGGGAAAGATGTAGCAGGGAATCAAGAAAGATAGGTCTAATATTTTGTTGAAAACAAAACTGTACCTGGTTACTAACTTCCTCTAGGCCTTCCCATTCCTGCTATGGTATGCTTTTGTTTGAGACTGTTAATGTTTTGGGTCATGCAGAGTTCTCCATGTCAGATCATTCGTAAAAGGATCACAGTATTTTGATGACAAATATCCTCAAACTTTGATCAAAGGAGCACCACTTCTTCTGCATTTCTAGCCTCTTGCTGTTTTGCCCTTTGCACAGATCTTCCCACTGCATATTCTGAGCGAAAAAAGTTTTCTTTCATGAGGTTGTTCTAGCGGTTATGTAACAATTAAAGCTGATGGATCTAGATTTCTTCTTACTGATGTCTTTCCAAGAGGTGTCAAGATCAGCATTTTCCCTGTCCTCGCAGTAAACTAAAATAGAATTAAACAGCCTTGGCTTGACAAGATCAGATATTTTTTAACTTCATAAAACAAAAAAGGAGATTAAAATAAAAAATGGACTTGGTAACATGTTTTGAATATATCCCATTCTATCAAACGACAACAGAAGCAATAAGTAACCAAGATTTTCCACCTTTTTGCATCAGATTTATTTCTGCTTTCAGGAGGAAAAGGTTAATTTTGGGGATCAGCTCTGAATGATCTGAATTTTCTTTTTTTTTTCCTTCAAAGCGAGTTAGGAGATTAGGAAACATAATGCCTCTGGAAATCAGTTGAACTCAGC
Organism: Ibycter americanus; assembly: GCA_035590275.1. Classification (NCBI taxonomy): domain Eukaryota; kingdom Metazoa; phylum Chordata; class Aves; order Falconiformes; family Falconidae; genus Ibycter; species Ibycter americanus. The sequence goes on along the minus strand of JAVJGI010000050.1, from coordinate 106,653,186 downwards.
TCTATACCCCATCAGCAAGACTAAGAACATAATGTAGCCCAAGTTTGGACCAGAAAATTAAATTGAAATAGGAAAGTGTTATTTGCAGAAATGGACCTTTTCCTCACCTGTTTCCCTATATGCCTTTGCACTGCATCCACTGACTTGACTGAAAGTAAGTTTTCCTACTGTGTTGTAATCTCTGCTGAGGCAGTGGCTGCCATAGAAGACTGAGGTGACATCTCTTTCACCTCATGTTCCACATCCCATTGTTGGAGTGGTTCTAACAGCAGACTCTTCATTGCCAGTGCTGATGGAAGAGGCAGCAAGAATGGTTTGATTTTCAGCTCCCAAATGGATTCTGAAGTATAGAGAGTGACTAAAATCACCTTTTGATTTCCGAGCTGAGCAAATACATTCCTGAAGTCACTTAGACATAACAGATACAGAGGTTTCCTTTTCAGATATAACTTTGATTTTAAAGATTTCTTTGACTAGATGTATGGATAGCACTTTCTTAATTTGAGGGTCAGGCACCGTAAGTTGTTATCCCAAGTGCATATTTTATGATGCATCCAAAGAGTAGGTAACACTGTAGCAGAGATAGTTTGCTTTTCTTCTTCTTCTGTCCCTACAGTGAATTATTACAGATTCTTCTGGCAGTCTGTCAACAAGACAACTTGAGATGGAGCTTGCAATACTATTTTCTGAATTCTTCTCTGTTACTTGAAAAAACATTTCCACACATCATTTTTGTAGGTGCTGGGTTGAAAGAGAGGTAAGAATAACGATATCTGAAAGGGCTCAGTCACTGCTTTTGAAAACAAATACCAGCAACTATGCCAGACATTATTGCATGGAGAGGGAATTAAACTTTTTGTAAATTACAGTATTTTTGCCTCATTCTCTCTGCCTCGACATTCTGGGGATTGACTGGTACTAGGGGTGACTTAAAGTGCTCTTAAATAACTGCAGAGAGAGATCAATAATCTGCTGTTTCGTCTGAATTGGGAATAGTCCTAAGTGGAAACCAGTCCCATGTCCTCTAGAAGATCAGTGCAAGTGGTGGCTACAACACATATATGCAGAGTAAGGTATGGGGGCAAATGCCACTTGCAATTCTGAAACATCTAAGCTTAAAAACTTCTGTCAGCTCAGAGGAGAACAGCCAGTTTATTTTGCATGACAGCTGAAAGCACTTGATTCAGGTCTTCTGGTCTCTTTTCACAGAGATCTCAAAACCATCAGGAGTCTGGTCTTCATTTTTAAAGTTTTACACATGGGATCCAACCAACTTAGTGGAGGGGACCACTCCACCACCCCTAATCAGCTGGTCAGCAGAAGAAAAGCGGAGATCCAGCAGCACTTGAGAATCGAGTCAAGGCTGGCACTTTCAGGCATCATGGTGATAGACCAAGGAAAGGAATACGATACAAAGCTAAGGCTTACATAATTGCCCATACCAAGGGGATGCGAATAAAGGAGCTGGGACTGTGAACATACCCTTAGCCTTGTTACTCTATGATCGGAATCATTAAGGGGGCTGTGCTGCAACTATGTCTCTCTCCAAGCTATCTTAAGACCTATTTTCTTCTCTACACACATCCCATAATGAGGTGATTCCCTGTGGTGCTTCCTGAACTTCTTGGGTCTTAAACTGATCCTTAGCATTTTGCCCTAGATATTTCTAAATTTCCTTAGTTAGTAATTATTCAGAGAAAAAATAATGTTATAATTATTCTTAACTCTCAACCGTAAATGCAGTATTATATTCTACCCTCCCCAAGAATGACATGGGCTAAAAATTGAGATGGGAATCTATTCCATAGCAAAATTATGGAAAACCAACAAAAAATAATAAAATAAATTAAACAGCTACACACATGAGCAGTTAAAATCATGTGAGACTTATGTATTCAGAACTGCAAATGCTTTTTAAACATACTAAAACATAAGTGGGTTAAATTTATCACCTTCCATTTTAATTTAAAAGATGTAGGAGAACATGTAGCTGAGGATTTTCTAAAAGAAGTAGTGATTTGAGCATGTTGGGGGTGGTGGTAGAATTGCTTGTAGTTTTATTCATTTAGGCATATCTTATCACTCCTCCTTTTCTTCCTTCTTGGAGGGCAATGAGAGAACCCAGATGCCAAGCTGTGGAACATGTTCTTCTGACACTAGCATCTGGCTCCTTGGCAGAATACTCCAACTGTCATGCTGACAGCTTTCCTGTTGTGTCCTCATATATTTTTATATAAGAAAATTGCAGATGGGTTCTCTTCTCAAACTAATACGCTATTCTGTTGACCTTATCATGCAGAAATGTGTTGGTTTTATCTGTTTGTGAATGAGACCTTGGCCAAATATACTTCAAAAAGGATACTTCTCTGTTCGTCTCTGAATTTGTCTGCAAGCTGTCTGGGAAGATGCCAGAATCCTATTACACACCCTTTTTGTGCCTTTAAGCAGTAAGTCCTTCATTCTCTCTGCTGTACAAATAGATTGCACTTTTTGCAGCAAGCACACTTGTAAAATACAAGCATATTTATTTAATAGTTTCAGTGAAAAAAAAAAGAAAAATATTCTCCCTTGAAATGGGAGAAATTTGGTTTGGTTTGATTTGCTATGTTTTTTTTTACTGGAGGATTTTGTTTGTTTATTTTTAGTTTGACATTACCTAGTATGCTGCTGCCTTGAAGGATTCCACACACACCCCCCACACACCTTCAGTTTTGCCAGAGACCTCCATTCCGGACAGCTTTATAACATTACAAAAGTAGCCAAGTGACTTCATTAAAAAAATAATTTAAAAAAAAAAAAAGAAAATATTTCATTTATTAACACCCTCTGAAACCTCCTGGTATTTTCTAAATGGAATTTTCTTAGTCCCACATTGCATTTAGACACATGCCTAATTTATGTGGATCATCACAAGCAGTCCCAGTGACTTTACAGTGAAGCACAATTGTGCTTCAATTTAATGCTGTGCTTAGAGGGAGCCTGGTGAGTTCTTGACTTCAAGCTTGACAAAGCCCATATCATCAAGATGACAATAGAGAATACTGAAAATTCCCACATTACTTCCTCTTGCTGTCCTCCTCCATGTAGACCTTTTCCTATGGATGTTATGTATCTGTGCCTTCCAAAAAATCCAAAGACATGCCTCTCCTTTCCCTTCCAAATCTCAGGTCTCCTTTAAATACATAACTTTGGTAGCTCAAATAAAATCAAACACAGAAAAGAAAACATTGTAAACACACAAACCAAAAATTATCTGGAGCTCTGCTCAGTGGAGACTCAGCTCCGTGGGTGTTGTCCATGGAAGCTCTTCAGGGCTCTTAAAAGCTAGCACCCATTGAGAATATTTAGCTATGATTCATGAGCCCACTCAGACTCTGGCCTTCTACCCCATCTCTGCCCCCTCCTCAGCTCAAATAGCGGAAACCTGGATCCAAATGACTCCCTGATGGTGATATGGAAGATCGCCAGCTCTGATTAAGCCAGGTGGATTCCACTGAGCATGCTCTCTGTTTCCACACCAGGGGAACATCCTCGGAGTTTGACTGCTGTAAGCTTCTCCTAATTTATTCTCCTAGCAACAGATATTAAGACTTGATTGACACTGGTTTCTTGTTGTTGCTTTTGCAATAAATAAAGCCACAATGAGTAATTTTATTGTTCTCCCACCTTGGTTGTTCAGTTTATGTAGCTATTCCAAGAAGAAAAGAAAGAAACTTGAGTCAGCGTTAAAGGAAGAAGAGGTAAATTTCTACAAGTTTCTTATTCCTATTATCACAGAAAAGAATTTTTATAAATTTCCAACAAACACAAATACACAGATGCAAACAGGTATGTGCATGGCTATTTTGTTAACTGATACGTTGTCCCGTATCACTTGCTCATCTCAAACTTTGTCATAAATGAAATGAATGACATTAGAACTATTCAGGAAAGATCATAAATATCAGGAATGAATTTCTGCATTAAGCATTAACTTTGATGGGTCTGGGGTTTCACTCTAGTTTCCCAGCCACGCAGTGCAAGTTATTTCCTGCTGTTTTCTTGTTTCTGTTTCAAACATTCTGATTCACCATTGGGTTAATCATCTACTAAATACTGTCTCCAGGTGGTTTAGGTTTGCTGTTGTTATCTCCATGGCCTCAAGGGACTTTATCTTCCAAAGAACTGAGGGGAGCCCAAACACTGATATTATGCAAGAAATAGAGAGAAACAAAATTCATCAGCAACTGTATCAGCATGCTTTCATTTATACTACATTCTGATTTGAACGTACGTGCTTTTTGAAGCACTTGGCATACACCCTGAAGTCTCAAGTTGCTCCAGATTGCGTAAGCAGGTAAAAATGATATTTGTTAAAGAGGTGCAGAGAATCATGAAAAAAAATGTACCTTGAACTGATGGGTGGGGTACAATTAAGAGAAACTTAGTAGGTTAAGGTTTATGTTTCATATTTGGGTGACTGCTGTTGTGCACAGTGCATACCTTTATGCCATATTCACATCAAATTTGAATGAGAATTATCACACATATGATGCTTGCAGAAGTGGGGTTTGGTTCTTACTTCAGCCATGGATCCTCCAGGCAAACCACTTTACCTTATTGTCTTCCTGCAAAACAGGGATAGTATTTTCCTTTGTTGGAGAGGAATTTGAAAGGTAGACTTATCAGTGGTTGTGAGATGCTTAACTACCACAGTAAAAAGGGCTGTAATCAAAGCTTGGGATTTTAGAAAAGCAAGTTTGGGATACATGGGAAGGTTACTTAATAGACTGAGAAGTTGGATTGAGGGCTTGAGATCCCGAATACTGAGGATTATTATCAGTCATGGAATTGTATTAATTCAAAGGGACAATGATGTTAAAGATAAGTGGAAAAACTGGAGGGAAGAGTATAGAGTTCTTGGGATAAACAGAGTTTACCATTTGCATATTCTTTAAGATATTTGTTCATCCTCAAAACATCAGCTTCTACAGGAATCAAATTGAATTGTTCTCAAGTCTTTCTGAATTAAAGCAGTAAATAACTGAAGTCTGTTGACCATATGAACAAAAACTGAGAGGAACTGATTCTTATAAACACTGACCGTGGAGTGTCAAGGGAGAAGGTAAAGGTAGTGAAGGACTGGATGAAACATTGGACAAATATTTTCAGTAAAGGTGATGACTAAAGACGGTAATGATAGATCACTTCTCTCCTCCCTGCATATCCACTACAGCTGTTCTTTCTTTCCAAATTCAGTCACAGGTTCAAGCTGTTGCCCTGCCTAGACTTGTCTTTTGTTGGTTCCTCTAAAGCCATGCAGATCAGGAGGTGTTCAGTCACCTGATATTTTTTTCAAGCTTGTAAGTCTCTGTATTACAATATACCCTGTTCTGGAGGTTAATTTTTTTCTTCCCTTCTTAAGCCATGGTTCTAAGGTTTTTCAGTTTCCCAATCTCTTTCTGCAAGAGGAGCATGAAGTTTAGTGACAAAGTTTTTTTCATTACTCTATTAGCTAGAAGAAACTCAATGATACATTCCAAAAGCCTTCTGAAGTTGAAGAGTTTCCGGAGCTGCATGATTGTTTATAACAATTTCAATCTACAACAACAAAAGGTATCTAAAAGATATCTAAAGAAAATGAGGTTAGAACAATAGAAATTATATCCAAGCAAAAGCAAAAATTAGGTTTCTATACTTCAGAATCAGAGAATTTCGACAACATCCTGTGTTTATACTGACAACATCTACAAGCCTAGAACCAAGAATTTTTTAATATGTGTATTTAGAAGTCCTGTGCAAAGACTGAAAAGAGCCAATGTAGTATCTATAACTAAAAAATGAAGCAAAACTGTGATCCAGGCAACTACAGGCTTGTACACAGTATTTCAGCAGTATACAGTATTAGAACAGATTTTAAAGTAAAGAATGTGAAGAGAAATTGAATACAGGTTAATTACAACATTGGTTTCACAAAGGTATATTATCTTGGATAAATCCAGTATCTTTTTCAATTAGGTAATAGATTTCTTTCTTAGACGATGATAATGGATTGAACTTTATTCTTGAAGATAGTAGTTATTTTTACAAGAGAACTGTTAGAAGAATAAGGAACTGCCAAAAGGAGAGGCTATCACAAATGTTTTCATGGTTGATCTGGGGAATGATCCCATTTAACATATTGATTAGTGATATAGGAGACACAAGATCAAGAAGTACATGTGTATTTGTGAGATGTACAGATAACTTAAAATGGGGAAGCATCACTTTAACAAAGGAGTGGATCATCAGGCAAGGAGAACCAGATGATTTTTGTTGATTTGAGTGATAAGATGAAATTTAATAGCAGAGATTGCAAATCCAGAGATTTAAGGACCAGTAACTACATTTTTTTCTTGAATATATGTATTTATCAGTTGAAGATAGTGGAAAAGAAATATGGACATCCTAGTTTTCCTGGATGATGACTACCACTTTCCACACAGAGCGACTTTGAAAGTCTATTATAATCGTAAGACGCACTACCATCTAAGGCATTTTCATGTTATTCCATTGTTCAGAGCATTGACAAGGTCTCATTTAGTTTGTATAAAGTTCTGGTCACTTGTGTTCATGAAAGATGACCTTAAAATGAAGCAGAGAAAGACTAGTAGTATGCTTGTAGGAATGGAGAATTAATCTCATGAAGAGAGATTAAATGAGATGGTTAAGCCTAGACAAACACAGGTTGAGAGGAGATAGGGTAGTTCTTCAGAAATATATTCAGGAGCAAGCATGAAAGACAAATAACAACTATTTAACTGAAAAAGGTAATAGTGGCATAAGAGCAATGGTTCTAAAATTATCGTTAATAAATATAGAGTAGATATTAGCAGAAGGCTTCTCACTACTCTTGGAGTTATTTTTTTCCATATAATAGCAATGTAAAGAACCAAAATTGCTTGAATATGATAATTTATGGAAGAGTTTGCATGCTTAAGTGGGTGAACATCCTGAACAGGAAAACTGCAATCAAGTTTTTGGATGAAAAGAAAGTGTGGTGGTGTAGCCTAGGGAGACTGACAGAAGACTGAACTGTAGTTTGTGTGCATTGTCCTCATATTACAGACATACCATATTTCAGAGTTTCTACTGGTTTCTCAAAGGGACCAGGGAGCAAGTTCCTTGCTTCCTCCCTTCCTAGACAGAACTTGTCCCCTCTCCCTCAGCACAGTCAAGTAGGCAGGAACATGTAGCCTTTCATTTGCCTTTCTCTGAAGTTTGGGTATGATTTTCTTGCTAGGGTCACTGGGCTGACTTATCAAACGTCAGCAACCTGCTTTTGGAAAGAGCTTCTCTTGTCCTTTTCTTGCAGGATTTCACCCTTCTGTAAACTGGTGTTTGGTTACAATTTTGTTAGAGCATGCAAAGTCACTTTTGGTGGCTTGCGAAGCCTGGTGACATGTGGCACAGAGGTTATGTGAAACCTTCCAAATGAAGCCTTGACTGTGTGGTTGTGACTGGCAGTACTGGATTTCTACAAACTGGTGGTGCTTCAGGTTGGCTTCAAATGCCTTAGCATTGTGATGCTGCAGTTGGGCTGATACCAGTAGTGACCTCCTGTGCTGAAGTTTTCTTCAGAACTTTTACATCAACATATCAACAATATGCATTTGCTTCTCTGGACAGATTAAAAACAGCTACAACATTATAGGACATGTACTTCTGGAAAGAAAAGAAAAAGAGGCTTTACAAAGTGTTTGTTAATTCATTATAAACACTTTCCCTCAGTTTTAAAGTGAAATTGTACGATTTCGTTATCTGTCTTTTTTTCTCTTTTATTTTTTTTTTTTTTTTTTTTTCTTCTCTTGGTAGTGAAAACCAAAACTAAAGTGATTGGGGTTTCACACATGCTGGAAAAACCACTAAAGATATACGCAAATTTTTCACGGTATTTTTTTTTTCTGTCTCTGATTTCCAACATGATTTTTACCCGAAGACAGTTAGGCTTTCACAACTCAGAACTGGCCATTCTCAGAGTGAATCATTTGTAAATTAGTGGTTTTACAATGGATCTGAGAAAAGTCTAAGTTTCAAACTGAGTTTTGGCTTCTCACAGACTCAGAAGGAGATTGGTGAACTATGAGAAGCAAATCTGCCACAGAGATTCACTGATCCACATGTAGACTGAAACCAGTGGATTTTGAGTATCAGTGGTATAAACTCATTATGATGTGCCTATTCATATTTAGCAGAAATGTTTGAGATCTCTTATTCAAATTGTAAAATGACATAATGTTAACAAATACAGAGGTTTTAGATGGACTGAAGTTCCACCCAGTTGCAACAATGTGGAATGAATTGTTCATACCTGTATGATTATGTTAAAGAAGACACGATTCGTTTCTGGTCCCTTGGCACTGTCACCCTGCCTCATAAATGCTATATCCATGTCTCGTAAGTGCCTTGCCTAATGAAGTCCATTGGATGCTTGCAACTTTTACTGGCTTCAGTAGTTACCTCTTAAATGTTCCAGTACTGCTGTCTTCAAGTCTTTCACAATTTGAATATTTTACTGGTTCTAAATATCAAAGGTTGTGTTTCTTAATTGCTGGGTGGTGTTTTTTTTTTTTTTAATACATAAAGCACACTAAATGTAGATCAAATATTTTTAAAACCCTAGATTTAATATGATCCATTTAGTATGTCAAATTAACCTATATTAAGGATAATAGCACCGTGGTTTACGTGTGTGTGTGTCCAGCTGTGGGCATGACTAGAGATAAGGAAACAAAACATAAATCTTGTAAATAAGGAATCAGTAATGACAAGTCAAATTGTCATGCAAGAAAAAGCTAATGAAAGCAGCTGTGTTTGGAGGTAAAAAGCATATTTTCCCAGGAAAATATTCCTAAGATTCACCAAATTTGACCACCTTAGATCAATAATCCTATATGCTCTTCAGAACTTTACAAGTGTCTTAGCCTGAGGCTATACCTAGTAATATATAACTGGGATGGATTCTCTTCTCTTTATTTTTAATGGTGGATACAAGGTAGAGACCACTGTGGTAAAGATAAAAATTGAATCCATTCTAAGATTTCCTGATATATGAAATATTTACCAGTAGAAAAATCTCCCAAGAAATGGTTACGTATCCAAGTGATGTAAAAAGTTTGGCTAAAGAAACCACAAATGCACATTATTAATTATTAAAAGGTATATATTATGTTACATATTTTAAGTATTAGCTTTGCTTCAGTAAGAAAGTAGTGGCTGGATTTAAAGAACTCTACTCTATTCTCTGGGTTTTGAATTAGGGCACACTGCAGGAACCTGTTTGTGAATGTAATTGAGACTACCTTCAAAAGGGACATAGACTGAGATCCTTAAAACTTAAAAGTCCAGGTGCTTCCCAGCCCTGAAAGTTCCTGGATTTACTAGGCATCTAACTTTGAGCTACTGAATTTGTAAATGCACTTAAATTTTATGCCATGAGTAAGTGTGTAAACACACCTTGCTTAGATCTTTATCTCTAGAAGGGTCGGCAAACCAGACCAGATAGAATTACGTGGGGTTTCAGTGGTGCAGCCCAAATAATTCTTTCTGTCAGCATTTGTTTCAGCAACTCTGTGCTTATCTTGTTGGCTTCTGTGAATCCTATGCAGAGATGCCAAATTCTCTCTATGAAGGCAATATAAGCCAGGCATAACTTTGTAACCCAGTGTCTAAAAGTGACGTATTGGAATATTTGCAACATTTAGCATTTGTCAAATCACTTTGCAGATCTAGCCCCAGCTCTATAGGAATGTGCCTGACAATATTCCTATGTGTTGCAGGTCAGCTGGGCTAAAAAATCAGTGTACGCAGTCCTCTGGACCAAATCACAGCTAGGTATTGAAACCAGTGGGTTTCGTGAAGTAACAGATCAGTAGTTTTAGGCTAGCCATTTTTTCAGGAAAGAAAATGAATGCTTTTTTGAGCAATTGCAGGACATCACACTGACCTCAATGAAAGTGTTCATCGACAATGTGATGGATGCTTAAAATTAGACCTAATGAGTTGTTCGGTAGCACAGATAAGTACTGCAGAATGAGAGATGACAATTTTACTAGCAGCTTTCCACTCCGAGGCATCCTCAGGAGCAAGAGTTGAGCAGATACAGCAACACACAGGCAGCTAACCACCACATAGCACCATCTAGGCAGTTCCTAAGGTAACTCACATTGTGTCACTGTCTATGTAGAACAAACATGTTTTTCCCTGACATGTTTGTGTAGATGTTTTTTAAACCTCAGGTTGCCTCCTGCTTTCATTTACCCGACTTTACCTGCAGGTCTTTGTTTCTGTAGACTTTTTCTTACCCAGAACAGTGACAGAGTAGGAGCAACCACAGTAATGCAAATGCTGAGGCAGAGTCAGCATGCAGCTGGGGGACTGCAAAGGGCATTGAGGAAAGCAGAGCTGCAGAGTCTTAAGCTCAGTGGTAAACTGGCCAGACTTGCTGCTCACAATTAAAAGCATGCTTTAGAGACAAGTCCTCTTGAGTGTGGCATAGCTCTAGTTCAACAGAAGGGATTTAGGGACTCAGTAGACACTTCTATCACATTAATTTAGATTTAAGGTCACATTTAAGATCAGCTTTCCCAGCTACTCGTAGTTAGAATTTGACTCACCCTCTGTACTGCTTCTCCAGATGGGGAAAGTCAGCTGTGGTGTAGGATTAGCTTTGGTTTGAATCCTGCCTGTGAAAGAATTTATTTGACTGGCAGTAGGTTAGGCTTGAGTTTGCTCACCCATCAGTTCTCCAAGTTGATATGTGAACTCAGACACTTGAAGCTTGCGCTCAGAAAAGGGTACATAGGTTGTACCAACTCATGGGATCCAAAAACTGAGTGTATACACCATAGACTGGCGTCCCTCCAAGGCAGGGAGTTGGCTGCCTTGATATTCAAGTGATAATAGCTGAATCACTGTATCAGACAACCAAGCATTTTTATAGGAGGGTTTGGCAGAGAAGAAGATGTTACTGTTAATCCATAAGCCGGCTGTTGAAGTTTTAGAGGCTATTGTGGAAAAGCAGATAGAAAGTGTGAATCATGCAGTAAGAAGAATCAGAGGATAAATTTATGATCATGAAAAGGTCTGACAGTGGCTCTGCTTAGAAAATGAGATCTTAGAAAACGTGGATGCGTTCTGTGGGACTTGCATTTGGCTTGAGATCCCACTCTATGCCAAGGGGACTTTATTGCTTGACCTGATTTAACAGCAAGGTTGCTGCCCAAAGGGCAGTCTGTTGCCCTCCCCGCGCACATGCTCCCCTTACTTCCCTTGCCTCAACCAGAGCAATTGCACAGCTGAAGAGTGAGTCACATCAATAAACTAACTGTAAATATATTTTTTTTAATGTGTTAGTTTTCTGTCAGATCAGTGAATTGAACTGAATTATCACTGAATAAAGTGAAATATCAGCAAGGTACGCTTTGGCAAGGAGGAAGGATGTAGCAACATACAACTAAATTGAATTTAAGCACTGAGGTGAAACTACCTCCTTAGATCCATGGAAGCGATGGGACCAGATTAGCAGCTGGTTTAAAGCCATATAGCTTTACTGTTTTTAATAGGTCTGCTGTGGTTTACATCAGTTGATCTAGATTGGTTTAGCGGTATAAGTTCACAAGCTGGTAAGCAACTAGTTTCTCTTCCTGTTTTCTTCCTTTTGTTTAGCAGAAAGTTCAGATTCGTCTACTCTTTAGCAAAATCTTTTTGGGGAAAAAAAAAAAAAGGAAAATCTGCTATAAATCCATAAAAAGCATCTTGAACTCAAGCAAAAGAATATCTTGCTAGCTAATTCTATGGGGTTATTTTGAAATTGTATCCAGCCAAAGACTATTCTAAGATTCTGGACTTTGCATGCATGAGTGTTTATGCACATACATCTGTGAATATACACTTGCGTTGCAAAAAATATCCTATATTAGCAGCACAGTGATTCTTTCATTAGTCTTACTGTAAAATATTTCTCAGAAAAGAAAATGAAGGGAGAATTCCATGACAGGAAGCAAGAAAGATATAATTGCGAAATGCTTAGAAAATGACAGGCAATAAATTTTGGGTTTTGTTTTTTGTTTGTTTGTTTTTTTTTTTTAAATAATGAAAGCCACAGGCATTACCTACTCTCATTGTTGTTGAGGACTCTCCTTTCATCACAAGACCTTATGGCTTGTGAGTACTGAAGTAAGATGCAGACATAGGTAAAAGTTTCTATGGGGTTTCCTTACTGGGCTGAGAGAAGGGGTGTCTCCAACCTTGGCACGTTGACTCGAATGTAGGGTCCAGGGATGGTAATCACTGCTACTTTTATCAGACTACTTTACTAAGATCAATGGTTTTTGTTACCAGATTAGAAGGGACCTAGAGCAAACCTCTGAGTAGATATTAACACAAGTCCACATTTGCTGGAAGTACTGGGTACCTTCACGTACACTGCAATAGCTGGGAGTTACACAATATCTATATCATTTTTCACAGCTTTGTCATTAGCTGGTAATGATTTGATTATTTTGCAGATGAATCACAGTATAAATCTCTTTCACAAACACTACCTCCAAGTATTAATCAAAACCATTAAGGCAAAGCAGTCAGTGCAAATTAAAAAATTTGCATGTCTAAATTAAAAATTACAGTAATACATCATAAATAAATCTTTTAAATTCTCTATGGTCTGTACAAGCATCCCCTTTTTGTGCCTGTAATGAGCCCATGAATACAGCTCCTTTTTTTCCCTCCATCTTTTTAATCAGGCTGTAATCAAATTTTATAGGTAGAATTCAGGTCTTTCACTTTGAAGTCCATGTTGGATCTTATTCGAGAAATAAATTATTTTTCTCTCTTCATCTTTCTGAAACCCAGCAAGAGTGAAAGACACAGACTCAAAGACAAGTGTGAAAGACAGGAGTTCAAACCCATCACATGTAATTTGCAGTGTCTTTGGCTATAGTAAAGTAAATATTTGCAAAGGGTGATATATCTTATGCAAATAACTTTGAACTATGAAGAAAATTACTGAGTTGTGTTTTAAATACTATTCCATTTTAGAACTATTAATACCTTATTTCCAGCATGGAAAAGATTAGAGGAACCCTCGTTAATGTAAACCACTTCTGAGATTTAGAACACACTCTTCTTCACTATAAATAAACTCAGAAAAGTTAAAGAACAGCTCAGCAACCTTGCATTTTTCAGCTAATTATTGTCCTTCACTTGGAAAGCAGTATTCAGGGTACAGAAGTTTGCTGGCCTGTTGCTGCCATTCTATTTACAAGTGGATAAAGTTGGCCTGTAACAAGAATTTTGTTCGTCCTCTTTCCCTAACCTCTGGCAAAAGTCATTTTGTGAAGAAATTTCTTGCAAAGCAGCAAATACAGATTTCAAAGTGTTTGCCAGTTGACACTCTTCAGATCAACGACCTCCCTTGCATGAAGTTTGCTGTGACCGGTTCCAGTATCAGCTGTTGTTCTGCCTGTAATCTTTTGGCTTCACTATCTTACAGCAATCTGATGGCTGAACAACCAGCTCCAAAAAAGGACCTTTGTATTAACTCTGGAATGACACTGAGAAGCAACCCTAGGATCCAAAAACCTTTCCCCTCCAGTGCTTTCCTTTCAAGGTCACAGGCTTTTCTATTCCTTGAGGGTGCACATTGAAAAATTACACATACAAGAGTAATCCTAGCAAAAAAAAAATGAGGTTAATTAAAAGCAGAGTAAAACTAATTAAAAATTGCTTCTTGAACCTGACTAGATTTACACATAAACTATAAAAAACATAAAAAGAAAAAATAAAATGAAACCTTGCATGTATTCCATTCCTCTGCTGATAATTCTCCATGTGAAGAGACATGGGCTTAGTTGATTTATCAATTGCTTGCTCTGCTGTTTGGGTGGCTGAGGACACAAAGACCTTTACGATAATTAGTAGCTTACCTTTCAGAGGTAACAGTACACATATCTAAGAATGTACTTCAAGACAAGTCTAAATATCTGCTCTAGCCAGTTTCTGCGTGGTTGTGTTAAATGGTTCATTTGTCATTTCTATTGTTGCATTCCATTATATGTACATACAGAGTTCAACATTAGATTTTCAAATTAAGAGGGAACCCTGAAGTTTGCAGAAGGAATTGCATTTCAGGAGGTTGTGTTCCATTGATGATTTGATTTAGCCTTCCAGACCACACGTAGATAAAGATAGTTCCTAACTGTTAACTTCTGTTTAGATTTAGGAACTGAAAATCAAGATGCGCTATTTTCAGCTCTTGTTTTTAGGTCTGGTGACACTGTTGTGCCACTTCACTATTAGATGATAATTAGTGGTTTGTAATTTGGCAGTTCTAGAATACTTTCCATTTATACATCAAAAATAGCTTTCAAAGCATTACATTTCAAACAATGCTATCCAAACATAATAATCGGGGTTTACCTGGTTTACACAGGAAATTTGGACCTGAGAACAGCTGACGACTTGTGTTTCAGCATATGAGGCCCATTAGAAGATCTGGGCTTAGAATCTGATGGTGGTCATTGATCATTTGGACAAAACCCAAACAACTTACCAAACAATGCTTTGAATCCACTAGATATGAGAGAAAAGATATCACTTTCAGATTCGCAACTGAATAACATTATTGAAACAAGAACGATACCTTTTTTAATTTCAAAAAATTGTATTGAATTCATCACTTCAATTAAATTCAATAAGGACCATTCAGGCTTTTATAGGTGGAGGATCAGATCCTGCCTTTTTTTATATCTGTAATTAAAATGTCACTAGCAACTTATCCAGCTTTTATTTTAAATTTCTTTGGACTGATTTCGGGTTGTAGCAAAAGAACTTCAGAGATTAGAAAACATCATTTCCAAGATTATTTTGTTTCATCAAGGTTCAAAGAAAAGAAAGCTTCCAACTCCACCATTGGGAAATGGAACAGGACTTGTACTGGGAAGGTATACAAAGCAAAATATCTTTTACCCCTACAAAACCCATGGGCAGCTGTGACCTCACGTTCTGACACCAAGATCACAGAAGAAGGAACTTGCCGTGCAGCTGACCTAGTATTCAAAATTTTACCAACACTGAGGATTATCTGACATTTTCTTCTTATAAGGGTATTTGGGCAGATGAATGTCTCCAGCAGCTCTAAACTGATACTGCAGACAGTCAAATTTTACAGGCACAACCCATCTCAACATATACTTGCGTAACTTTTCCCTTCTATAAGCTTCTGCTTCTGATTTTGCATTGTTTTTTTCTTTAGTGGAGACAATGTAAAGCCACTGCATGATAGAGCAACAGTTTTTCTGTTTAGAAAGTCTCCTAAAGAGCAAGTTCTGCTTAAAGCATTTTAAAGAACATTGTGACTTTACTTCACAAGTTATTATTTCTGCTTTTAAAATTCTGTGTTCCAAACTTTTCTCTCTACTAATCAATGTATGTATATAATAATCATCACATAGAAGTTCATATACATGATTCTTACCATCAGGTTTACACTCACACTCTGAGTTTGCAGATTTCAAGAAAGTAAGCCTCTCGTTATTGTTGCCTACAGATCTAAGGGCTTCAGGATTGCTTTTGGTGTTCTACAGGTAGGCACAGTCTATCTATTTCATCACATATATTGGATTTGTTTTTTTAAATGGGGAAGGCAAGAAAACCATCCCTGTCTCAGTGCCTTGTAGTTCTTTACAGCTTGTTAGAGTGGGTAATGACTTTCTAGGTGGCTTAATGCATCAGTTCTTCAAGTGGAGAGAGGGGTTGCATGCTGAGGGGTTAAGAAGTGGCTGAATAAAGGGATGAGTACTTTTATGCATAGGGAAATGTTTGTATACATAATAATAATAACTCTCCTTGAGAATAATGGTATCATATATACTTAGAAAGAAAGTGTCAGGTTTCTAGCTTGAATATTCTAAGATCCAGCTATTGAGAGGGAAATACAAATACTTAGTGTTGATTATTTTGACATTATCTTAAGTGGGCATTTTGTTCTATTTATAATCTAGAACTTTCACCTTATAGTCTGACCCTTCCAGGTAATCCGTATGAAATCATAAACTTTATTCATACTATTCAGAGATAAGTTTGTGCTGCTAGAAATCGTAAATATCATTTTATTCTTAATGAAAACCTAGGATCTTTTAGGAACTGCTGTACCACTTTTGGTTAAAGGAAAGAAGGAAAACATTTACTTAGTCTTAACCTGGCACAATAGCCTCTGTTCAGGATTTGTAAAAGTATGTAAGTGTTATTTGCTGTATCTAGATTGAGGAGCACCTGAGTTCCCTGTTGTCTAATCTGCTGTCCAGACTGGGGACCTGGTAAGATGACCATGCTGCAATTCACTTGTGACCCTACACACTCAGATCTCATTCCTGTGCAAATCCAAGTACACAGTAGCATGCCCACAGCTAGCATTTGAAAAGTGCTCCTGAATTCACAGGCATAGCAAAAAGGCCAGATGATACTGAAAATCAAGAACGTACATATCCCTAAATCATTAGTACCTTCTACTCAACAATTTTTTTGAATGAACATTTTAGAGGTTAGGTGGGAAAATTCCTTGTATTTAACTCCTTAATAAATAGTATTTTAATCAATGCTTGCACTAAGCAGCAGTGAGGTGTTTTCTAAAAAATCTGCTGAAATAGAAAGGCAGTGAGGATTCTTAAGCCAACCTGGTGATGCATGTTGATGTTTTGTTTTTAACTATCCAATAAGATTGCTCAGATTAACAGGTCACTCAGACTTTTCCAGGCTCTCTTCGTACTGGTGGGACAGGCAAATGCACCAGATAGGCTTTTTAAGTAACTGCACAGATAGTCTGGACAGTTTTACTATATATGACTTGCCAGCTCAAGCAGAGAGACTGACAGTGTGGAAACAGCTTGTCAAAGCTCAGGTCATGGTTAAAAACTGCTAATGTTAATGCTGACAGCCTGTAAAGTCCCTGCTATTCATGATACCTTTAGTCAAGTTATAAAACACTCGAGGACTATATCTATTTCCTTGTTGTTCACTATTTTATCCATTTTTGTCATTACTGAAAATATTTAACTAATTTTGTGAATATCCCTTGCTGTAATCTGTGTGATTCAAGCTGAAGCCTGTCAGTGGTACCCAGCACTGCAGCATCCATCTCCTTTGTAAAGAGGAAGATGTGGTTGCAGATAGCCAAGAATAGCTATTGCCCATATAACATCCTGCTCCATAATGGTCCCTGGGCTGCATGAGAGTGCTCTCTGATTTAGCTGAGATTTGCTACAAATGAGGTCACGGAGAGGGGCAGGCAGGTGATGAGATCAGTGGACAGTAGGAAATAAGCATCGTTGCTCCAATTCTGGTGAGAAATCAGAAAACAGCAAGAGTTTTATTGTCTTCCTGCTGAACTTTTCATACAAAGTCCACAGAAGGTAGTTGCACTCAGAGACTGAGGGCAAATCTGTTATGTGGGGTAGTCCCTCCTCGCTATGAGACATGCTTTATATCCTGCATAAAGTCCAGCACCCTGTCTATGAAACAAAACTTCTTAAGATAAACTGTCTTGTTATCCTTTTAATCTGGGATCAAGCCTTTGCTTTCCCTGTGTGCTTATCTAATGCACTAGATTGTCACTAAGTAGTTCCTGGCCACTATAGAACCAATATGGCCACTCCTGCCACAGGTCAGATCTAAAAGCTGTATATTAGAAAAAACTGTCACAAGTAAGAGCAGTGGAAAAGATGCAACCTGGTGACAGGCTAGGCACAGATTTAGCCAAGTAATTTAGGAAGACTGGGAACCTTTTTTGCTATTTGTTCTACTAGAATTTGAAAAGATGCTTCCAAAGTCATTGGCCATACTCCTGGCCAAGGAAGTAGTGGTGTTTACTAGAGAAGTCACACAGACTAAAAAATAGCAGGATATGGGTAAGAACACTTGTAGAAATAGAATATGCTAGAAATACAATTTACAACAACAGAAATAAATGAATCAGGGCATGGATTTCAAGTCCAAGAATCCCCCCACAGTTATTTTGGGGTTTTCCCCTGCCAAGCCAAAGGCAGTAGTGCAAGTACTACAGAAATAAGAAGCTCACAAGGTAATTCTATTCTATCAAGGGCATCTCACTATCTAAAAACAGTGTATGTAAAGAGCAAAGGTGGAGTTTAGACCATTTAAATCTGAGCTGAACCTTTTCCTGAAACAGAACATACTAAAAAGAACGGAGCTATTCCTTTGAAAAGATCACAGAATTACAAAATGGTTGAGGTTGGAAGACACTTCTAGAGATCATTTAGTCCAGCTTCTCCCACTCAAAGCAGCCAAATTTATCTGGTAGCAGCTGTGAAAAGAACTGTGCCATAAATATTGGGTGAGTAGTGTGCACAGGAAAGGTCTAACATATCATCAGTTAGTTTATCTACTTTAAAAGGCTCTTTGAAAACATGTTACATGGCCAATGGATTCATCGGGTGCATAGATTTCAGGACAAAGGAACTCATTCCCTGAAATGACTTTCCCAGATAAGGATACTTTGTTAGTAGTAGCCATTAATGAAAACAAACTAGAACTTACTGCGCTGCTCTTGTTGAAGCCTTACACCAATATCTTCTGCAGTACTCTGTTTCAATTTGATCTTACAGAATAACTAAACAGATCTTATTTTCGTCATGTCTGTTTAAAAAACAGTCAGTGGGTAGAAATTCTCCATTCCAGAAAATGTCCATATTTTATAAACTTTTCTGTAGCTCTTTGTCCTTGTTTTCCATTATAGGTAGGTGTAAGACATGCTTGTGGCATAGAAAAAGGTAATACTTAAGTAACTGCTTATGCATGACAAATTAAATGTTAATTATTAGAGCATCATCCCATGTTGACTTTCTCATCTAAGGAAATGGCATTAAAAATTACTGAAGCAGGGCAAGTAGTTTCCTATTTTGGCAAACTTTAAAAAATGTTCTAGTTTCAGAATACTTGATAGCACATAGATGTTTGAATTTGAAGTATTATCTTTCTTCATTTTTGATTTTGTCAGTGTGCCTTGCCTCTCTTTTTTATCAGTCTGACATGCTCACTGTTGTTCTAGATAGTTCTTATTTTTCACTCTGGCTTCTAGTGCCTTTCTTTCTAATTCTTTTCTGGAAAAGTTCATAGTCCTCCTCTTCCCAACTCTGAAACCTAAATAGATTTCATAAGATGCAACACAGCTCTTAGTACGTTAACAGCAAAAGAAATTGCCGGGAATCTGACATGCAATGTAAATGGGAATGAATCTTGTATGAGCCTTGCAAAGTTTGCTCTTTGATGAAATATGGTTTGTTATATGTTCTCTCATCATAACTAGATGCAACATTTGGACCGAAGGAGTCCTAATGTTGTGGAGTATGTTTTTTTGTTTGTTTCTTTTGTTTTTTGGGGGGGGTTTTGGTTTTGTTTGTTTTTTTTTTTTTTCCGTTGATGCTATAGCATCAACCATTTTTCCCAATGTAACAAAGATCTCCTTTATAGTATTCAAGTGAAGCACGTGTAGCACCACTTCCTTGGCTGAAGCAGGTTAATTCTGTTCCATTGTAGTGGAACTACACTGATTTATACTGGCTGAAAACTTGGCCCACCTTGTATATCAGTTCTTTGATTAACCAGACAAGGGGCTTTTGGCCTTCTGTGAGTAACACTCCTGTTCATTTCAATGTGAGCTTCCTCTGAGTAATTGTGACTAGGGTTTGCCCTCAGGCAGAAAAACCATGGGATGCACGTAGCTGAGGGAGTCCATGTTGTCCACAAGGTGAAATACTGTGGCACTAAGAGAAAAGAATTGAAGGAAAATTTCCTGTGATCATTTCCTTGGATAGTCGTGCAGAAGCTTTACATGAAAACAAAGGTTTATCTGGTATAAGACAACGTTCTCTACTGGGGCAAATATGTACACTTATGTGCACTGCTAGAGAATTTATTGCAGTGAGCACAAATAAACTTGTCAAAGTTTGTGGTATCTGACAAGATAAAAGGAACAGTCAAAGTAACAGTATGTGTAGGGCCAAATGTTCATGCAATTTATGTTTCTAATTTGATTCTATAAGACAGAATCTGGCACTGCAAGAAAGTTACTTGCTAAAGAGAAATGACATACTTCCTATGGAAGGTCTGCACAATATCTTTGCTATTTCACTCAATGCTTACTAGAAAGGATTTTCTGAAAAATTGTTTCAGTAGGTTCCATATAGTAAAGTCTGTTACTCTGTATTTAGATCACATTTAGATTGTAATTATGCTTTTTCTTTCTTTTCTTTTCCCCTCCCCCGCCCTTTTTTTTTTCCTCTTTCCTTTCTTTTTCTTTTTCGTTTGTTTTTTTCTTGTTCTTTCTTTTTCTTCTTCAGTGGATTCTCAGCTGTAGGTGACATTATTGCGATGGCTGCATTTCAAAGACCTCACCTGCTCTGTCATCTCTGAATTTGTTACACTTCATGGTATCAGCTCTAACGATCTTATTCTCTCGCTCTCTCTTTCCTTTGCACCTCTACTCACTTCCTGACACTTGACACAATAAAACACTTTTTCATTTAGAAACTGTATTTAACCCCTTTTCACCAACAGCCTATTACTCAAAAAAGAAAGAAAACTAAATCAGTGGGATACTACAACTTTGAGGATTCAAATTTTTATTTATTGCACATTTTCTGCAAAGACTAGCTAGGTATAAAAAAGAGTAACCTGTGCATATCTCTATTTAAATATTCATAAATTAAACGTGGGCTCCTTTAACTTATGTTTTTTCCATCAGTCGTTTATAATCAGGCTTCATTTCCTGGCGGTTAAGACAATAAAAGAAAACAGCCACAGTGCAGAAGACAAACTTAACTCTTTCAGGCAGATCATTTCAACCAATAAAAAAAATTTAATGTTTATGACTTGACACATTTTCTTAAATGTTATGGCTTCATTTACATATACACTAAATGGTATTGTTGGGAAAAAACTAATTTAAAGAGCCCCTGACTTTATCTATATCTTATAAACAGAGTAACACAACTTACTCATCAGAAATTCTAATGAATAAGTGAGCAACATATTTTAAAAATATTATTATTTTTCCAACATGTAACCAGTATCGTAACAAAATATATATCTAAAAGCTTGGTAATAACCATCCACAGGAGTTGCATAAGATAGAATTCTTCCTTATTAATTAAATTTCCTTTGCTGAAGACATCATTAGCAAAGTTGTTGTTCTTTTAAAGTAGTTAAAAATTCTAGTACTTAATGAATATTTTGAATGATTAATATTTAGCCTATTCGTTATTCATGTGCTGTTCACTTTAGCTATTTGTGGTTCATTATTGGTAGAAGAGCAAGAAACCTGAAGTGAATTTACATAAATATGTATTTTTGAACAGCAAAAGATTATTCAGTAAAGATTTCAGCATATCCAGGGTTGGGTTTGGGGTTTTCTTGGTGTTTTTCTCTGGTTTTTTGTGTTTTGGGGTGGGTATTTTTTGAGGGGGGGATTAGGTTCTTGTACCCAATGTACATTATTTTCTATTTCTTGAATCCATTCATTTCAGTATTTCTGACTGAGAAAGGACTATAAATACAGTGGAGGAAGTTAAATACAGACTTTACAAATATGGGTACAAAGAGATATGTAAAATGCTGTGTCTTCAGTGAACAGATGGACCAAGAAGTTGTTGTGAATCTGGCTAGGAACTATGGTGAATGATATTTCATTAGCCCATACCAGTTACAGATTTGTTGAACAAAATAAGACTCCAGACATTTTCTGAATTACTCTCTTATATAGGTCAAATCACAGTTGTAAGAGCAAATGTTCACAAACAGCCACTGATCTGGGTGCCCCAGATTTTAAATGCCCAGTTGGAAGCATTTTGGGTTTGGTGGACTTGCAGAGTACTTTTTTCTGAGACCCAAACCCAAGGATACCTCAAATTTGAGCTTCAGAATAAAAAACATCAGGTAGGAACAGCTAGTTTTTAAAAGTCATGTTTCTCCATCATGTACTCCGTCTGCTATCGTGTAGACACTATGTCCTCAGGAAAGGTGATTCTTTCTTATTGTGCCAGAGAAAGACTCAGGAGACATGGCCATAAGCAATTGTTTGCTCTGCCACAGACCTCTCTGCAACCTTAGACAGCTCACTTAACATGCCTTTGGCACCATTCCTCACCTATACAATAATAACAGCTAGCTCTGTATTGTGCAAAATAAGTGTGGTAGTACTTCACATCAGTCAATTCCATTTCAAGAAAAAAACAGTCAGATACAAGAACTATGCATATCTATAATCTAGGGCAATATGGCCTGAATCTTGAGTGCTACTGTGATACAAGTAATTAACATTTTCTTCCTGGAATGAAGGCTGTCAACACATTTTTTAATAGATTCCATGAATTAAGTCATGGTTTCAAACAATTTGGTCTGAAGTTGTGCATTAAAACTGTGGTGAGCCATTAAAAAGATGACTTACCAACTGTCAAAAGCAAAATAAGAATTAAGAAGGTGAAGAGAGTGCGTGCCGTGTGACAGCCACCATAGATTTTCCAGACTGAATGCTCAAATGTCTCTTTACACATGGGTCTGTTGGAAACCTTCAATGCAGGTACAGAAGTCACACCTGTTTCTGTAGCACAAAACCCTAATTTTCCCGTCGGTTTTTTCAAACCACCCATGTAATGGATTCTAGTAAAAGATTCAGCTTGATGTTAGTGCTAATTTCAATTTTGTTATACTCAGTGCAAATAACAGTACTGAACTTGCATCTTTTTGATAAGTGTAATGCATTAAACCTAAAGTCTTTTGGTCATCGAAACTCTTTTGGTGTTTGTTAACTTCCTCTTAGGTAAAGAATTAAACTCCACTTTCAACTGTAATCTGAAATGTATCACCTTCTAATTTTTTCATAGAATTAACTCCCACTGCCTGTTTGGTGATTCATAAACATAGATGTATGAAGCTGTCCGACTGTAGATATTGGAGGGTAAGGGAAAGGAATATATTGTCCCTCCCATAGAATGAGGGAATTTATCACTGCTGCTTTTTAGAGCTTGGTACAACCTCCTGTGAGCACTACTGTAGCTCCAACAAGCAAGCAGACATTCTCTTGCATGAATGTCAATAATGCCCCACATGAGTGTTAGCAATGCCTGTAAAGCAGGAGATATACTCAGCCATAACTATTAAATGCTACTGAAGGAAGCCCTCACTTTTCAAAGCTACAGGAAATCAGTCTTTTGAAGTGATCGTTTCCTTTAACTTTTTGTGACTACTGTTCGTCTTTGCCCCCTGCTCTGCTGATAAGTAAGTGACAGGGCACCACAGTAGCCTTTTAAGATGAGGTATGGAAGGCTGAAAGTAGTTCAAAAGGCCATTTTTTTTGTTGCAGTAAATAGCCTGTCTGAACCAGATACAAGCTTGTGATGTAACGCTGTTTGTCTTCAAGTACCTTCAACAGAGCAAATCTGCTTTTGTTTTGACATTTTGCTGTCAAATTTCCTGAATGCATAATTACAGATAGATTATAGAAATATGAGTGCTACAGTCAGGTCTGCTTCCCAGTCATAGATAGATAATTCCATGAATAAATCCGTTACCACCCTTGCTACTGACAGCAACAATACCAAAATTATTGTATCAACAAAGGAAACAAATGATTCTAACACAAACAAAGGGAATATTGTATTGACCCAGTATACAGATAGCCATACAGACAAATACACTCTTCTACATGTACTACTTTTTATTTTTTTATTTTTGGAGTGAAACAGGAAATTGCTCTCTAGCAAGGATGAAAGCCACAGACTTTCCTACTTGTTTTTACAAAAAATCTGTGTGTCAGGTTCTTAATGGGAACAAAACAGAATAATGAAGTGTTGGTTTGCAAAGTCCACTGTACACTTCATATTTGTGGCAAGTTACCTCGAGTTCTCCCATGTTAAAGCACTTTCTCTTCACATTTAATGTTTATTTGTTGCAAATCTTATGGCATTTTAATGCAAGATACTAAAACAAGTTTGCAAATAGATCTACTGAGATGTGGACTAGACTGACCTGCTGCAAAGTACAAAGGGATATATACTCATCACAGAACAACTAAGAGGTATCTAAGTCCTCCCAGGTTATTCCACATGACTTTGTTGGGTACTGGGGTCAATTCTTTGCTTACCTGAGTGCCCTGTACTGCTATGAGAATGTTCTAACCCATCTAACAAGTCACCTTGCTTAAATGCTAGAGCTGAGCCAGGAGCTTTGTATATGATTCCGGCTCAGTCAGCTGTACTACACTTGTTTGTACAATGGTCGTGTCTGGAATTGTGTTATGGTACCATATGTAAATCCTATACCAGGTCATTCTTCAGAAAGCAGAATAGTTCCAGCAGGGGTATAATATGCCAGGTAAAACTTCTAGGGGAAAAGCTTGGCAGATGCTTATTTATTGCTCCCATTTATAAAAAAATATTTCTCCTTTGGTCCTATCACAGTAAATAAAAGAAAAGCAAATTAGTATAACTACATAAAAATACTTCTTTTCCAATTCTAGCTTCAATATCTTTGTTCTATTCCTAAATCTTTCAAATATACTATTATTTTTTTTCCACAGCCACTTGGGTTGTAAAGACCTTCTTTTTATTCCTATGCAGATAACAGATTGAAATCAAATCAAAAGGAGATTATTTTTCACATGGTGTATATTTCAGTTGTGAAACTCCTTGGCACAGAACATTTTGGATGTTAAAATATTACATGAATTCAAAAGGCAACTGGACAAATGCATGAAATAAGACTCCACTGAAGTTTTTCTAGAAGACATTCCTGAGCTGTGAGGGGAGGTTGTGCTGCAGTTTTGTCTTGCTCTTATACTCTTTCCACAATATCTGTACCCGGACTTATCACAAACAGGGTGTTTGCCTCAATACAGATGTTCTTACGTTCTTACCTGTGCAAGTGTCCAGCAAAGGTTTCATGAACCAAGGTTATAAAAGATAATTTGGATCGTCAAGATGACTAGGGGAGAGAATGATGCCTTAGTGTTACTGCTGTCACAGCAGAAAATCAATTTCTCAAATAAGATAAAAAAATTTTACCTTGTAGAGTTCCTCTGTTTAGAACCTTTCTAGAACCTCCACAGGAATAGTAACTTAGTACTGACTAACCAAGCCTTGCAGTATTGTGGATCATCACCTCTGTGTATCTGTGAATTACAAGGGCTGGAAGTTAAAAAGAAAAAGTCTGTTTTGCGTCAGTGGTTACAGCATAATTATATAATCCTAACTATACAAACACTTTCATAATTACCTATGTGTAGACCAACGTCTGCCTATGTTCTGTGTTTTATGATGTAGGAGGATAGTATCTTCTTCAGAACTGTGCTCATTGTTACTAAAAAAATGTGATGATTTATATGCCTGCACCAGACTAGCTACTGATAAGTACCAAAATATTTTTAAAGGGTTTTCCATGTGCTTCTTCATGTTGAGGGGAACTCATATGCACATTTCTGTCGCTACCACTCCAAGAGGAACTCAGCAGAGTTCTAGGAAATTGGCTTTTGACATCCTGAAGATCTGAGACTGATTACCTGAAGCACTAGTCAGATTTTGCTGGCTGAGTCTAAAAGCAATATACCATGCAGTGCATTTACTTGAAGAAAATATGTAGGAGGAGGAACAATGTGTTTTCAGTGATCTTGTAAACCCTCAGTGCCCTGAGGTAAAGGCCATCGTTTGACTACAGATTTGCTGCTGGCAATTTGTTTATATTTTTTCAGGGAGACTGTGACATTCATTGGTGTTCTCTCCACACTACTTAGCAGTTCTTTGAAAATGGTGATAACACAGATGAAGCAAAAAGAATCTTGGGGAATATCTGTCTTGAACCTAAGCCACAAAATTGCATTACTTTCTGAAAGGAATTCAGAGTACAGTACCCAGAAACTCCCAGGGTCCAGGGAGCAGCAGGGAGCACGGCAGCAGAGCAGGGCACCGAGGGGCGCCCAACTACAGTGCACAGGACCTATTAAAAAGTATTGCTGTGCTCTAGCTGAAATTATAAGCAGTAACATAGCTATAAGTGAAACACTCCAGCACAGTGAATCTGCATAACCTACTGGGAGTGTCATGAGAAGACATGACCAATCTCAATTTTTTTATACTAATGCAGCAAATCCTGTTATGTATTATCTCCATATCATTTGGCATGCCTTGCTCATGGAGAGGATCTCTTCTCAAAGTGACATGAGGGAAGACTGACTCCTTTTGGTTGCTGGAAATAAAGATGTAAATGGATCTGTGACCTACAGTAGTTAGTGTGTTCCTCAACGGCATACAAGCAGTCATCCCTGCAGGTTCCTAACAAGGTCCATCATCTGTACATCTTCTCGATTAAAATAAGTGCTGTTCTCTTAAACCAGGGAAAGTTCTACTCAAGAAATTATATTTTGTTGCACTTCAGTGAGACAGTATCATCTGTAAACTGAAGCGTGTGCATATATATAGTTCATGACAGATGTGTGTGTACATATGTACTATATGTGTGTGCCAGTTGTAAACATCTGTCTAAGTGAGTGTGTTGACAATGAATTACTCAGGTAGACTTGACTTTTTTTTTAGTGTGAATTAACAGCTTCTTGACTTGTTACTACATCAACTGCTAATTAGCTCCTGAGTGTAGTTCAAGGTGTTGGCATTCATTACAAAGCTTTCTGTGGTGGTTTGGATCTTTATCTGCCTCAAAGGCAGAATCTCCAGGCAAAATAAGTTCTTCAGTTTATACAAAGCGGATGAGAGCAGGGAAAGGAAAGGTGGGCTGCGAGGTCAGGTATTGGGGTTAAAGAGAGCACATCCTCTAGATTTGGCTCCAGTAATGCAAAGAGTGCTTTGTTTTAAGTTAGGATAATGACTTTATCCATCAGGACTAAAGGCAAGATTAACAGTTAGAAGAAAGATAGGGAAATTGGAACCGGGAACTTCAAGAGATTACTGAACTCCAGTTGAGAGAAGCATGTAATGTCTATCCCTTGATTCTGAAAAAAAGAAAAAAAAAAAAGAGCAAAAAAAAAAAGCATACAATTGTAGGTGTGATGACAAAGACCCTTAGTAATTATTACCAAGCTAGAGGTAATAAGCTGAAAGGATGACAAATGCAATGCTTATACTTAGGAATGGTAGAAAAGCTGATCCAGGGAAATAAATATTCTGTAAGATTTTCCTTTAATAGTATCAATGAATTCAGATTAGAATTTGAAGATGAAAAATACGTGGAAGCCAAAGGAAAACATGATATAAGGCATCATCATCTTTCATGAATAAGAATATCTGTTTTTTATTGGATAACCTACTTCTAACAAAAAGATGTAGCATAATATATGTCTCCTGAAGTTTTCCAACTAATTTCACATATCAACATTTTAAGTAATTAAATTTTGGGAAGTTTTAAACACTTAGCTCCCAATGAGATTTTAAAACCTTGATTTTATTTAAATCAGTTAATAAAATAATATTTGTTTCAGAAGCATGTAATTAAACATACATTTTTGGAAGCAAAACTCAGCTTATTTTTCCTAACCTACTACTTACTACTAATGCGTTAAATCCACCTAGACACAGATATGAAGACTCATACCATTCACACATAAAATATCGGGCTATGTTGTCTTTACCAAAAATTGATATGGTAACATTAAATTGATTACTCCACAGCAAAATGCTAGAAGAGGGAAGATATTTTATTCTAGAGTATCCAGCTGAGATAACCACTAGGTAGAGGGGAAAAAAAATGTTGGGTTCATCTGGCTATTTCAAGACAGCAACAGCCTAATGTTTCATGTGCTTTCAGAGCAAAAGAGCTATAAAAGCCTTGCCTGAACTGGCTATAGTTTGTCTCCATCTTTTTTTCTTCCTCTTGACTTTCAGGAAAGAAAACATTTCTTTAAATACCCTGATCATAAGCCAAGAGAAACCAACTCTTCTGCTCTTTTCCTATCTGTCTTTTCCCTTCTCTAGGCTTGATCTGCCTACTGCTAGAAAAGCCTTTCTTTTAGGGTGTTATTAGCAATTGCATTTCTTTGATTTGCAGAAAAGTTATACTATATTTTATTTAGTATGCTGCCAGATTTCTTTATTTGGCAGGGTTTTATTTTTCATGAGTTGCTCATTTGTAAGGGTTCAACCTGTACAGAAGAATTGTTAGCTACTGTATCCATGTTAATATACTATATTAGAGAAATCTATGTTTCTCTATAGAAGGTTTGAAAAAAACAGTGGCATGGTGTCCCAGCTGGAGTGGTTGACAGCGTAATAGTTTTTGCATGGAGCAGCGTGGAGTTGTCTGTGTGCCACACTTTCCTTACTATAGAAATATATAGATGATGGGTGCTTCCTTTCACTAGTAGCAGTAGGTAAGTATTGACATTATTTTCAAGCTTGTTAACTTTTTGTAGGAGTCTTCCATGGAACTACCAGTGCAAAGGTCCTCTTTGCTGCTTTTCAGCATCTTTTTCTCTTCCACTGCCAATTTCATATTTTTTAACAGAGGTATAACTATAGAAAGTTCCAGGTCTGAATTTTGCTGGTGGTGCTGAGTGCTCTGCAGATGACTGTAGGATATTCATCAAAAGCAGTGAAGGACAAATGAGACCAGATAAAGGCGATTTCTATGTTTGGGGGGTGGGTTTTTTTGGTTGGTTTTTTTGTGTTTTTTTTTTTTTTAGGTAGTGAGATTTAGCCACAAAGTATTAAGATTTTAATCTATGTGTGAAACTAAGAGACTAATGTTAATCCCAGATATAGTGTCTGACCTGTGTATTTCCCTTTGAACGAAAAACACAAACAGGACTGCTTCATCTTGAAATCAGAAATATTTGGATTTTAATTAGTTCATTATTCTGTGAATGGCTAATGATGTGGATATATGTTTTGCAAGCATATACACTACACTATGTTACATATGTAAAGTTTCCAGTGGGCAAAGGAATCAGGAAACTTTGTATACTGTTCTGTATACCTACTACTTTGCTTTTTACACACCATGGAAAGTTATTTTCTCTTTACATATACGCAGCGTCTGTGTGTACTCACAAAAAATGAACACCTCAGATTACTGGTCTTAATATCTTGATTTCTGTGGTTGCTGCTGTATTGTCTTGTCAGACCACTCCACATCCAGCCCCTTGATGCTCACCTCCCCTTGGTCTCGGGTGTCCATCCCCTCAGTCTTGGGTGGTCCTGAGGGACATTTCAGAGCTGTGTGGCTGAGGTGCTGTGGGGAAGCATCGTCCTGACCCTCCCCCTGGCCAAACCCCTCCCTGAGGCTGCTGCCACCTGCCCCACAGAGTGGTGTGTGTTACTTTATGGCCCAGCACCCCTGAAACCATACAGTGCCACATAAAAATGCCTACATCGGAAATTCATTCAGCTGTTGGTGTCAACACCCTACATGCTGGGCAGGATGGCCTCCACCCACTCTGCTGGGAATTTCTCCCGAGAGTCCATGGAGACAGTCTACAAGTGTGACTGAGCACAGCCAGAGCCAGGAAGGGACATCTGTGCAGACAGACCCTCACAGTTGCAGCCGCTTCATCCCCCTATCCTTCGGCCTCGAGAGGTGGTGGGCTCTCCCCTCCTTCCTCACCCGCAGCTGCCCCCCCTGCCCCGCCCCGCCAGGTGACCCTGTTCCACCTGGCAGCGCCTCCCCTGGTGCCTGGGCTGCCGCCAGCCAATGAGAGGTGTTGGCTCCACAGCACTGCGCCCTGCCCTGCCGGGCGGCCATTTTGTCTTTTGGTGGTGGCTGGCCACAGGCCTGTCGTGTGGGGGCACAGCCTGGGCCTGGCACCCAACCTTCCCCAAAACCGAGAAGAAGAGTGCTTTGGTGCATCACTTCTGAACTGGTAAGAGGTCCGCCTGCCTGCAGCCTGCATCCAAAACCAGGGATGTGCTGGGAGAGAAGAGCAGTTATTTGTAGTTTGGATACAGTGCCACATGGTCCCTGCTCATCACCTTGTCCCATATCATGCAACCCACTTCACTATTACTTCCTCTTGTACAGCTCCGAGTTGC
The DNA here is from genome assembly GCA_035590275.1 of Ibycter americanus. NCBI lineage: Eukaryota > Metazoa > Chordata > Aves > Falconiformes > Falconidae > Ibycter > Ibycter americanus. The sequence continues at coordinate 106,623,127 of JAVJGI010000050.1, read as the reverse complement.
CATACTGGCACAATCTCCCACAACCTGTGTCCTGACTTGTTGCTTTTGCAGGTACCTTGACTCCAAATTCAACTTTTTTCCTCCACAGAAAAGCTCCATGAGGGTTTTCCATCTCTCCCATCCCTGTTGAGGACTCTCGTGGGCTCTGCTGTTCCAAGGCCAAGCTCCAAATCTTCCTTCAAGAGGATGTTCAGGTAGGGAGTGATGGAGGGTGACTGTGGGATATGTTGGTTGTCCCATCTCCAGTGGGAAAAGCCATCATGTTCCATCAAGGATTCAGGCAGGCTAAGCCTGTGAGGCAGGTACCTGTTATGCTGTTTTATTGTATGCTGCCAGATACAGGTATAGACAGCTCTTTGGAAACTGAAGAAGGCTAATAGCCTAGGGGTCTGGATTCATGTTCTCTCCCTCCTTCCCACATTTTCCTGATAATCAGAAGAGCTGGTAGATAATGGTGAGAGGCAGACAGAATTCCTTACGGCAAACAGCCTGAGGGATCACCAGTGGGACCCAGCTCCAGGGCTACCTGAGATTTCTCAGGGGTGCTAGAAAGGCTTGTGGAATAATCAGCATGTCTGAAGCAACTCGTGCCTCGGTCAAGCAGCATAGATACAGACAGGGTCCCTTCACCTTGGGACACTTTCACTTTGCTTATGTCAAAGGACGATTGTGGCTCTCAAGAGAAAGCTGACAGAACAGCGTAAACAGGTCTCATAAATACACTCAGTGGATGTGTTACAATTATGCTCTGTGCAGCTGGTTTTGAGTGCATTGGTCTCATCCTTACAGATTTACTTTCTCGTTACTTCAGTGATCAGGACAAAACTTACAAATGTGGGTATTAGTAAAGAGTATTCAAACAGCCATGGGAAAGTCTTTTAGAAAGTGCAAATGGTTCTTTCTAGGTGTTCTTTCAAATTTGTAGTTTTTCACCAAGCCACAGTACTGCTAAATTAGTATGAATGTCCCTTCCTCCCATCTCATTGCTATCAAGGCATGTCATGAAAATATACGTAAAACTTACCAGTAGATCCAGGTATCTTTTTCTATTTCTATAGCCATTTGATTTTTTTTCTTTAAATCCCTACAAATCATAATCAGTGACAGAATATTTATACAGCGATGAATAAAAAGGTATGTTCAGTAGTTCATACTGATTCATGCATGATAGGATCCATTTGTTTCATGCTCTAAAAATTCCATATTAATAACTAAAAACTGTTTCCATTTTTAGATTTTTTAGTTATATAACAGACATTTTCTCTCTTTAAATATTGTTTGGAATCTACCTTCCTTTACAAATGCCAATCAAACCCCCTTTCTTTAAAGAAGCAAAACAACTGCAGCTGGAAAATTGTTTCATCAAAAGTAATTAAGGTAACATGTTGAGGTAAAGGCAGAAAACTCTCAGTATGAGTAAAGTATGGCTATCCACCATTCTGTTCAAGATTTAGCAACCTTTTAAAAGACAAGGTTAACTTTAATTCAGTATAGATAATGACTTTTTAGTGCTCAGTAAACCTAGGAGACTTTGGGGTTTTCTGAACTTGAGTAAAAATAGGGAAGTTGAAGCAACTCAAAGCAAGCAGTGAAGTTTTTTTCATGGATTGGGTTTCTGGGAAGATTAATATCCTGCCTTCATTTAGGCTGCAAATAAAAGGCAAGAATATATTAGTACAGAGGTAAACAATGAATAATAAGAAAAATAAGGAATAAAAATTTAGATTTCTAAAAGGATTCAGATTAACTTTGCTACATGTTCCCATTTTATGCAAATTATGTATCCTTCTACTGTATTTTATCCTCACCGGAAGGAAATAAAACCCAGGCAATTTCTGCTAAACTACTGCATAATATTGCCAACCACAGTGTTCAAAAATCACAAATCAGGCTTTTTAATAATGAGATCAGCTAAAAAAATGGCATGATTTTTAAAAACAAAACATCTGTTTGTGTATACGTATGCATGTGCATTCTTTTAGATTATCCTTTCAGATTATCATTTCAGCATGTGAGATTTTATCTTTCTCAAGCTATTGTTCCCCCCCCCCCCCTTTTTTTTCTTCACAAAATAAGAGGGCTAAATATGGTGAAACTAACAATAGAATCACAAATATTAGCAATGTCATGTCTCCCCCAAGCCCCAGTTAATAAAATGCGAACGAGTGATAACATAAAATAAAATCCCAGGACAAAAGCAAACCTTGTTTTTCTGCTGTGTTACTATAGGGGTACACAGTGTGTGGGCATGTAGGAGGGTGCACAACAGAGTACAAAATGAACACAAACTCATTTAATTTGAGGAAGAAAAGTCTCTAAACTGGTTTCTATTTTGTAAGCCTTGAACAACGAGTAAGGCCTAAGGACTACAGCAGCACTGGTGAAAACTCTTGCCTACTGCAAAATATATTGCAGGGCAAATGGAAAAGTGGTTTCAGAGTCTTATTTATCTATCGTCCATCACCAAAGGCAAGCTACTGCTAAAGGAGCTTATGGTAGTGCCATCAAAGCGGGGCAGTAAGAATCTGATCACGGCTTTTTCCCCTCCAAATCAAAGGATTAATAGATATGTTTTATTCTGGGCATTCAAGTTGGTCCCTAGGTACCCATAAGAGACTGTGAAAAATCTGTGATGTCTAGTGGCAAACTTTCAGCCATAGACATGAGAGTATAAACAAATTACTATTTTAGCCTAAGAGTAGTCTAAAAACTTACATAAAAAAGAAAGTCTATTTGCTTTCCCATCAAAGTTACATGGTTTTCCTAGAGTACGTTCACGAAAGCCAAATCTGAGCAATTTTTGGTCAGTGCAGAAGTTTCTGAAGACTTTGCCAAGCTTGTGTTGGCTTTTGCAGAATGACTTTACTGGTCAGCAACCGCCACATGAAATGAAATCAGTCATTGCTGCTGCCTATAGCCACGTATTTGGATGTGCTGTAGTGCTTTTTAGCATGATAGAAAATACCACAGAATTTTAGAAGAAATCGTTACACCTGATTAAACTATTTAAAATCTCTAGAGTTGCATCTCTTCTTACAGCATTAAATTGACTTACCTGTTAACTTAGACAGCGTTCAAAATCCTACTAAAATTTTATTGTACTTACACTATAGAGGAAGCATCTAGAATGGCACAGTGAATTATGAAGCAGCACAGACGCATACCATTTCTCATTAAAAAGCCTTTACCACAATTAGATAGATCTCAGAAGCATTCTTTCTATCTGTATTGCTGTTCAAATGCCATTTTTACTGTTCAAATGTTTTGAGAATTGATTTTAATTTCTATTACCTTTTCACTGGCATTTCTTCTGGTATAAGGTATTATTGAGAGGAAAACAGAAGCAGACAGCAATAGGACAAGACTATCTTGACCTGAAAGGCTACTGAGTTTTCCAGACTCAGTCCAGACTCCACTTTTAAAGGGGGAAGAGAGTCTTCTTCCTTTTCCTCAGAAATTTAACAGGAGAACTTAGTCTCCTTTGGTGATGTTTTGGCTGGCTGGGAAAACCTTAAAGAAAGCAGAAATTTCCAAGTCCCTTGAAAATACCATACAAAGAGATTTTTGCTGGGCAGCAATTTACTTGGTATTAGCGGGTGATATACTTTACTGGGAAAACTGAAAGACTGATTCCATAGCATTGTGTGCAGGTCTGTTCACTCATGTCACATACAGATGCTTTTTCTGTTTGTGTTTTAAGGTTTATTTTTTCTCAGAATTTTCATTAAGATTTTGTGAAAAGACTTGTCTTCTTTCAAAAAATTCTGAAATCTTGAATATTTATGAAAAATTAAACTCTGTTTGCTGAGTAGTGCTACTGTCCATTTTTATGATGGCTATGTATATTTACTCAGGCTTTTCAGGTAATCATTCCAGCCAGAAAATAATTTAATACAATTCACACAGAGGGAGTCTGCCTTTATTTATTTGTTTGTCAGTGTATTTGTTTTTTATTCTGATCCCACAGAATTCTCTCTTGCACAAGGCAGTCAAGATTCACCTTGCTCACATGGTCTAGAGTCTCAACAAGAAAGCCAGACTTAGGTATTTCCCACAATCCATCCTCAGTTCCTGGTTAAAATCCACAAATCATCTTTTGATATTACCCAAAATACAGGAGATAACATGTATAAAATAATTCTTTTCAGATTTAAGGACATGAATGTCTTTTTAATTTACTTGTTTTTCAGTGTTAGTCATGGATATTTGCTTATTTGCACATATATAGACAAATATCTACACCCTGAAGTAGGCAGATGTAAAGATCTGATTTGCATGCATATATCATATATTTGCAAGAATGTATGAGGCATTCATGTCTGAAATAGAAAATCTGGCTTAAGGTATCTTTCCAGTCTGAGAAAAAATTATTTATTTATTTATTTATTTATCAGATAATTAGCATAGACTCTTAGAATGACTTTTGACTTGGCTGTCACTGATTTAGCTTAGGAAGTATTTGGTTAGAAGACATCAGTTAAGAAGGGTACTTTACTCCCAGATTTTCCCTTGAAGGTAATAAATTCCTTGGATAGTTTGACTGCAGGTGAATAACAGTACTTTTTCAACCTGTATTAGGATAGTCTTTTCTATGTGTGGAAGATCAAACATGTCCAGGTAAGCCTAAAGGGAAGAGAAGTAATCATAAGGGAATTTGGTAACGGAAGCAAAAAGATAAGTGGCAAAGGATTGTGGAGTCATTGTTAAATAATATCTGAGGTGTGGAGAAGGCGGCTGCTAACATTCGGATCAAGGTGACTTTCAAGTAGAAAGTGTCCTTCTACTATGTACTGAAAGCAATATAGGTGTGATGATAACCCTTTCAAGTAGCCAAATTTGAGGTTATATGTCAAAATGCAACCTCATACAAATTATTAGATTTGAGCACTTCTACAAAACATTTACTTGAAAAATGTTTATAATAACTTAAAAATAAATAAACCTATGGCACTTAAGAAATAATATTTATTAGGACCATTTAGTAGGGTGAATATTGTATGTGTTTGGGAAATATGCTGGTTTTGTTGATGAATGTACAGAGAAGAGATATTAGGGAAGAAAAGAGACTGCTGATGACTTATTCCCAAACAGTAGCTTGAAATAATTCCTGAAGTTAGTTTATTTGATTTTTGTTGTTGCTGCTGTTAAACTGCAAGTCTATTTTAAGACATTTTTCTCTGAAGTTATTGAAGCACATCTTTGACCTTTTCCTAAAGCTAATGGATTTTGATCTTGTAGTTACAGGTGTCCAAATGTGTTCTCTTTGTCTTTAATGAAATGTAGTTGTTGGTGAAAAGCTGGCTTTTATTGACAGGCACATTGTTTCACTTTAGATTTGGTTTTCTCAGTGTTTTCTTTCCAAACACACAGTAACTTCATTTGTACAAAATATAACTAGTAAGCCCAGTTGCACAAATTCAAAAACATGTATTTGTCATCTATTATTAGTATGTTTCCTTTCTGTTAACACAGGAAATATCACACAAACAAGTGCACTGATAACTGCGATAAAGAAGTTGGTGTAGTGCTTACCTTTTTACTGCTCAGACTTGCGGGCTGCAAAATGTCTCTCTATTAAAGTGAAAAAAGAAAAGAAAGAAAAGTAGAAATGTCATGTTCTATTTAAATGACAACAAAAGAAAGTACACTTCATCCTTGCATGTTCAGAACCAAACAGTAAGTGGTGTCATTTTTGGTACTGGAACTTGAGTAAACAAAAACAGGAGGCAGCCCCAAGCCCCAGTGTTTGGATTCAGAATTCAGATACTCCTTAAACAAAAATACTCGTGCAAAATACTGAGTTTGTAGTTACTGACCATTAGCTGCCAAAGCCGGAATTTCCCACTCCTCACCACACAGTTTGTGGGTACTTTTAGTCACAATTTTTTTAAGACTCATTCCAGAAGGAAATTATGAGAATTGCCTTCCCAGGTGTAATGGCTGTATGAAGTGCACCTGCAAGCATTCCACATCTACGGTGCACTTGCCTCTTGTTGCATATCATCCTTAAGTTTGCCTCCCCCGAGGGACAGTGTGAGAGACTTTAGTTTTCTCATACGTTCTGGTGTTGGTTAATTATTATGTTCATATCAGCAGTTCTTTTTTTTTGCTGGGAGAATCGTGATCTAGATGAGATCAGCTTAAATACATGAGGTGTTCCTTAGGTTTTGCTCTTATTTTATATTCCCTACTATTTCCAGGTATTTAGAAGTCTAATAAAAACTATTATGGAAGTTCTTGAATATGCCAAGGCTAAGGGTGAGGCTAGAAGAAACTTCTCCTCAGCTTTCCTGCCCCCTCCCTTTATTTCAGAAGGTATTTAACTGATGTTAAAGTAAGAGGAACTCTCATCAAATTTTAGAAATCTGTAGTGAGAAAATTAGGGATAGCATGAAGTAGATTATCAGTCTATGCTTAAGCAGAAAGTTCTGTGTAGCACAGAATAAAAATATAGGTCACACAGTGAAGAAAAGACAAGGGGGGTTAGCTAAACAGTTAAATTCTTAGGAAATTTTTTGACCAACTTTGTTTTTACCAAAAGGTGATGATTCACAAAAACAAACTACAAAACAGTCTGCTTAGGCACTTCCCCAATTGAAAATTTTTAAAGAATAAAATACTGAAACATCCCATGTTTATGTTTTAAAAGCACAAGGTTATTAAGGAGATTAAGATAAATGACATTTTAGAGTAAAAATGTTAACTTCTATGTTAACTTTTTTTTTTTTTTAATGAGAAGGCTAAGCAAAATATTTTGACTAATACAAAATGTTAATGAACCAAATTTTTTTTGTCCTGGTTTAGGATAGAATCATTTCTCAGAACTGGAAAAAAAATCTGTAAGTTAGGTGCGCTAGTCTCTTTACAAAACCCAGTAAAAAATACACACCCCACTCTAAAAAGACCCCATTTTTATAGCTCAGTCAAACTGAACTCATATGTTAAGAAGTTTTGTGAACATCTCTCTAGATTTCAGAATTTGTGTATAACGTTTATAAGAAACAGCTCTTTGTAGCTATAGGTATCTAAAGTACTTGAGTAGGTTCTCATCTCATGATCACTGGAAAAATATTGTTCTCTCTCACATGTATTTCAAGTATTGCCTTAGAAGTTCTTTTTGATAATGTCAGCTTCATCTTTGCATCTTTCTACTGTCTCCTTTTTCAGTTGCAATAACTAGATGCCTGGCTTCACCAGGACAGTCCAAAAATATTAGTTGGTGCTGCAGCATCTCAAAGGTTTTCTTTGAATCACTATTTTGTAATTAATTTTCTGAGAGGAATTTAAATTTTCCCTAGTTTAGATCTTCAGTAGTTACAAAAATTCATGCACAGCAAAAAATGAGAGAGGACCTTAAAACACTGCAATATCACCCAACATGTACAGCTACAGCAGAATTATGATGGAAGCTCTCTGAGTCCCAACTCTTCTTTTTTTTTTTTTTTTAAATGATCAATGTATATTATAAACATGAGTTAATCATCTTTTAAAGCCATTCATGCGTATGGACTGTCTTGGGCTTGCTTATTATCTCTTCCCATCTAGTGAGGTCTGAGAATGGAGCAGGGCTGATGCTTACCTGCTATGTAAAAAGGATTGCAAAACACAGACTCATCTCAGGACAGAGGTCAGCTATGCTCATTGTAGAACCCGTGCAAGACTGTACATTTACAAGGCGCATGTTATGAGATAGTCTTGAACCCACTGAACCTAAAGTTTAAACTGAGGGCAAAAAAGGAAGATAAGCAGTAAGATAAAGGAAGATTTTTTTTCTATTTTACATCTAGAAGCTGAGTCATAGAAAGATTAAATAACTTGCCCAAGGTTATAAGGATGCTTAGTGCCCTACCCTAAGCTGATCAACTTTGTTTTACCCTTCTGTAATACACAATATTAACCTAGTATGAAAGAAGAATTTTTTCCCACGTCTGAAAACAAAATCTTTCCACTGTATATTTTTGGGATTTTTTTTTCTTTTATTTGTTTTTAAATGGATTTAGTATGACCCCTTGAGAAACCCTAGAAGCCTAGATCTCATCTAATACACTGAGTCTGACAGAAGAAGCATGTCCAGATGCAAAACCTTCGAACCTGCTAAAAGCAGAATATAGGCCTTAATAAGAGCACTTTCATGGCTTTTACCAGTGAACTATGTCCAAATGGATAAATCTAGAACTTTATACTTACTGTTTTGAATCCCCATTACATCCATCCATAGATGTTCTAGACAAGTTCAGTTGATACGATTATACTGTGACCTTTGGCTCTTGGTGAAGAGTAGCATGCTTAGCAAATGCAGCATGAAGCAAATGGAGCTCTGGAAGGCAGCACATGGTGAGTTTATGGAGACAACTGTGCCTGTGATGCAGAGAAAGCTGTCTGGGGAGCATGTGAGAGAAGAAAGGATTCGTACATTTTTTTGGTGGAAGAAAGTTTTTTGGTGTATTATATATAAGAAAATACATGACCAGGAAATAATGAAATAATTTTGAAAAAATACTACCTGTATCAAAAGAGCACAGTCCTATTTCACAATTTTGGATCTCTATGCAATAATAAGCCAAATAGGTTTTACAGAGCACGGTAAGAGGCACATGGCTCAAATGGTAGTTCATGTCAGTAGCACAGTTACAAAATGCTGTTGGATATGTGAACTTTTCACCTGAAATTAAAGTCTCTCTTCCAAGTTTTGTGTGCATTGTTTCCCTATTCTTCCTGAGCCACTCCTCCTGGCGTCCTAGTTAGCTTGCCAGAGCTTGCAAAGAACAAGGATGTGGGAATAATGAATTATTCTATTCATTTATTATTCTTGATGAATAGTAAATTATTCTAATAACATTTACTATTCTATTCATTTATTACTGGAGAATAATTAGCCGGGAATGGCTTCTAAGAAGTTTTTCCAAAATTAGACGTTAATGGTTTTACTGTGTTTATCTTCACCTGTATGAAAATATCTTTGTAGCTCTCCCTAAACTGTTCCCACCTCCTCCCCCACTCAGACATGTATCTGTTTCCCAAAGCTACTGTATTGTTAAAAAAATGTTAATCTCCTCTCCCAAAGACCCAGCCACTTCCTTCACGTAGCTGAACTCCTGTTTCAGACACAAACCCTTCTTCTAGTCAGATGCATCTTGTCTGTGCTAATGAGAAATATATGTGAGTGGGGGAAAGACTTGAAGATCAAAGAATAGGTGTGTCTGTATGAGAATAGAGGTTATAGGTAAATGAAAAGAGGTGATTATGGAAAGATACATATATGAGTAAGGGAGAGATGCAATGTCTGCACATGTGGTACATCCAACTGAGATTTTAAAGTTAATGGGACTACAGTAGGACTCTCAGTTTGCCTCCATGCAGAGGACTCAGTGTTGCTGTCTTGACTTTGACCAGTGCTTATTTGGGGCTGCGGTGTTAGCCATTACTAGATTTCACTCTGCCTTTTGGATTCTACACTTCCTTTCTTTGTCTCTCCTGGTATTTCAAGTCTCTCAATTTGAAGAAAAAGATGTACCCATGGTAAATCTCCAGATGGCCTTTCTTCTTGTCAAGGCAGTACTAGCTGAACTATGTTCTGTTGTTTTGCTTTGGAGCTGTTGTGGAGGAGGGGTGCTTTTCTGCGTGCTGCTACCTATGCAGACTGAATATTCCTCTATCTCTAAATCATTTGCATATGTGACTGAATTCTATATTCGTCCAGAACCAATGTTTCATCTTCTCTAGCTTCCTTTCCTTCCTTTTATGGAAAGAAGGAACTTTCCTTCCCTCTCTTCTTTGTAGAATGAATATAGCTTCTATGAAAGATTTAACATATACAATTTGCTGTGAATACCATGCCAAATAACACATATGAAAACTTAATGTTACCTTACATCCAGTCTGTCTTCTTTTTCAAAGTCTTTTCACTTAACAGTGTAATTATTATTGATATAAGTAATATAGATGAGACTGACGGCCTAGTGCATGACCACGTGTATATTTAAATTGGACCTATCTTGGGCTCCCACTCACTTCCCAGCCAGTTTGGTAGAAGAACATCCATTACTCTTTGTAATTCTGAATCTCTAAGGCATAACTTCAGGGTACAGTCTTGCAGTAGCTGCAAATATCCTTCCTTGTGATGCTGAACTTTGGAGTCCAGGTGGACTAAGTCCAGAAGAGCAACTGCACTGGCTTATCCCTGCTCCATCTAATCCCGTATCCTGTCTCTGACCAGTAGAATGTATCCAGGGACAGAGATGAGGAACCAGTCAAGGTACAGAATGTTTATTCTCCTGATCTATGTCCCAGTTCACAGTAAACAATAGCTTACTTTAACCATCAAATATTGAATTGTTACCTTCACTATCCAAACACTCCTGTAGGTGCACTCCTAAATACCCATACAGCTTTAAAACCTTCCCCTAGGACCTGCCCTAAGAAAACCATGAAGTTGCAACTCCCTTGGCTTTGCCAGGATCTCTGAGTTTTCTCAGGTTCCTCTCGAGAAGAATGCCTTGCTTCTTGTGATTCTGTGAAAGTATGTTCCTGATTCAGTCTAGGAAACATCTGAGGAAAAAACAGGTTCTTACTGAAACTCAGGATGGCATTAGTTTTCATGAATGTCAATAGGAAAGAAAAATTCTTACAAAAAAGGCAAATTTGAAGAATCATATTTGTGGGCAGGTCTGATCCATGTCTTTTTAACAGTGCTGTAGAAGCACTACATAATGAAAAATAGATACTTAAAATTAATAATGCTGTTTTTACTAGGCAAAAGCTATTTTCTTAAGGGATCCCAGATTCTCCACTTCAGAGCACTTTGACTCGTTCACTCATTGGAACTGTAGAGATAACAAAATAAAAATATTAAGAATAAAATAAAAATCTTCTGGGATAAGTACTTATTTGATTTTTTCTGCAAAGATTGCTTTAGGTATGGTATCTGCCAAACCTAGGATAGAATGTGTAACATGAAACACAAGGGGGAGAACATTATCTGCATTGGCAGATCTTGTGAGTGGGAGAATTTCCCTGCCCCAGTACTTACATTGCAAAACTTACTTGTTTGCAAGTACATCCTCTATGTTTTAAGAGTTGTTTTAGGCTGTAAAGAGAGAAAAATAAGTTAACAAGTCAAAGGTTGTAATGCTTCCGACCGTTTGTCTGGGCAGGTTGATAAAGATGGTGAGAGATGTGTAGATTTGATTTGTTTGGTGTGTAAAATGGTCTTGAGACGATAAGTGAAAGGAATCCTTTATGTGGTCCTGTCACTGTCAAACAGAACCAGCTGGGGCAGGGTGAGCGTCTTTTTTGACATTGCAAAAGAAAAAAAAAAAAAGAGATTGAAAATAGATTGCACCTATCTAATATCACTAATGAAACCACAGTGATGTCAGTTCTGATCAAGCTATAATCAGAGTTGCTGATTGTGTGATAACAGGCTTCCTTTTTACGTGTTTTCTACATGCTTGCAGTGGAAAAGGCCATAAATGATTAACTGTGGGTGAGTGGAAATAGTGAAGAAAAAAATAACTTTGCCACAATAACAACAAATGAGAGAAGGAGAGGACTTCAGAGTGAATGCAGAGGGGTGGAGGAGAAGCACATTCTGAGTATTATTAAATATGTGAAAGAAGACTCATTTATTTTATAAGAAGTAGATCACTCACACAGACACATTCACAACTTTGTGGTCACTGAAATTTGCGTAAGTGCTATTAATCAGCTCACCACAGGTTATCATAGCTATTTCTTTGGAAATGACACTTGAATTTAAACCTAATGTTGAAAGGGAAAGCAGTAAAAATATGACTCGAACAATAAGAAAAACCACGTTCACTTAAATCCCTTTGGATCAGATTCTGCCACCTTTACTCACAGTGAGTAGAACTTTAACCAATAAAACTTCCTGAAGCCAGTGGGGTCAGGAGAGCAAGTGTTCAGTGATTATAAAACCAACAAAATATCTTCCTTAAATCTACCTCACACTTTCAGGATTGTGTAAAAAGTTGTTGCACAGTATCCTGTCTGCCACGCTTAGAATAAAGGATTGCCCAAGGGTAGATTTACTTAGGATGGCTAAGCCACTTACAGCCCCTCCTATTAGCACCACTGGTATAGTTCATGCACTGTGTCACCCGACTTGATTGCAACTGCATCTCTCTGTCACTGCTCCCTTTCACAGTGTGGTGGGATCTGTCCCTGCCATTGTGATCAAGGTGGTAGATAGGTAACAAACGATGAACCGGGAATCAAACCACAGTTTTTAGAAAATATGCTCAAATATAGTAGAAGAAAGTATAAGCAGAGTGCTTTTAAGTAACTAACTGGTGAATACTGTCAGTAAGGTAGTCAGTTAATGATTCGATTAGCCTTTCTCTAGTTGGATGCCGCTGCTGCTGGGAAACAGATAAAATCACCTAGGCAGACTAGTTAATAAACATGTTTAGCTGGCTAACCACTGATCTCAGACCATTTAAAAGAAAATACAGTCATTAATTTATGTATAAAATCATAATAACCATTCCCTTTTCCAGTACAGGTAGTTCCTAGCAGTCAACAAGTGTTCTGAAGGAAGTAAGTAGGAAGTTGTTGCTAGTAATCTATTGTACCTTTCTACTTTTTCTCCTCTAAAAGTTTATTTTATTCTTCCTCCTCCTCACGGCAGGCATAGAGGTCAACACATGTACAGAACAGACAGAATGTTACCAAGTGTTATTTTATAACACATTTACCATTTTCATTGTTAGCATAGAAGTCTTCACAGGCATATTCCTGGATAAATTTTCGACCACTATGAAACAGCAGTATTTGTTCAGAAGTAGATGGAGGGGTAGTTTTTGACATCTTATTATTACTGTGCATTATTTGGTTAACATTGTTATGCAACATTGTTTGGATAGAATTCCTTTAAATGGAGTAGGCATTTTGTCCTTATTGCTCCAAGCCTGACTGATAATGATACTATCTACCAAAATCTGCTGAAGCAACTGAAATGTGTGAGTCTGTGGGTATGAACGGAAGGATGGATAGATGGATGGATGTGAGATAACATTTGTTACAGTCAAAGGGTAGGTCTGTACCCAGTTTCCGCAGTGCTCTCTGTAGTTTAATTCAGTCTTGTTTATTGCATTTTTTTTGTATCCTCTAGAAGCCATTAGTTGGACAAGTTATCTACAGATACGTGGCTTGTTTTCCATGGGACCAAATTTGTTCTTATTACTCCCCACAGCTGAGTTGCAAAGAAATAATGGGTGCTGAAATGTCCACAGTCTCTTTGCTTCTCTGCAGCTGTTGAGCCAGCTGAGATGCCTGTAAGTCAATGAAATGAGACAGTCATGGTCATCTACAGAATGAAAGCATTTTCATTGCACATCACAATTAAGGAGAAGACATGGACTAAAAACCTTTAGTCTTTGAGAAGAATACATATGTATGTATGTATGTGTATATACAACTATATATGTATATACACATGTATAAACTTTTTTATATTAGTACATTTTTAATGTTCTTTTATAAACATTGTTTTAAAAGGGAAAGATTTCCCAAAATGGAAAATTCTCAGTATTCCTTTTTACATTCTGTAGCAGAACAGTGGGATAACTGAATTCTCTAAAGCAGATAATTTCTGAAATATAAACTGATGCCTCAGGATAAATATGAGACATATCTGTGAAATTCTTTTAGATGTTTTCTTCTAGAATTAAAAGCTAAAAAATGGGAAGTGCTTTCTTTTGGCCAGCATTTTTTAACTTTGTCATATCAAAAACTGTGATGGATGCTATAATACCAGCTTATCATCCAGGAATAACTACTTCCCAAAACAACTGAAACACAAACAAAAGCAGAACTTCATTGATTGATTTTTCATTTCAAGAATAATATCAAAGCCTAAATGTAAGATATTTTAAAGAACCTGTACAATTAAATAAAAAAAAATAATTGGTCATCTCACGTACTATTTTTCCCCGAAAAGAAAGGATAGTAATATTTCAAAGCTATTAAGAGCTGAGTAGCTGTAAACTCTTTACTAAATATTCAAACATGGTAACGGAACTCTGAAGTTGTTAAAAACCCCTAGTTTAATATGACAGTCATCATTACATCTTTATAGACATATTTGTATGTTTAATATATATACAAAAAATATGCTAGCACTGATTTTTTTTCTGATTTTAATGACGAGCACTTTTCAACCTAGCCCATGCGATATCTTGCTTACTTTATTTACTATCTACAATTATTATTGTTCTCCTGTGTTTGGAGTGATATTGTTCAACTAACCCATTAGAATGAATGTACCCATGCTGTGCCATGTACAGAATAGAAAGATGGACAGCTCCTGTCTCGCTTGTGGGTTTCTTCATCTAAGGTCACCTGATCTCTGTTTTCTCTCTTTGAGGGGATTTTGAGTTGTTACTAAGGAAAGGGCACTTATGTGAAAAAACTGTGTTGATTTCTCCTGTCATGTGAATGAGAACATTTTAAGCCCTGTTGCATCCAATTTCCAGGTGATAAAAGAAGCTGTGGAGATGCACTGGTGTGATGAGGGAAAAGTGACAAACAAATGATTGGCAGATGAAATCTGGTTTGAGGTTTAAATGGATGCATAATCTGACCCCAGGCTAGGCTGGGAAGAACAAAATTAATTAAATGAGAAATTTTGCATTAGGAAAAAATGGAAACTCAGCCCTTTCTCTTGCTTCTCATAATATGGAGAAGAATGTGCTGCTCCAAAGTTGCCCAGAGAAGGGAAAGGATGTTGGTAGAGAGTTGGAGATCCTTGGAGACTTTGCCACCACTGAGAGGCAGGAATACGCAGAAGTAACTGCTCTTATTTCAAGGGGCTTTTCATACAGATATATCTGATTTGCCCTTGTCATAACTAGGTCTCCGATAAGGCTCAGTATTTTCTTGCTGAGACATAACAGGCCACTGGGCAGAGAAAGCTGAAAAGTGTCTTAGAAAGAGCCATGCTTTGGGAAATCTGGTTTCTTTTTTAGACAGCCTTACTAATGAGTTTTATATTTTGATATTATTACTGAGGAGTAGCTAAGAAGTTAAATCAAAAAGATTGTTTTCAATTTGTTTAACATTACTAATAGTATAGTATAATAAATAGAGATAGAAATATTTATATGGCTAAAAAGATCAGTCTTTAGTTTTAAACATCCAGGTTCTTTATTAAAAAAAATTGGTTGGTATTGATTCGTGTATTTGAGATTCTTTAATAAAATTTATAACACTTCGTTTAGCTAGTTTGTTACTAGTGAACATACTGCTTACCTCTTGTAGTTTTTTCAGTATGTTGTGTTAGTAACTAGTTTTTTAGACCTAAGAAGGACTTTCAGCTACAGCTTTTAAGCAGACCTTTTGTGTATTTTGGAAATCTGCATTTCCCTGCTTTTCTGCCAGTTAGTCTTGGTGGCTTCTGGGTTGGGGTTTTTTTTGGTGGATTTTTCCATCAGTTCTTTTACTCTTTATGTATTATAATCCTTATTAAAACATCTATTGGGGTAAATTAATAAAAAGACTATCTGGGGCATTGATTGGGGGTAGGTCTTTCAAGATGGAAAACAATATTCTATTGTAAAATTCATTAACATTTTCAGAAAAAGTTATACTGGTAAAGCTTTTGGTTTACAATGATTTTCTGTTTCAGTATACTCTAAGCAAGAGAATTCTGTCTTCGTTTAGATACCTCTTTGTAATCATAATGGAGATTTGTTCTTGGAATATATGCTTCATATTTTATTTATAGCGAGTCCTAATAACAGCAGAAAAATTCCCTCTGGGTTTCCATATTTCTACCATTATGATTGAGCCAGATATGTTAATCTTTACAAAATCAAGTGGTCTGCCTGGGTTTTACAGAGGTTTCCCCCTATTATTAGGTATTTAGAACACACAAAGTTGTGTTTTTCAGGCTTTATGGGAAAGTTTTTAATTAAGTGATAGGTCAAGAAAACAAGTTTTCTTGGTGAAGCAGTAATCTAGAGGAATTTCTATTTTTATATTTCTTGTCGAGATGAAGAGAACATTTTCACCCTAGTTCTATAAGCTCATCCCTTTCAGAGATGCCTCTTCAGTGATTTTTTTATTCCATTCTCACTGGAAAGCACGTTGGTTTATGAGCATCTTGAATTTGACAAATTGTCTGTTTTCATAAAATATTTCTGTATTTGTAGCTTATTGTCATCTTGACAGGGTTAAAATATACATTGAGATGCTGGAGTTTTATAGGATGAACATTCTGATCTTTTTGATTAATTCTACTTTTACAGCAAGCTAATAAAATTATACCTCATAAAACATCTATGGTGGAGGCATATATTAATATATTTTACTGCCTTAGTCATATGGCAACTAAAAGACATGGCAAGGATCATCCAGTAAGTACTGGTGGAGTGAGTCTGCTGTTGTCAAAACAACGTTCCTGGTTGCAATAGTGGAATCAATTACAAATCAGTATTTTAGCTCCTCCTTCTCTTGAGAGAAAAATGATTGAAATAAACCAGAACAGATTTTGAAACCATAAAACAGATTTTGAAATAAAACAGTGAGTAAAAGTGATTACTAAAAATGTTGAAAAACACTGACTGTCATTCAAACGCGATTCTGTTAAAAGGCTTTTACATATCTCACACATTTTTGGAAGCTAATAGAAGGTTTGTTTACTGTAGATAAAACTCTTACAAAGAGTTAAGAATTAAAAAGCAGGGATAGTTCTAAGCTTACTTTAGTTTATTAATTCTTGGTGAATACCAAGGCATCAGGAAGTTATTTCAGATTTATACTGATGCAAGCTATCCACCCATTATAGTGGGTAAAAATAAATTAAGATGTATTTTATACATCATTCCTAATCACTGTTCTTATAGGAGAAATTCACTGTTCTTACAGGAGAGAAATCAGGAGAATAGCAACAGGTATGGGCACTAGGGCATGAGGTATGTGTTACACTCTGGTGCCTCTTATACAGAGGAAAATAAGCTGGATCAACATTAGCCTGGACGATTTTACAGAAAATAAAGTAATGAAATTATCTAAATGCCTGATATTTTTAAAATGGTTAAAGGCATGAAGTGGAATATTCTGAAATTACATTTAAAGCTGTGCGATACTAAGAACCGTTTACGTCTGTAACGTATCTGGAGAACTGTTTGCTACAGTAGGAATTGGCCTCTCTGCTACGTCAAGATAAAATCTGATGTGGCTGGGACACCCAGTCTGAAAGATACTCCCCAGCCCATGCAGAAAGCTTGATACTGTGTATGGACAGCCATACTGCAAATGTGCAGACCAACTCTACAGTGTATGTCCAGTGAGGCTGACTTGCACATAAGCAGAAATTCTCCCTGGATGTATAGGTAATGTAAAATACCAGTCATCACCTCCCAGGTACCCCAGCTTTCCCTGTCAGAGAGAGGAGCTACAAAGACAATCGGTAACTTCGTGCTGCATTTCAGTTTTATTCCACTGGTATTAGCAATGATTCCCCGTGAATCGGATTCAAACTCTCTTACTGTGCAAACCATTACAGTCTCAGCATTTGCCACTCCATGAGCCTTCCTGCACTTAGGAGTAGTTAATGCAATCACAGCTGAGCGGCAAGTGTTGCACATTAGACACCTATTGCTGTCTCTGTGACATTGTGCCATGAATATTAAGAGCCACACCCTCCAACAGGGAAACACCATGGACTCCAGTAAAGCTTATAACAATGGAGAACCTAACTCTACAATTTTACAGGTCTTGACTATATATTTGAAATACAGGCCATGCACCTAACATACGGAAAAAATGTTTGTGCCAAAATGCTGCATATAAGTGCATGTGCAGAAAGTAAGACATCTTTCTCAAAATATTTCATTATTCCTGTCACTTCACACTTATGACTGTTAAATAGCTTTTATTTCCTTCTTCTCTCTGTCTAAAACTTCATGTTCTGCTTTTACTTCTGCTTCAGTAATGTTTGTCCACCGCATCTGGTAACTCTGCTTTGTCTGCTAGTGTGTCTAACTTGAATATTTGCTCATTTTTAATCTCTTCTTTGCTCCACATTACTTACCTTTAATGTCTGATAGATCCTGGCAGTTGTAATTCTAGTTTACTACTTAAGGAAAATAGAATATTTTTTTTACAGAATCCTTTTTTTCACAAGAAAAATATTTATCATATAGTTGCTATTTCATAAATGTTTTTATTTTTGGAGAGTAATAAAACAAATCAGTATTCTGTTATTTCTTCCTAAATATTGGAAAAAGAAAATATAGGGAAAGAAAATCAAAAAGTTATTTTCATTTGTTAAGTAGGAGATTTCAAATGGAAAGCAAATTGAATTAAAGGACTCTATGAACAGTAAAGCATCCTGGTCAGTGGTCAACATCTGGCTTGGGACATGGCACCTCCAGTTGCAAACAATGGTGGTATTTTTGCTTGCAGGTTCATCAATATTTTCTAGAGTTTATTTTTACCTTTAAGACTATTGACTCTCTACTTACGCCTTTGAGGTCATTTGAACTGTGTTATCCGTGACCAGTCTGAAAAAAATCATGGTGCTATTCTGGCTAAGACGCTTTCCTTGTTTTGCTCTTTCTATGACCTAAACCCGGTGCTGCACTGATAGTGTAAATCCACTTTCAGATATGTAGTCTGGGCTGGGCATCAGAAAGGAATGTGAGTTTCCTGTCTGCAGGGTTAGAATCTAGTTTTTTAAATATGTCTCTTAGCAAATGCCTGAACAATCACTTCCATATACGCCATTTGGCTTAAAGCAAAAAAAGAACCATGTAAGAGTAATCTGAATCAGCCAGCTATATTTTGAATTGCACCTTTGGAGATGTTCAGAGATTGTTCATTTCAACAAGGGGTCTCTGAGTATGATGAAAGAACGGAAATTATTTTAAGTGAAAAAAATACCTGCTCATTTTTTGGTAAAATTTAATCTAATAATCAAACTAATACATATTTGTACAATCTTGGTTTATACGGTCACTGTAGAAATTGCTTCCTACCTCTTACATGGTATTTTGAACACTTTAATTAAATGTTTTAATATGCTTGCAATGCTGTTATGTTGGTGTTCGGTAGTATTTACAACTCACCTGTGTGTCTCAAAATCTGTACTTTATTGTCCAAATCTTTCTTTGTGAAACATTGCCTATGGAATGTCTTCTCACAGAACAATCTAAACAGTGTGGTTTACTATTTCCATAACATCTGTCTTTTCTGCTATAGAACAGATTAACAATTATGTCTTTAAAACAGAAAAAAAGAAAAAGGGGGAAACAAAAATATGCAGCTTAGCAGTAGCTAGCTGTGCTACATGTATGCCAGAAGAAAAGGTCTCTCCCACAGTGCAGCTGGTAGGGTTCACACTTTCCCTTCTCATTGTACGAGAGAATGCTATATTATTTCTATTACAAAATGATTGTCTGATGGGGTGGGGAAGATAGCAGACTCTCCCATCCTTGTCTTTCCATGCATGCAAGGCTTTTCAATTGTGTTAAGCAGTATAGAAGAAGGGTTTTTTAAATTAGTGTTTTGTTTTAGCAATGGTTGCTGATGTGTACATGTAATACAGATTTAATCAAATCCCAAATGCTGAAGACCTTTCAGCAGTATCTTAGGCAGCACTGTGCAATGCTTATTCCACTTGAAGTGGCCACTAGGGAGGTACAATTAGCTGTTCCCATGGAGAAGTTTGTTATACTAATAAATAATAAGTAGTGTAGGTAGAGATGGAATCAATTAAAGATATTTTCGACCATCTAATGGTTTATGGGAATACTAAATAATTGACAATAAGTTTTGACTGTGTGTTCCATAAGCATGTTTTATTGTAGCTGAAGTGTGACCACAGAACAAGGAATGCCTCTGTGTTGACAGTCGTAACAGTTAACTTGTACCACTTTCTTAAACATCACTGCTCATAATATTCACCATTAACCCTTTCTAAAGAGTTAAAATTTAAACATAAATACATATGTACTCCATGCTGAGCTGCTGCAGCAAAGCTCATTTTACTTATATTTTTTTTAAAATAAAAAGATACCTGAAATGTCAGGAAAGCAGGAAGTTATTGCTATCTCTATTTTCACATTTGCTTGAATAACTCAGAATTAATTTTGTTATTTAAGACTGATTTGACAAACTTATTCAAACCATAGCTTAATCACTTTTATTTGTCTGAAGTAAAAATATTGACATAGATTCAAACCAAAACCAGCTCTAGCCATCCCTTTGGGGGGAAAAAGGATTTGTTCAGTAGTATTTACTGAAGGCAAAATGAAGCAAATATAAAATCAGATTCACCAGCCCTATAAGTCTGATTTGTTCCACTCCAATAACAGCTAGTTTTTTGAGGTTTCCCTGCCATTAGAGAATTCATGGATGACCTGAACACTGTCATAGCTCTTATACCACCTTTTTTCTCTTCTTATGTATAAAGAATTTAATGGAAAATCTATCATTGGCACAGATATTTGAAGTCAGCAGATGAAGTTTTGGGACTGAAGCTAAAATGAAAAGATGCACTGTACAAAAACTGTAGTTCCTATTACGATTCAGTACTCCTCAGGATCTGCTGAAGAACCAAAATACTCTGGTAGTTGACAATGGTTCTTATTTTCTAAATTAGGATAATAATAATAACAACAATAATGATGTCATCTTAGAATATGATGATAGTAAAAGTGGAATATCTGTTATGATCTATCAGGACATAAACTAAAGTCATTCAGTGGTTAATAATGACTTGGATGAAATAATTTTTTCAATATTAATAGAAGAAGCTCTACCTGTGTTCATTTTGTGAACAAATGTGTCCACTAATGAACATTATTTTTGCACTTACAAAGGACTTTTAAAGAGTTGTTATTATTAGCAAAGTTTAAGTGAAGTAACAAAAGGATACAACTTTGAATCCTTTATTTATCCAATATAGAGCACCTACTATGCACATGCCACTGCCCTCAAGAAAGCTAGAACGGTTTAGGCTACCTAAAGTTACCATTAATTTCAAAGAAAAAATATTGAATTTTTTCAGAGAGAGAACTATACAAGTAGGATCAGAGAATACCTTAGTCTTTATCTTAAATCTCCTGAGAAGTTCTAAAAAAAATTGCAGAAATGGCAAGCCATACACTAAGATTCTATATATCTCTCCCTGAATCTCTGGTGTTTTTACGAGACACAGGTGCAAGGAAACATTTGCCATCCCAAAAAGACTATAGCTGTGTGTCATTGAAACACTACATTTTATCTTTGGAAAGCTGGATTATGTGCTCTGGTAGAAAAGAGAGGGGCAAAGAGTGTTTTGTAGTTTGCCTCATTCCTACCACCCTGTCCCTTTTCCAGCCTTGTCCTTTATTCTTCCACTGGCTTCTAGTGGCTTCTAGTCACAATTTATTTGTTTGTGATCTCAGTATTCTTTCCATAAGTCCTGCTTCCATTTCATTCTCACTCTTCCATTCCTTCTAACTTTCAATCCTATTTTCTGCATGGTTCCTAGCAGTCTTTTCACAATCCATGTACGCCTCCCTGCTTCACACTGTCATTCATGCCAGACTATACTGACAGAAAGTCCTTGAGAAAATAAACTCTGACGTTCTGCTAAGTCTCTGCTGAACACATGTATGTAACTTGCAATGTAACTTTCAACTTGGCTAAAATGGAATTGATTTTGTTAACAGCAACAAAAAATGTTTGATCTCTATTCTGTCTTAAATCATGGATGTGCCTCCTCAGTTGAGATGTTGCTAGAAGATTATATGCCTGCACACCTCTACATATTTCTTTACTCTCCTAAAACAGTTACATTAATTTAGTTGAAGAGTTTTTCTTTATACGTTCTTTCAGACTTTTAACAGTAACAATAATCCTTCTCTTGACAGCGTGGCAAGTAACCAGAAGCTACAACTACATTAATGTTCTAGTTCAGATTAGGAGAGCACTGCTAAAATGAATGTTCTTGTTGTCCAACTTAAATTGCTTTGTTTCACACTACTAAGTGGCCTGGAACACATAAACAGGGTTCCTTTTGGGCAAAACTTGAGTGGAAGATGATCCCTAGGAGTACACCCAATACACTTAAACTGCTGCTTGGTGTTCAGCATATGGGACCAGACTAGAGCTATTCCAAAAACCCCTCTGAAATTAATAAGATGTGGATGTTAGGTCCTCAGCACCAACAGTACTTGGCTGACCATCTTTGCTCCTGTTGTGCCATACCACTTAACATTTTTGATACAGCCAGTAGACTTCTAAACTGTCACTAAGCTGTAGCAAATTGGGCATTAATCCATGGATTTCAAGAACAGAGCTGATCAAAAGGTAAAATTTCCTTTCACAAGAAAACCTATGACTTTTGAAAAATAGGAGGAGAGAAAAACTGTGTGCATGAGCCCGTGGCAAGATGATCAAGATGTTCACCTGTGCCACATATGATTTTAGTTTCCTTTCAATGCTTCTATTAGAATATGGGAGATATTTTTGTGAAGACTCGTGAGAAAAAAAGACAACTGAACTTTTAATGTTGCAGGATTTGTCATAGCTTCTAGACCTGCTGTGGAGCCCAGAGCTCATGGGCTCGTGGTGACTACATTTTTGATTTCTAGACAGTGTGCTATAGGAAGACTCTGCAAGAGCTAACAATATTAAACCCCATGTGGCTTTGTATTTGGTATTATACTGACTCATGGAAACATGATGGATAACATGTACTGCTTTAGGAAACCATGCCCAACCAGATTCCACATGCCTTTTCTTGATGAGAGCTTGATTTTGCTGGTTTTGGAAAAATATTACTTTTTTATTTCACTTTTGCTCTGTTTTCTATTGTGCCATGAAATAAGACATGTTTTATAGAAAAGAGAAAGTTGAAGTTTCTACCACGTGCTCAGAAACATGCTGATCTGTGTGCTTTTCCCTCCTCATGTCTCTAATTGCAAGCCCTGCTCTCTCATACTTGTTACTTTCTACCAGTATGATACATTTAGTGATGGATGGTTTGAGCTCTGGTGCCCTAAAGCTGAACTGAGTCTCTGTGAATACAGAACTCTGGAATTTCAGTCCAGTCACCTTAAAAAGTCCTTCTTGTTATAGATCCTGCAGGTTTCTAGCTGTTTGCTGACTTCTGTCAAATGTCATCCTGGCTGACCCACTTTGCTCCAACTGTAAGAGGAACAGCCATGATGGATTTATTGCATAACAGTAAACAGTGCTTTTATTTCTATTCTCTTTAGTCTTGGTTATTTACTCTGGCTTAGTATCATGCTTGATACTAACATTCTTGCTGTTCTTGAGAATTTACCATATAAGTTAACTTACAATTTCTGTATGGCAACTCTAACAAAAAGGGGCATAATCTAGTGTTCTAGACACTAGACACCCAAGTGCCTAGAAAAATTGGTGCACCATTTACAACTTTTCTTTAGAATAAATATGTCAGTCTTTGGTTAGTTTTTCTTTTTTGAGAGAATGACTAGCCTATGTGTTTCTCTGGAACCAGTGGGAGAACCAGAGATAATGGTGGTGCTATTTGACTCAACTGATAAAACTCTGTGTTCAGTATCTGGAGGCACAGGGTTCAGAGCTTGTTGGTGAATTGTTTCAAGATTCTTCATGGTTGTACCCCATGGAAAATCTATTTTTCCACCATTCATTTTAAAAAAAATGTTTAAATTAATCAATTTTTAAATTCATTTTTTAAATGACCATTAAAATTGTTGAATGTATAGATGTGAGTATTTGTGAAAAAGCATTTTGAATTTAAGATGTATTGAGAGAAGTTGAATTTTGGACTGGAATGGGTGGATTTTCTCACAATGAATGTAGTTCCAAATACTCATTTGGAATATACAAATAAAGCTATTTGGTAATGTTTAGCTGAGCAAAAAACCGCAAGTACTTGAATTTATAAAATTTGCACTTAAAAACATGAGCAAGTGAGTGTCTAGGAAATGTGACTCCATTAATATGGAACTCACGTAGATGAATTGATTTACAAAAAATTCTGTCGGCTTTGAGAAATTGTTAATCATAGAAAGATGATAAAGTAGTTAAACATTTATCTAGTTCATTGTTGTAGAAATATATCTACAAATTTATGCTTAAAATAAAAACTGTCACTATCCAAGTAATTAGAGTATTTAGAGCAATAATAGCTACAATCCAGAAAAATGTAGGGTTGAGAAAAACCCAGAAGATGGATTTGAGTTTGGATTGATCTAACCTGATGAACTGATGAATTGCAAAGCCACAGTCCGTAGAACTTTTAAGACAACCTGGACCTCGAGCCGCAACTTCTTTCCAAGAAGAATACTGTGTCTCCATCTGCTGGTCACCGGTATAACCCTCCGCCTGCCAGGCTGGGGCACAGTAACCGAAGCCCAGAAGGCTTTTGCTCTCTGATTTTGTCATCAGCGGGTAATTGATTTACTTGAAAAATCTATTCCCGATACTAAAAGGACTTTGAAATCACAGTAACCAAATGGACATCCTCCATAGTTTACAGCCTAAATTAACCATTTTATTCTGTTATTTTAAAATCGGGTTCATCAACATCCCTATTTTCCTTTCAAAATGGATTGGATTTGTACCATTGGGAAAAAGCAATGAAAGTCACTGATTCAATACAAATTTGGAGAAAATGGTGACATTTAATTTTTAAAGGAAAGTGTACAAAAAGTAAGAGCAATAATTAACAGTTCCGAAAGATTAAGCAAACCCAATGTTTATTCAAAATGTGATCATTTCAATAGAGTGTTTTGTGCAGATTACAGTATTAGGTAGAAAATAAGAAAAGATGTGTAAAGATACCTTGACCATAGCATAGGCTCATTCTGAGACATAACTGGAGGTCTTTCACCTGAAACAGTTGTGTTTGTATTTGGATTGGTTTGGGTCATCAAAAGCAGAAAGTATTATATTTAAGTATTGTTAAATAGACTTCCTCTGTCAATGGTAGATTTTGTGGTGTCAGAGAGAACCTGTTCATCTTAACTGGAATAGTTGAGATGCTTTTCAGAGAAGAAGACATAAGTTGAAAATCCTGTCCCATGTCTCTGATACTGAATGGGAATTCAGATCTAGGTCTTCTGTATCTTGGAAAATTTTCAGATTTGCTTTACAACTGTTATAGAGTTAGTCTGGTTTAATCAATATTTCTTTCTGAAAACTAACAGAACAGCTTCTTAGAGGAAATTTTGTCCCTGCAGTTAGTTATCCAGGCTACTTGGGGATAAGGGAGACCAATACACTGGTCTCTGCTTGATATAAAACAGATCAAACTTCCATGTGTGTCCCTTTAATCACAGCTATCAGTCATAAATAGGCTACCTTCTGGTCACTTTTTTTTGCATAAAATATTTTCAGAGGAATTCCCTTTACTCCTTTTATGTTTGCTCTGGAATACAAGATCCAAATTGACAGAATTTTTCATGAAGTGAAATTCTGGTTGTCACTGCTATGTATCAGTCAGAAGATTTCACTCATTCATGAGTTTCCTCTTGAATAACAGTTCAAAAAAACAAAGAAAGGTTGGAATATAATTACTATATTTCAAATGCATGAAAAATATTGAAAAATATGTATGAAAAATAAGTTAATATTAAAGATTATAAGCATTGTAATCCTTGCACTCAAGTGAAAGGGAATTACAGTGATTTCACTGAGATTAAAGCCTTCAGTAGATATCTTTATTCTGACTTTTCATTTAGATTTATGATTTCCCCTTGTGCCAGGGCCTTGATGTCAGAATCAGCTTTTGGATCAAATCTTCTGCTGGCATAAGCAGTGTAGCTCCATATCATTTTACATCTATTGCAAGAAAACAACTTATGGCAATAAAGGAGTGTTGTAAGATATAGTAAAAATCAAAAGCTGTCATGAAGGTTTACTGAACAATTTTCAGTGCAAAGCTCGGTTGAAGCAATAATGAACTAAAATGTCCCACTTACAGCTGCTGCAGTTTTAATCAATGAAAGCTACTGTAGTTTTTTGTAGCAATGGAATTATGATATGAAGCAGATGCATCTGTAGTGACACTGCTAACACTGATTTCAACTCTGTCACAGTTGTGTAGAAGTAGCAAAATTGTAATTTTTCTTATTGAAAGAATAGGGCACCTAAAGCTAACTTAAGACTAGTTTGACTAAATTGTATGTTGCAACTTCATTCTTTATATTAATTATGTAATTGAGGTGCTTTATGTACTGTTTATCACTGCAATGAAAAGGTAGTCAGAATGAACTTCTCTAGGCTGTTAAACTGCCTCTTATTAGCATTGAAACTATATTTGCAGCACATTATCTTAGGATTTATTTTTTTTTATAAGGAAATTGCCATCAAAGCATAGTTAATCTGAGCTGAATTAGATTATAATTGGAGTCCTTATGAATGGGGATTTAAAATTATTCTGTATTGTCATAGAGTAACAATACATTATTAGGATATTAAATGTAGTTGGCAGCAGTTTCATAAGAGTACATTTTGTATTAACGCTTTGTGCAAAGTTAACTCCATAAATTTTTTTGTTTGCACATCTTTCTTGTATCTTCTATTATAATAATCTGCAGAAACATCAGTGCATTAGAGGTTTTTCGGCTTTAAAAATGCATCACAGATTAAGATATATCTTAAAAAAGGAGAGTATCCAAAGCCTTTTGAAGTCAATTGAAAGACTTTGACTTCAATGAGCTTTGGATGGGGCCCACAATATGCTTGTTGCAAAGTAACAGCTGTGCAGGCCTTTGTTTGCAGGAGAATCAGAAGTCTTACATTTGATGGTTGGGATACTGTGAAAAGCAAAGAAGAAGAAAGATGGAGGCAAAATAATACATAGCATTTAAAAATGGAAATGAATGCTGTTTGTCTTAATTAGGAGATGCATCATAAGCCTTTGGCTTTCATTATTCAACTGAAAACATTTAAACAAAAAGCATCTGAAGAGGTCAGGATGTTTCTGTGAAGTTTTTGCAGAAGGGCACATGAGCACTGTCTTGCAACAAAAAGGGAGTAACATCTTCACAGCTCTTTGATACACAAATGAAGAAGAATGGCCTATCTAGTTGTTTTTTTTCTGTAATATGTACATTTGGGGGGTGGTTCTTACTTATACTTTACAGCAGAAGGAGATACCAATGACTCAGAACTCAGTTTCTTGGGGGGTGAAATGCAAGTATTTTTTCATGTCATATGTGATTACGTAGTTGGTAACCTTTAGAAATAGTTAACATGGCAAACATTGGCATAATGCAGTCAATTCTATGCGCAGTGAGTAGAAATAAATGTGAGAACTCAACATTGTGAGATAAAATCTATTTGAATAACTAAGTAGATTTGCCAACTGATGCTTACTAAAATCTTGTATATTGCATATATCTATATGTATGCACTTTTAAAAATATAGCATAACTACATAAAGGTCAACTACCTCCTGGCAGTCATTTGCTATAATATTTCCTTAGTTAGGGTTGTGAATAACGGAACAGCACTACATTTATTTTGACTTTTGTGTTGTAATAACTGTCTCCATTATTTCTGTTTCATTTTATACACAAGACACTGCTGAGGAGGCAGCAGTAGTGACAAACACAGCTGTTCAGCTGTTATTTGGACTGTTGGTATACATTTCAGCTGAACCAAATTAAGAAGGAAAGGCAGAGGAAGAAAGGAAGAAAGGTTGAGGTGCGGGGACCACTCTCCTGCTATGAGAGGGAACACATCATATAATGCCTTAATAAAAGGATCGAGTCTATCAAATATATTTTTGCTGTCATTGCTCTACTTGAAGGATGGTTCCAGATGGTCCTTTCTGTAACCCTGTGAAATGTCTTAATTACCAAAAGAATTTTACTCCTGGCCAAAACATACCAGTTTATTCTTCTGACAACATCAATTTTAACATTCACCCTTAGTGTTTACCACTACTGTATTTACTGATGCAGCATATACCCCATCTCAGCCTTTGTTTTTCAAGGGTAAGCAAAGAAACCCTTTTTAGCATTCTCACATATTTCTTGTTTATTACATAGCTGTTTTCTATATCTTTTGTAGTTTGAGTTTCTTCTTCTTTATCTTAGTGAGCATAGTTGTATATGGTATTCCAGGTAAGGTCTTACCAAAATATATTCACTTCCCTGTCTCTTCTGGAAATACCTTGGCTGTAACACCTACACTTTACATTTACCTTTTCTTCTCTGCATCACAATGGCTGTATAAAACCTCCAGCCTGTGCCATGGTGGTCCTGACTTCCTTGTAATTCTGACCAACTACCCAGCAAAAGTGCAGTTCAGATGTAACTGGTGACGCTAATGCTAAGAGCACATCTGAGGACTGAGGACAACTGTTGCTACCTTTTTATCAACCTCTACAGAAATGGCATTTTCAGATAAATGCTTCTAGCCCTTATGGCTGTAAAGAAAATATTCCAAATGACAGCTGCATCTAGACCCATGTAAGGACATGCACATAGAAGAACTGTGGATGTTCCTGTCCTCTTCATTTTGATAGCCATGAAGACAAAGGTAAAATGTCCTGATAGACTCATGTAAACTACATTGATAATTGCCTAGTCAAACCATAATCACTTTTCTTTTCTGTGTGCTCCCAACACCTTTTGAGTATTCTTATTCAATCACATTTATAATCCCAAAAGAATATATTAGAAGACATATATACTTATCAGAAGGACAGAAGTAGTTTGGATAAATCATCCATACAAATTTAAGAAAGCTTGTACTGTACAGAGCATGCAATTGTTAAAAACACCTTGACACTTTGAGAATTTTTAGCTAATTTCTCTATTAAAGGGCAGCACTATTTCTTCATTCACTAGCTGAGCTGGAGAGGGAATATGAACTTTCTCTACAATTGCTATGATGCTTGCTTAGGATTTGGAAACAAATCATATACTACAACTTGCATTTCCCCACTTCTGAACTGATTGCTTCTACTCCTTTGTAGAGTATAATGTAGAGGGGAAGGTATAATGCTAAGTCTCTTCTTCATGCAACATTTAAATACATTATTTTTAAGACAAGATTTTCTTTTTTTCTTTTTCTTTCAGCTTTGGATGGCTAAAGATGTCAAAGGCAGGAATACTTCAAGAGTTTTATTTGTTTCATGTTACAAATATCTTACCATAAGTAGGTGCCATAGTAATGTGCTTCTAAGCTTTTTAATGTATTATCAATGCCAGCCTAACTCTCAGATAACTTCTCTGAAGCTAAGACTTGAAATAACAAGCTTCTTAGAGCATTGAATCAGGGCAAAAAGGTATTGGAAATTCCATTGTGAATATTGTGCTTGCAAAACAGTCTTGACTCCCTGTAATTTAGTAAGAGTACCAGGCAGTTTCTTTGATCTTAATGTTTAAATGTCTCTAAAGAAAACTTTGTTTAGTTTTTGGTGGTTTTTTCTTTAATTTGCACTTGAAGTCATTGTCTTTGTTTTCCTGTGAAATGTTCAATAGAAAGTTAATGTGTTTTGTATCAGGCACATGTGCATTATTTGACCTTGCATTATTTATTAATGTAATTTATTTATTTTTTACTTTCTAAACAAGAAAAAAAATGCTTTTTCCTGTGAGACACATTCTCCAAGTGGATTAATATTTTCATTGCTTATGTTTGGTGGAGAGACAGATATATATATATATGTAAGCATCAAATCACCTAAGTTCAGTTGGACTTTAGGGCATTTGTAAACATTAAGGCCCAATCCACTAAGAAATTTAGAAAATGGAATAGAGTTGATGCATCAAGGAGCAGAATTCAATGTAATTCTTTGCAGCAAATGGAGTTTTAGTTGAGCTACAAGTGGGATTACAATAACCTGCACACCAAAGTGCAGGCAGCTAAACCAATGTGGAAGGAATATTTAGGGAACAAGTATGCCAAGAACAACATCGTACTTGGAGAAACCTCTCCCTGGTCTGCTGTGATGTGTAGCTAAGCAAAGTTCAGGATTTGCAGCACTCTCTCTTGGACTTAAATGCCACTGATGTGCTCTGATTTCACTATGGCTCTGTGTCTTTTCAAACAATGGCAATCTTAGTTACATTTTGTGCAGTAGTTTCAGGACTAGAACAGTTGCCTGAGAACTGGGAGACGTAGGTTTTAGATGTAGTTGAAAAAATTACAAATTGCTTTTCTGGATTACTGCTAAAATGACATTTAAGAAACACAGCAAGTTCACTTAACTTCATGTGGGTCAACTATCACTTGCTTCCAGCCGCCACCTCTAAAGCTCAGTTCAAACTCTTGCCCAGTATCAGTTCTTTTGGGGAACTTGGAAGAGGGGAGACATGCACAACACTTAAAGGAACAATGGGGGTATATATTATATAGGTAAATAAGCATCCACACACTGTTGAACATGATTACACTGACAATTTGTTTAGTAATTGAGACTTTCACACGTCTCTGTGTGTTTAAAACAAGACATAGCCATTTGCTTAGAGATTTGAAATGTTTTCCTTTGTATTTTCAGAAGTTAAAAACTTTTAATTCCTGTTGCTTTCATCACTTGATTGTAGATAGTTGCTTGACAGTTCTGGGCAAATGCTGAGCTTTGAAAGGTGACCATTGCAACTCTACTATCAGAAGATGCTGCTGGCTCCTAGAGAATTCATAGGAATGCTACTGGCTGGGCAGATTTTCAGGGTTAATTGTATTTCTTCCTCGATCTTACAGTTTGCGGTTGAAGAAACCAAGCTGAAATTAGGTGTTTAAATAGAAATGTCAACCCAGTGTCTGGCTTGGAAGCATCCTGATACAAAGTATCTCATTGGACCAACAGGCTGCTTCCTAAAACAGTTTCTGCTTTTCCTTCCTGAAAACTAGAAAACCTGCACGAATCCTGCAGGCACATCAGAAAGTTGGGCGGTTTTATAGCAAAATAACTGAGGGAAGTAAACTAAAAACTTAAGTTTATTGCCTTGGTAGATTTTATAGAAAAAAGGATACAATATTGTCATTGAGTGGAAGGCGCATACAGAAAGAATGGTTATATAAATACCTGGGTTATCACAGCTCAGAGAAAACTTACAAGTGTTATTTTGATTTATATGCATTAGTAGGTCTGACGTTTTCTGATGATCCCTAAATACAGAAACAGGCTGTGTTTCATCACGGCTGAGATCAGGCTGCTGGAGCATTTGAGTGACTATGTATTAATTATCTCTCTAGTGTCCTGCCTGTTCTTGAGCTGGTAACAGCACTTTTTTTTTTTTTTTTTTTTCCCTCTACCTCACTGTTCTGTCTTTGGGGATGTATAAGTAAAAGTGAAAATAGAGGGACCAAACTATTTTTCCTTTATTGCATACTGTGTAAACAAGATTTTTCCAGAGCAATACTTTAATAAATATATGATATAAAATGCTTAAAATCATTATTTTTACAAATAGAAAATAAAAACTGTTTTCATACAGTTATTAGTTTCATCATCAGAGAAGTTACATAGAGCAAAAGAGGAATGCCAGGGTGTGCAGAAACTGTGTTGTCTTGGAATTTAATAGAAATTATGTTTTTCCAAGGATTTCTGTGGGGTTTGTCAAGTTTCAACACAGAACTATAGTTTGTGGACCCTGTTTACTGTGTTCAGTGTCTAAAAGCATAGAAACAAAGCAATGGGTTTTGATCAGTCTGGTTTAATTTACAGCAAGCAGTCTTGACAGCAAACAAGTTACAGCACAGCTAAGATTCCTTATGTCATGTTGTACCTTCTATGAAACAGTGACTTCATTTTTAGTCTATGTGTTTATACCTAGGTTCAGGATAGAACTGCACTATATCTATACTAGATAAACAGTGGTAATATAGATTCAGGGATAGATTACTTTTAGTATTTTCTCTTAAGCTCCAGGACTGCTCCATAGTTTTAGATATACGTTCTTGTTAGTTAATTGGTTCATCAACTTCCTTAGTATCACAGTCACTTCTATGCAAGATTCTGTTCAGTTAAGCTTTGGAATTGGTTCCTGACCAGACATATGAAGCCATGTCAAAAATGAGGCATATCTAACATTTAAAATTGCCAGCAAAATTTATTTTTTAAAAAATTCCTTGAGAAGACATATAACTTTGAGGTGATTAAAAGGTTGTTTAATGATGAAGATTTTGGTGCTAATAAGCTCAGTACTTTAATGGAACTACTCCACCAGAATTCCCAAATAAGCTGGTTTTTTTCTAAACAAATAGCTGAATGTGCAGATACTAATAAACAGGGAAATCCCAGCTTTTTTTTTTGCACATATTGAAGTCGTGAATTAAAAAGATCTCAAACATTTATTTAAATGGTATGTTTCACTGAGTTTTGGTATTAATGCTGCTGTTCAGATAGCACCATTATATGTTTTTCTTTGAAGACTAAAGTTAAAACTGGCTTTCTTTACAGAATGCAACCACAATTTTAACACATTTTTAAAATAGTTATATTTACCCTGAAACACAGCAATTACTTTTAAGCCTTTACAGGATTTGAAATTTGAAGGTGAGTAAAGGTCATGGGTTGAAAAATACCAAATACATAGTACCAAATGCAGGCTGATGGTGACCCCAGAGATTACTCAAGACAGACTGAATAATGGTTCTTTTGCAGTAGACCTCAACATTAACCAGTACTGGTCCACTCATTAATCAGAAAAAGTGCAAGATTTACAGAGCTGTCACTATGCAGTATTTAACTTTATGTTGACTGTCTTCAGCCATTTTGTAGGATTCAGTTCAGTCTTAGAATACCCTCTTGTTTTCCCAGAAAGGGCAGAAAATGTGAAAAGGGGATTTCAACCCGAGAAGTTCTTAGGATTTCCCTTCTCATACTCAAATAATATCCATGGTGAAATCTGCGATTTCCTTTCCTTCTGGAAGACATTGAAGTGCAGTGGACTCTAGCTTCCTAGGGGAGGTAGCTAAACATTTCTGCAGGTTACTGACAGTCATATGTAAAGGATTTACACATATTAACATGTTTTCTACTGAGAACAAAATAAAACCTTTTAAAGTCTAAGATTTTGTTAGTTTTGATTCCAGTCTGATGTCAGTTTTTCACCATCCTAAATATCTATCAAAACAACAGGACAAATGTACATTACTGTAGTGGGATAATACAGGCTAGTATGTAGTGGGATAATACAGGTCAAGTCCCCTTTTCCAAGAGGGAGACAACTCTTGTGGTATGAAAACCACTCCTGCAAAGCCTAGTTTTCCCTCATCTATTTTCTTTATTACGTTTATACTCATGCACAATCTGTGTAAGTTTTCTAACTGATGGGACAGAATGAAACGATGAACATTTCTGAACATAGAAAATAGTGTTAAGTAAATAGAAAGCAAACCTTTGGCAGTTTCCTTGATTCTGGAAAGACTTGAAATTAATTGTAAAGGGCAAAAATTTGACTCTTTTTTTCCATACACTTAGTAGAACACTTTTTTTCCTGTGTTATTTGTAGTACTAACTGTTTGGATCAATGGATTGCTAATTAGAAACTGACTTTGGAAGGCTGCAGCATGCTTCTCAATGATTCATGTGTTTGCATTGATTTTTGCATAAAAGCAAAATCTAACTGTACTGTTTAGCACTTAGAAATTAGTCCTCAATGAACTATTTGGAGCTTAATAGGGTTGATAATACTTGGAAGCTCATTATTGTGTTTTTATCATTATTTCTTGGATTACCCTATATACATACACACATATGTATATATACACAACACTCACACTCACATACGGAGTTGTATTAAGCCAAAAGACAAGGTAGGCAGCAGCTTATGGCAGCAGACTGTATGCTTCATGTATGCCAAAGATGGGGCCTGGCTTTCTAGGCTGAACAGCAGGTCTTTGTTTCCTGCTTTACACAACCGTCTTCCTCTCCCGCTGCTGCTAACACTGAGTGAACAAACAGTATGTAACCTAGGGATGTGCAGCTTCTTAAAGAAATGAGAGTCACTTTTCTGTCTCTTTCCTTCAGGAAGGTGTACGAGCCAAAAATCCTCTCTGACACCCATCCTTTTCAATGTTCTGCAGTTTACCCCAGCAGGAGCAAGCCTTGTGACTGTTGGAGGACAGGACACTGCAGGCCTTCCTATCAGGGAAAGGGTAGATGAAGACAGACCCATGGGTGACCAAGCAGATGGTGTCAGGTGGTAGTCCTATGCTTCAGGAAAGTGAGGAAGAAGATTACCCATGAAAAGGGGCAAGCTCTCAGAGCAGCAGCAGGAGAGGAGAAGAGCTGTCACTACCCTGATCCAGAGCCCCACTTAAGCCTTGCTTAGCTTCTCCAGCCTTTTTATCCTTCTCAATCACTTTGTACTCAGAATATCATGGACCTTCATTGACCTCTGAGTTGCTAGCTCCAGTCTTACTCCAGAAACCCCATTTTCTCCCCCCACAACCCATCTGTTCTGTCCGCTGAAGCCTCCACTGAATCTTTTTAGCCTCTTTCTCCCATCTGCTGTGACCCATATTGCTGCTTCCATAAAACTGATTCTGCCTACACTGCTGAGAAGCCTTCAGCTGAGTTAGCATATACAATATGGATTGTTGGTGTCATATGGCCTGTATATGTATGTGTCTATAAATATATTTATTGTCTGGATATGCAGCCAGCAGTTCAGCCAAGGTTCCTATGAACATTCTTAACTTTTTGTCCATGGATACTTAAAATATAAATTTAGGCACCTGCTAAAGTTCCTTGTGAAACTGGAAAACTAATATCCAGATGGTTAGTTAC
The DNA here is from genome assembly GCA_035590275.1 of Ibycter americanus. NCBI lineage: Eukaryota > Metazoa > Chordata > Aves > Falconiformes > Falconidae > Ibycter > Ibycter americanus. The sequence goes on along the minus strand of JAVJGI010000050.1, from coordinate 106,588,407 downwards.
AGGATCTGTATCTAAGATTCAACTTCTTTCTCAATCTGTGGACATATTTGGGGCCATTGATGATAGATCTTTGCTTCCAAATCCATGTAATGAATGCTGAGAGCAAGTTTTTTCACTAAATTGCCAAGGTCACCCTGATTATTTTATCATATCTTTATTTATCACAGTCAAGAGATTACCGGAAAATTTTTTTCACTCCATTTTTCAGTTCTGCTTTAAATTTTGCAGTATGTACATCTGTATTTCTTCATGAGAAGAGGTTTTCAATTTAAAACTTCCAACACATCTGAACTCTTTGAAAAGGATAGCAATCAGATTGACTATTTAGCAAATCCTTGAAGCAAAATGCTGATATTGTAGTGAATCCAGATTTAGTTTTCAACATAAAAAAATATTTCTGCCTGTTCCTTGTGACTAGTACAGAACCTGCACTGGTCCAGAACAGTATCAATTAACTACAGACACCCAACTGTAAGAGCTACTTTATCAGACAGGTGGAATTGGACTAATTATCATACGAGGTTACACAGAAGGAAAAAGGACGTGCAGTCTCTCTAGGAGAATTACAAGCCTGTGATGGCCCCCTACCTTTGCTGCAATTATCTCCAAATCACACCTGCCAAGCTGTAGGGAAGCATTCCCATGTTTTGTGGCTAAGAACATAGTCAGGTAAACTGTTGTTTCAGTTGGCTTAAAAATCCTCCATACCTCTACTTGTTTCAAAGAATGCTGTACTGTAACTGTTTCTGCAGTAAAACAGACAACAACAGTATAAAAACCATCATAAACATTAGAAATTAGACATTAGAAACAAGCTTTAGGTTGACATACTATGGAAGGACTTTAGCCTCAGAATGATTCTTAGCATCATGGCTAAACTCAGATACCTTTCCACCCAGATTTGAGAAAGTAGTTCCTCTGTTGAAGGAAGAGACCGGGATCTAGAGAGGGATCTGTAGAAGCATTTGTGCTGAATGAAGAACCTGCTCAGCATGTAAGCAAGAAGTGTTAATAAAAGAATGAAATTTTAAGGCTTTGGAGAAATAGCTGAGTTTTATCTCAGAAGCAGAGTAGCACCTCATTTACCTTGGATTCTCAGTTGTGAATCTTAAACCTAGACTATAAATCATCTTTTTCCTGGAGGTCATGAGAGAGCAGTCCTTTTCTTTGTCTTAGAAGTTTGGCATTCCAACCTGCAACTTTGAGAAGCTGGGTTGTAGAACCTGGGAGAAAGATCTCCATCATCTTTGTGAAGTACTCTTATCACTGTTTTGTAAATGTACTCTTGCTCACAATGTTTATATCTATTTAAATATTTCTTAAAGTGATGGGGCCGGAACTGTAGGACCAAGCATACACATTTTTTTGGCAGATGATTTCTGATGTTAAGAATCCAGTTCTCTATGCCTGTAGTAAATTGCCAACAAATCTTCCTGGTGGTCTTTCAGAAGATGGAAAAATCAAATATGTACAAATTATTTGATAATAATACAGTTTTAGAGGAAGTAGTTTGCAAGATCATTAATAGGAAATGTTTATTTTCTTGAAAGAAAATGTGTTAACTCCAGTTGCTCTCATTCATTGTGTTTTCCTCAGCAGATGTAAAGACATTGAGGGGGCAGTGCTGTATGCAAGCAGTCACTCTCAATACATGGGAGAAACAAAATGACAGCAGCTATTTGTGTGATTGACTTTCACATGATTGTGCCATGTCCAAGGTTTGAATCTTAGCTGCAGAGTCCGTATAGTACCTTATGGAGAGTGAGAACTTCAATCTTCCGCACTGGTTCAGTGTTTCTGGAGATCTAGAGTTAAACCACTGGATTAAAATTTTGAGATTTATGTTTGTGGTCACAAGATGGTCTAAGGCACATCTGGAATCTGAAAGCTGACATGTAGACATAGCTACTATGTAATTATTCTAAAGAATAATTATCAGAGGAAGAAAGACAGGAAAGATTAAAGTAAAGAACATTGGACTTTGAATTGCTCTTGAAAAAATAGATTTAATCTCAGTTATTTTTAGTAAATTATCTAGACCCGTTTTCATTGTAACATAATTATCTTCAATACATTAATTTATTTTACAGTGGAATTATACATACTGCACTGTTCATACAGTATTAACCTAAATATAAACATTTGTGTTAATTGAATCTATGGTGCCAGCAAATTTTAAAACCAATCTTTTATTAGATGTGATCTAATTATCTCTGTTATATTGACAGATATCTAAAAATGAGTTTGATTCTACCATTAAGCTATTTCAGTGATTCATATCAGAAATGCTCAATAGAAGCCAAGTGATGTTATTGAAAAAAATTCCTTTCTTCAGGTTTTGTGTTACCAAGTTAGTTCAAATAGAAAAGAACATCTAAGTCAGAGTAGGCACAGGTCCTATAATCTTATCATTTATAATATCCTACGCTGTTATCAAGCCTCATATATTGACTTTTGGGTTGTTGGGGTTTTTTTGGGGT